>SKCR01027691.1:0-598397 GCA_019454045.1 Zanthoxylum bungeanum | reverse complement strand
TATCATTTACAAACAGTGACGCTATGGGACATAATGTCTAACAGTATGTTGCCTTCCATGTATGTCTTCCTTGAAGACGTTTAATGTACCAATATGCACAATGCCTTGTGGTACAACAACTAGTATCCAAAATAGTTGTTAAACATGGAATCCATTTCGGACTCATGGCACTTTGCCATAATAGGGAGTCGATACCTTGTATCACTTCCTCAAAACGTAGTCGGCGGATATGCCTTCATAAGATTGACATCTTTATGAGGTTAGATCAAAAACTCATACCCCAGGTTGTTTTCTGACTCTCTCTGATCTACGCGGTTCTTGTGTACTCGAAGATTAATGGAATAGTTTCATCATTGATGAACTATTTATGTTCCATTAGGAATAGGTGCCTTGAATAGTATTACTCCGATTTTCATCGAGTATCACTATCCTCCCACTGACCACTGCATATCGGTATTCCTTTCAGGAACAACCGCATGGTGAGCAACAATCACATTGTTCTCATGTGAGATTTATAAGTACTATACTTATGGTTTCCTTTAGGATAACCTATATTGGCACTTATCCAATTTGGGTCTTTCAGTTTGGTATCATCCAAACGTTATGCCTGGCATACCCAAATTGTCAGGAATGAGAAACCCGGTTTCTTTCCCGTTCATATCTAATATGTAATCTGTCAAACAGATTATTATGGAACCTTATTCTAAATAAGTTTTGCACTGTTAGTACATATCCTATTGAAGGAAACAGTAGCTCAGAGCGACTCGTGATTAGCCTTATCACGTCTAACATGATTCGGTTAATCCGTTCGGACACACCGTCACTTTGACGTGTTCCGGGAGGAGTCCTCATTTGAAAGAATACTATACTCTTTCAAGTATATAAGAAACTTACTGCTTAAGTATTTTCCATTACGGTCTTACCGTGGCGGAATAATACTATAGCCGATCTGTTTGTCTATTTCGTGTCGAAACTCTAAAAGTTTCCGATTTGTGTTCTTCAAAAGAAACACATAACCAAAACGTGATGCCACATCCGTTTTAAGGTCACGAAATATTCATGTTCACATCTAGCCTAGCTAGATATGGGCCCACTAACTTCACCATGAATATGGCTAACAGATCGGTGGCACTTACACTATTACCAAGTAAACAGTGTTTTAGGTACTTTACCTAACAAACTAGATTCGCAGACCTTATTTGAATAGTCAAATCAGTCCTGGTACCCACTCTTCAAAAGTGTGGATATACGAGTCTTGTATAATTGTGTCCCAGACAACAATGCCACAAATAAGTCTCTATTGATCAAATCAATTCGAGCTATTTATTTGTCAATTTATATGTTTGAGATTTTAATTATATTCAAAATATAAATTCTGTTATTCACATCTAAATGTGTTTATCTCAGTATCATCTTTATATAATGAAACACTGAATGTTCTAGAATATAAAGGTTTATCCACAATGGATTAAACACTGATATAGAGATAATGTCTCTAGTCAAACTAGTTACACTATAACAGTTCCTAATTTAAGTACACACCTGAAGGGTAGTTCCTAAACTTAGGTATCTACGGTCGAAACAGCGACTTTCGTCCCGTTTCCGATTCGCAGAGCAATCTCAGCTTGAAGTCAGTATCCTGCTCAAAGCAGATTCTGAACATCAATACATATATTTTATGTACCACACTAAGTATTTAAAATCTAATTTCAATACTAGCTGTGAACATAACTAAGACAAACATTTTCAAAGTAAGAGCCTTGCCCTTTCTTTAATTCCTTCGTGTCTACCATATCCAAATGGTAGTCACTTTGGGATATGTCAATTATCCTTTTCAATATTTCAAAAACCTTAGGCCAACCCTTGTGTTTTTAGAATATCGAAACGATGTGCACCTCGTGCTACATGCCCAATTGCAAATTTGACTTTATCTCCTCTAGAATAGTCAATTAATTCTCCAAGAATTATAAATTGTAATTTTAATACTACTTAAATCTAAAATTAGATTTATGACAAGTATATTAAATTAAGCATTAAAGTCATCATCACATAAATCTTCCAAAGATTTTATGCTCTACTTATTTTGCTTAATTTTGGGCTTAAGGTATAATAAGTTATTTTATCAAATAAAGTAACCTATTATTTATTCCCAATTTGAAAATTAAATCATTTAAAATATTTTAATCCCAGATTATATTTTAAATATCCAACTTTTCAATTTTATCTTGATTACAATAGTCCAACTATTTAATCAACGATTAGTGGTACTATATATTATAATGATTATAATAGTCCAACTATACAATCAAATATAATCCAAATTAATTAACCTCAATTACATTGATTACTATAATCCAATTATAAAATCAACTGTAAACTGAAATTAATTAATTCAAATATATTGATTAATATAATCCAATTATATATAATCAAGTATAATACAGTCCAACTGTTTATTAAAACAACAATCTAAATATTAGTCTAACTAACATTTAATCTAATGACGAAATAATTTAAATGAGCGCGTATGGCGAGTTATTGAACGAGTATTGCAAATTCAATTCTTGCCTCCCACTATTTTTCATCGAGCCTCTAACCCTCTGTCGAGTACTCGGGAAACCGTGTTTCCTAGTGGGCTAGGATCCCGTTAAATATCACACAATCTTGACTTTGACCAACAAATCGTATGATAATTAACTAGGTAGATCTCTAAGATCAATTGGATCTCATCCAACTCCTAGATCCAGTAGGTGGACATCCAAGTCCCAAACATATATCTTATATATGCCTATACATCGAATGTATACCCTAACCTTTTTCCTCTGAATCAACTAGGCCTTGGCTTTGGTACAACAAACCTAGTGATCCCAGTCAAGCGCGGACCCATTGACATGGAAGCTTCGTAATCAATGTCAATGGACAATAAGTGGTCTTGACTTTGGCCAACAAACCACAACTTGGACACGACACCGATATGGAACAAAGCCTCGTGATTAAAACAAATCTTTGACGGACAAGGGCTTGACTTTGGCCAACAACCCCTGCCAATCTCGGATCTTGAGTAAGAATCACTCAATGGAAGGAAAAACTCATGATATTTAACGAGGGTTTTTCGCGTGCAAATTGGCTACCAATTTTAATTATCTTTGTTAAGGTCTCATCATCATACACCCTTAAACATGCATTCTAAACACATAATAAAGCGCATATGCAAAATAATAATGATATGCGGATGGATATTTTACACATTGATCCTAGATCAAATCTCTCACTTTCTCTCTCCCGCTAGCACAAATATTTCTTCTACCCGTTACACTACACTTCTAAAGAAACCTCATATACATAGAGGGGAATAGGTGAGAAGAGAATACAAAGAATAGGAGATAAGGCTGGACTCGCAGGTCCAATTAATAAATCAAATTTATTACAATTTCCAAAATCGCCCCACCTAGCTAATATCCATCCGATATACATTATTCAAACATCACAACCATGTATTCATACAAGCATGTTATCAATCAATCAATCAAATTAATTAATCTTGATAATTAGTGATCGTCCAATGTTCAAACAACGATTTGATTTTGTTCGAGTCAAACTCGTATTGCGAACACGTACTCAAAGTACGATTTCTACGAATTAAATTAAATTACATAATTAAATCTAATTTAATACGCATTTAATTCTAATTCATTATTTAATTCCAAATTAAATATTACACTTTATAAAATAAACCTTTACGACTTAAATTCCAAATTTAATCGTTACGGGTCTCAAAGCCCGATTAATATCCAATATTAATTTAATTAAAGTCTAATGGGCTTTTAATTAATTTCTTGAGGCATGGACTTTTGGTCAACTCGGGTCAAACCCGCAACCAAAGTCCAATCCGGGAGTTACCCCAAAAGCCCATAAATTAATTTAGGCCCATTAGGCCCAATTAAACGTTAAAGGTTCATTAGTCGCATTTGGGCCTTTTGGAAGCGGTTTTGGGCCTAATTGGATCCAACCAATTTTGGCCTAAACCAACTTTGTACAACAAAGTCCAATAAACCCAATAACAACTTTAAAAGCCCAAATCCAATTTTAAGCCCAATAATTTAATTCCAAAAATTCCAAATTTTCCAATTAAATTACCTAAAGTGTATAGCATTATTAATTGCCCAAATCAAAGTTTCCAAAACATGAAATTTATCCAATTAATCATGCTTAACATCAATTAACCATGTCCAACATAATTAAATCAAAATCAAACCCAATTTCATGCTTCAAGTGTCTCGGCCAAAGAGGGAAATTATGCCCAAATCAAATTCAATCCAATTGAACCAAATTAAACATAAATTCAACATCCCCAAATGATTTACAAGTCATCCAATGAACAAAAAATCAAAACACCAAGACAATTTTAGGGATCATATTTTCGGCCATCACAAGCAAATTGGGGAAAATTGTTCCAAACACTTTTTCATCAAATTGATCTAATCAATCATCAATTAAACAACATTTAAGCATTCTAAATCATCCAATTTCATTAAACATGCTCAAAATCAAGTTTACCCAAATTTATCATGCCAAAAATTTGGGGAAAAATGGATCCAACCATATTTCATGAAATTGATTATGCACAACATCAATTCAACCTCATTCAAGCATACTATACTAAACAATTTAATCATTTGATGCTCAAATTGAGTTTACCCAAATTAAAGTTTTGGCCAACAAAAAGCAAATTGGGGAAAATCAATCCAATCAATTTTTCTTCAAATTGATTACATATAACTCTAATTTAATCATATACAAGCATTCTTAAACAAACAATTTGTCAAAATCATGCTTAAATCAAAAAGCCCCAAATTTAGCTCAAGAACCCTAATTCGTTTTATGCAACCAATAGCTCAAGATACCATTGTATGAGTTTAAATCAAGTCCCAATGATCACAAACATGCATAAAAACGAGTTGAATACAACCAAGGAGTAAGGCGGAATTCATACTCACATTGATGGGTTTTGATGAAATGAAGAATACAAGCCTTCAAGCTCCTCAAACTCGCGGTAATGGAGCTCCTTGTGCTGTTGGACTGCTCGGTTTTGGTCCTTCTTGTCTCTCCAAGATTCGGCCATGGATGGACTCCATGGAAGCTCCAAGCTTCAAGCTCCAAAATTGATTCCAAGCTCAAAAATTCGTTTCCCTATCACCTATGTATCACTCATGGTGTGCTAGCACTAAGTCTTCTTCCTTGCTTCCCTTTGATTCGGTCAAACCAGAAACATTTGTGAAGAAATCGGCTTGAAGTCGTGAGAAGACGAAGAAGAAAAAGAGAGGGAAAAGAGAGAATGCGTTTTCTTGCATGTAAGAGAGAGAAGACCGAATTTCATAGTGAGGAAAAAAGAAAAAATGTAATATATATTATTCATTTATTTTCCAAAAAATAAATAAAATATATATACCAAACCTTTTCATATTCCAAAAAGTCAAAAGGCAAAAAACAATCAATGCTTTTCACCTTTTACCATCACTATTACTATTCACATCAAGTCACTTTATCAAAGTAACAACATGTCATGTCACATCACTCAAAGTGACAAGTGATTTGATAATTGATGCGACCAGCGATTTGACGCTTGATGTGACTTGCGTACCGCGCTCGAATTCGAAATGCGAATGCGCTCGCAATCACTCTCGGGCTCGGGTTCGCTAATTCTAAATTAACGAATTTTCCGTCGCGTCGTAATTAAATGATTACGCCTAGCGAAATCACTATTCACGTCGCTAACGAATTAATTCTAAATTAATTCTTTCGCCCGAATTAAAATCTAATTTTAATTCCGCGTCGAAATCCAATTTCTTATAATATATCGAATATATTATTTTATCGATTAATTCCAAATTAATCGTTCTCTCTCTTTAATTAATATTTTATCCCAGATAAAATATCTCCGCAATTAATCCCAGATTAATTTTCTCTCTCTTCTAATTAATCCTATATTAATTAAAGTGCGAGTTATACATCATCGGTGAATCTTCAGGAAGCGACCCATGAGATCTCCGGATATGTTGGCAGTAAATACGGTCGTCGGACTATCCGAACATGTAAGTACCTCGTACTACGTTTATACCGATTTACAAGACAAGGTTGGCTTCTAGCAAAACGCCATGCCTACCCAATTCTCCAGAAATATTCTTACAGTGATATATAGATCTGTATCAAGCGTAGTATACCGTAGTATTGTGTATATCGGCCCAGTATCAGATAGTCACGTGCTAGGGCTGGGGCTGGATAAGTGTCTGCCCCGTCCGAAGCATATGTCGGATATCTGGTAACTAGTCTCTATAATCGGATATACATGACCTTGTCATAATATCCCGATGGCCGGCCAGCACTTAAGAGACTAATACCGTATCCTGCGTGACATCATCTCCACTATGACTGAAGTGATACTTCCGTCTCGACATCACACCCAATACACTACGACTCTCTGATAAACCCAGAAGCGGTGTACACAGAACCGGTTAAAGCCCTGTACCACCAAGACCAAAGTCTACCGATTATCGCAAGTATTAGCGATGCAAGTCTCAGGTTAAGACTATACACACCTACCTTGATTTCGGCCTCCCATAGACACAAAGTCATAATACCAATCGGATTCCGAGGGGTCTATCCAGAGCGAAGCTGTTTCCCGTACCATCGGTGAAACACAACCTCCTATCGCACTTGCATAAGTATCCAATACTTAAATATATGAGAACTATGCCGTTGTGCCCTCACAACGCGCACAAGTGCAATACTAGCCTATTCCGCATTATCGATGTCTTGTCTCGATAATACTCCGGCTAGGGATATTTAATGATTAATCCTTCGTGGACTGATACTGTCTCAAATCATCTCAATCCAGGAACTAATCATATGGACCTCTCTTCATTTATACATATATGGTGATCTAATCACAAATGATGAGAGTGCAATTTCCTTGTCACATAGTTAATTTGTACAACAACACCGTGATCTGTACAAATAGTGACGCTATGGGTCATATTATCCAACAGTGGGCGTTTATGGCATGGATTGGAGAGGTTTTTGGCCGAGGCTAAGGCTTAAAATAGTGGTTGAGTGAATATGAGGCTGGCTAGTGATTCTGAATCCAATGAGGTGCTAATTTTGGAGTTTTCCTTTCCAGCATTCGTTTCCCGCGACTTCCGTAACTTTTCCAGTAGTCCCTCCATACGAGGCTCATCATTGGGCTTATGTAAAAATGTAGTGCCTACAACTATGCTCGCTCAACTCGAGAAGATTCCTATTGACGTTGGTGTACCATCTATTAGAAAATCTTCAGTGAGTCATTCAGTGTTTATGAAATACACACCTACATGTCTATACGAGTCTCCCGAGACTCATGGTTCATTAGGATAAACCATCGGACCAAGTCACGATATACGACATGTACTGGTCTCAGCGGATTTTACTAACCGACCTGTGTTAGTAAATCTTGACCAGGAACTTTATTTAAGGATATACATCTTATAATGTGCTTCCCAATGTCAATTACAAACTACATTGTAACCGCGCACTAGATTGTAAATCCTACGGTCTTTGTCTAATATACATGTATCACTAAATCAGATTTAGTTTCAATCTAATCATAATTAGATATCTAATCACAATTAGATTGAATATGTGTATAAAAGATAAGAGGTGCTACCATTAAATAAGTAATATTATGGAAAATGGAATTGCTCGTATTTATGAATCGGACATAAATACGATCCGGATTGGCACTCTGAGCACCAACCCTAACATAAAGAACAAGACTACTAAATTGGAACCACCTTCACATTTGTGCCTATTTGTAGGCTATCCTAAGGAAACTAGGGGTGGATTCTTTTATAGTCCTGAAGATAATAAAGTATTTGTATCGACAAATGTTATATTTCTTGAGGAGGACTATATGAGAGAGTTCAAACCTCGAAGTAAAGTGTTACTTGAGGAGTTACTTGTTGGTACGACCAATACACCATTGTCAAATGTTGACAAAGACATAACACCTTCTACATCTGAAAGTCAGATGCAAGTTTATCAGGATACCATACCATCTAGACGTAGTGGGAGGGTTGTGAGACAACCTAAATGCTATCTAGGAAATGGAGAGGTGCAAGTTGTTGCATCATGTGATGGTATAGATGATCTGTTGACCTATCATAGTGCAATGGAAGATATTGATAAAGAGGAATGGCTCAAAGCCATGAACCTCGATATAGAGTCTATGTACTCTAACTCAGTCTAAGAACTTGTAGACCAACCTGATGGACTAAAACCCATAGGTTGCAAGTGGATCTATAAGAGAAGAAGAGGAATAGATGGGAAAGTACAGACTTTCAAGGCTAGGCTAGTGGCAAAAGGTTATACTCATAAATAGGGAGTTGACAAAGAAGAAACTTTCTCGCCAGTAGCCATGCTTAAATCCATTAGGATTCTTCTTTCCATTGATGCATATTATGACTATGAGATTTGGCAAATGGACATCAAGACTGCATTCTTGAATGGAAATCTTGATGAGTGTATCTATATGGCACAACCAGATGGGTTCATTACCCAAGGTCAAGAGCAAAAAGTTTGCAAGTTGCAAAGGTCCATTTATGGACTTAAGAAATCATCTAGATCTTGGAACATAAGGTTTGATACTACGATTAGGTCTTATAACTTTGAGCTGAACATCGATGAGCCTGGTGTCTACAAGTGCATCATTGATGGTAAGATGGTTTTCCTTGTGTTATACGTCGATGATATTTTACTCATTGGGAATTATGTAAAGATATTATCGGACATGAAAATCTGGCTAGCTAACCAATTCCAAATGAAAGATTTGGGAGAGGCAAGTTATGTACTTAGGATCCAGATCATTCGGGATCGCAAGAAACGACTGTTTGCAATGTCTCAAGCATCCTATATCGACAAGATTCTTGTGCGATTTGGTATGAAGAATTCCAAGAAAGGTAATTTACCTTTCAGGCTTGGAATTCATTTGTCTAATGAACATTCTCCTAAGAAACCTCAAGGAGTTGAGGAGATGAGACATATGTCATATGCTTCAGCAGTTGGAAGTCTTATGTATGCTATATTATGCACGAGACCGGATATCTCTTTTACAGTAGGAGTAGTCAGTAGGTTTCAATCCAACCAATGATTAGATTATTGGGTAGCGGTGAAACATATTCTCAAGTATCTTCGGAGAACGAGAAATTATATGCTAGTATATACAAGTCAGGATATGAATCTGAGAGGATATACTAACTCTGATTTTCAGAAAGATGTTGATTCTAGGATATCAACATCTGGATCAGTGTTCACCCTAGGTGGTGGGGCTATAGTATGTAGGAGCATAAAGCAATCTTGTATTGCTGACTCCACCATGGAGGCTAAAGTCTGGCTCTGTAAGTTCTTCACAGATCTGGAAGTTGTTCCAGATATGGATAAATTGCTCACACTTTATTGTGATAATAGTGGTGCAGTGGCGAACTCCAAAAAACCAAGAAGCCATAAGACGGGCAAACATATTGAGAGGAAATATCACCTCATAAGGGAGATAGTGTAGAGAGAAGATGTCGATGTCACACAGATTCCATCCGCAGACAACCTGGCTTATCCGTTTACAAAGACCTTATCGGCTAAAGTATTTGAAGGTCACCTAAAGGGTTTAGGATTACATGGCATGTCTCATTTTCTTAGTACAAGTGGGAGATTGTTGGGATTTATGTCCTAGAGCTTCATGTATTGTAAACAGAATTGATTATTGTAATGATAATAAATGCAATATTCATTTTACCAAAGTTGTTTGATTTCTATCGTATATTGTCCAATTGTCTTGTTTACCTTGATTACTATTGTACCTTCAGACTTAGTGTATGTTTGATGCACAAGAGGATTTAAATCTGAAGTTAGTAATCTAAATAGTCCATAGAAAACAAACAAAAAGGGTACTTGTTTATGGTTTACCTATAGCTACGGTCCATTCTATACTTGTATAACGACCTTGATCCGAGATCATTCATGTAGTGACATGGGAATGAATACACTTTGTATGATGAGATCATATAAGACTAGAATCTGATAAATACGAATTTCTTTTAATATCCGTTAACCGAAGAAATTCATTTTATCTAATATATGGTCATATATAGATTCGATCTTAATCCTGAGTGTACTATGAACTCCCGCATGATAGGCTATGTCTTTTGATTTACTATGGCGTGGTTGGTGTTGCATTCCCAGCCAATAACTACGTATTTTGGGGATATGGTTTGGTGTGTATCTGGGAACGTTTTACATAGATATGGAATTCACTCATTCTCATGAGAAGAAGAAGAGTATCACTTTTAAGAGTTGATTCGGGACTTGAACAATTTGAGCGCTCAACTTTTCTTTTATGAATAGAAAGTTTTATATTCATAATTGTTATGAATTAATTGTTCATTATAGAAGCAATGGTGCTTAAGAGACAAAATATTTATAGGGGTTTAACGGACTTTTGACCCGACTCTGTTTATGAGATATTCGTGAAGGGCTATATCTATATGTAATGACTATATCGATGGACACCGATGTTATTCGATTTATTTTATCCATCTACGGTAATGAGAGTTCAACTTGGAGTTTTTAGTGAAATAACGCGGAGTTAATAATTCGTAATATTTGATTAAAGAGTTTAATTAATATTTCAGAATTATTGGAGCTCGGAACCGTAAGTTCATTTGGTCCCCGTGCTAGCTCAATTTACTGTAGTAAACCTAATATAATTAGATTGTCTAATAATATGCTCATATTATATTTATATATTATTAATGAGATTAATAATATTTATTGTCACAAATGAAAACTTTGTTAAATTAGTTTAAATTAATGTTTTGTAGAATTCTTTGATTATGACATAATCAAGTCTTGATTATGAGATAATAAAGTTTGTAATAATTATGAGATAATTACTACAACATAATTGAAGGTAATTTAATCATTATTGAGATATTGATTTTTATTTACCTTGGAGATAAAGCCATAAGGCTTGCCATGCTCTCCAATTTATTATGTCTATTAGGTGGCTTGTATACACCTAATAGTTTTGTTATTAGCTAATCCATTCTTATGCTTTGGTATGGCCTCCACATTTATGTATTTACCATTGAAAGAAAGCATTAGATGCTTAATGACAAATTCATTGTCTTTAGCTTATTATTTCTTATGCTTTGGTATGGCATTAACATTTTTGTGTTGGCCATTGCAAGAAAGCATTAGATGTTTAATGACAAGGTTTGTTGGCTTGTGTAAGAGAATATAATCTCTACCATTTCTCTCACTTCCTAGGTTAACATTTTGCATTCATTCACATAAGTGCAATTGAGAGAAAATAGATAGATTTCAAACATTTACAAGTGTTGTGAGAGTGTTTGAAATTCGAAAAAGCCAAACACCATTGTGACATCTTAATTCTCCAATTTTTTTTAGATTTTCGATCTTTGTGAGTGAAGCCCACACTTCGGTTTGTTGATTTCGAGTCATAGTTTGAAAGATCGAGTGGTTGATCCAAGCGTTGGACATCAAATGATTGATTTCAGCTACTACAACAAAGGGAGAAGGCAAAGAAAATTTTAAGGATCCATACCGGAGCCGGTGTCCACCACAAGCAACTTTCGCCACGCTAAGGAAAGTCGTTTCCTTCAATTGGCATCGAAAGCTTAAGGTTAAAAAGTTTTCTTAACCCTTCTCATTTTAGTTTTAATAATTTATATGAGATATAGATTATTAAAATGCATGTTGTGATGAGTAGGCACAATTATATTTTATAAGATGAATGGTTTTAATTTTCATGTGATGAATGTTTACTTTTGATTCATGTGATGAATGTATTGCGTTGATCGTTATTTTTTCCAGCTCGTGTTTTTAGCATTGGAAATGTAAGACCATAGGTCATATTCTTTCAAGTGATGTAAGTTAAGACCATAAGGTCATATTCTTTCAAGTGTTGTAAGTTCATTTCCTTTGTAATAAGTTCTTTATGTAACCCTTTTTGTAACTTAGAGGAGTCGATGTCGCGAAGGACTTTTGTCGGAGAAATTCCTTGAAGAACTCTAAAATACTCCATGGAACAAGATTTGAAGACCAAGTGATGCCTTGGATTTATTATACTAATTAGATTAGTATAGAAAAATAAGAGCACGATAAACGCAATTTCTAATGTGATGAATTTTTGAAATTCAGCCCCTACAAACAGAGGCGCATCGTGACGAGCACCTTCGTGAGTCGCGACGCAAGGCATACCTGAAGCTACTTGAAGCTACTGCCTCGATCACGTCATGACGCAGCCTTCCTCGCATCGCTACGCGACCTAGAGCTGAAGCAATTCCAGTTTCTAGAATTGTAGGCGACGCGACGCCTAGACGTGGGTAATATGTATGTTTTAAAGTGCTTAATAACATGTCATATAGCCTAGGGTGCCTACTCTTGCATTCTCATATGCCATAACATGTAGATGTGCATGATATTCTAGTCATAAAATATTATTTTATGTAATTTAAAAGTTTAATAAGAATATGAGATGCATGCAAACGGATTAATAAGATTAATTGGTTTAAAGGTTTAAAAATTGCGAATTAAAGTTTTAGAAACAAATGGACTTTATGAGTACATTATTTTCCTTGGTATATCGGATGGAAACCCGGTCGTAAATTCCATAGCCGGTTCTGAATGGACAGTAATATGGTCTGCACTCGGGATATAATGCCACGTACCTTTGGAATAAATAATTTGCTTTTATCGATTAAATGGTTTAATGACATTTGGTCTGTTCGTTGAATTCTAAATTTTAAAACCAATAAGTGGACTAATAATTTAAGAGTTAAATTGATTAGATCACTATAACAACTTGATTAAATTAGTTTAGTTAAGTTAATTGGTTAGTAGAGACTAATCAGGATTAGTGAATAAAATTTTAAGAGTTAAAATTGGTTAGATCACTAAATCATCAACTAGTATTAATAAGGTTATGACTTTAGCCGAGCATAATCTAAAATTCATAAGATACTAGTGATATAGAAAACTTACACTTCAAAATAGTGAGTATGAGAGGGGTATACCACAATATATCCCGCGATCTCTATTGTTATCTATAAAAGTGAGATTCAATAGCCGTCGCGAGACGGCTTTGTTTTTGTCCCCCTACGGATGGTGTCCTTTTTGGGCCAATATCAGGTTTGGATTCCAAAAGGATAGGGACTCTACCTGTATCTGGTGATTTGACCTACCCTACAGCGGTACTTCACTATTTAAGTCAAAGGGTTCCGAAATAATGGGTCACACTCACAAAGGATTGATTAAGTTGTTAATCAAAGCGTCATTGATCAAAATAACAATAGTTGATTAATATAGGAATGAGAGTTATTTCAAATATATTAATCAATTGAAAATGTCTCAGTCTATCATGTGACTACTTGACCTACCCTATGGCGGCACTTATTTGTGGGATGATAGATAACTATGGCATAGTAATTCTTTTAGGTTTCTAATTCATTATACATTGATCATGCATCATGTTTAATTTTATGCCTAAATGTTTGACAATTTTAATATGCGATGAATGATTGTTGAATGCGTGTTTATTATTCTTCAGCCATGACATCTGCAATTATCTAAATTTTTAAACAATAAGAAAAATTAACCGGAGATAATTATGTTAAATGGAAAAATGACTTGAATGCTATATTGGTCTGCGAAGACCTTAAATTTGTCCTAAAGGAGGAATGTCCTCCTGAGCCAGCACCAAATGCTGGCAGAGTTGCACATAATGACTATAATAATTAGATTAAAGCTGATGAGAAGCCCATAGCTATTTGATAACATCCATGTCTGAGGTTCTTGCTGAACAACATGATCTTATTGCGACAACATAATTGATTATACAGTCATTATAGAACATGTTTGGGCAATCTTCAGACCGGCAACAATATGAGGCAATAATCTCTGTATTGACCGCTAGAATGAAAGAAGGCACATCAGTCTGAGACCATGTGTTGATAATGATGTCTCATCTTAATATGGCTGAAACCCATGGTATATGTATCAATGTGCAAAGCCAAGTGACAATGATCATGGAAACCCTTCCGAAGAGTTTTCTGAAGTTTAAAAGCAATTGTTCATGAATAAGTTGACTTTTACGTTGACTGAACTGCTGAGCTCACCAATTACGAGTCCATTATGAATGGTCCTCATAGGTCCAATGTTGAGGTAAATATTGTCGAATATTCTAAATCTGTAAAGAATTAGAAGAAAGGCAATTGGAAGGCAAAGGTAAAACCAATGAAAAAGAAGAACAACAAAGGCTCTAAAGGAACCAATGCCAAAGGGAAATTTTTCCATTGTGAACAACAAGGGCATTGGAAAAGCAATTGTCCGAAATACCTTGCTAAGCTTAAAGAGAAGAAGAATACAGGTAAATACGAATTACTTGTCATTGAGTCTCTTTTGGTGGAGGATGATAAATCCATATGGATTGTTGATTCTGGTGCCACTAACCATGTTTGTTGTTCTTTGCAGCTACTTGACTCATGGAGGTGTTGGTTTCTATAATATGTCCCAAGGAAAGATTAAGCATTTGAAATACAACAATGAATATATATATTAAAAAGAAGTATGGCGGAATCATACTTACAATGCTTTAGAGATGAAGAAAATCAAACCAAAATGGAAGCTCCAAGGTTGGGATGATTCGGCCAAGATGAGAAGAGGTGGAAAGCTCCAAGCTTTGTGTATTCCAAGCTCTTTGATGGTTTCCCTATCACCTCTTTTGATCCCTTGAAGGTGCTAGCCTTGTGTGTGAATATATGTTCCAAACAACCACAATTTCTTCAAGTTTTTTTTTGCAACAAAAATGAAGAAATGTAGAGCCCAAAACTGTTTCAGGTTTCGGCAATTTGAGAGAGAGAAGAGAGTTTGTGTAATTGAATTTTTGTTACCAAAAATCAATTTATATTTATGCCATAATATTTATTAAATTAATAATAAACTTATGACACAAACCATGCAATGGCTTAGAGTGTCAAACACTCAAACTCCATGCAAAACATTTGAGTGTATTGTACACTATCACCACGCAATGCATTATCAATAAAATAATGCATATAATGACATGTGTCATGTGGGCCCCACACGTTTCCAAATGAAAGTGGGCCCACGTGCACTCACGCGTTCGGGTTTGATATTTCCGAAATACCGAACTTATGTCGCGACGTTAATTAAATCGAATTTAAATAAATAATTGCGCCTAGCGAAATTATTATTTATGTCGCTAACGAATTAATTCTAAATTAACTCGTATGCCCGAATCAAATCTAATTTTAATTTCGCGTCGAAATCGAATTTCGATTATTATATCGAATATAATAATTTTATCGATTAATTCTAAATTAATCGTTCTCTCTCTAAATAAGGCACTTTATCCGAGATAAAGTTTCTCCGCAATTAATCCAAGATTAATTAAGTCCGAATCAAATATCATAGGTGAATCTTCAGGAAGCGACCCAAGAGATCTCCGGATATGTTGGCAGTAAATACGGTCGTCGGATAATCCGAACACGCACGTACCTCGTACTACGTTCTTACCGATTCACAAGACAAGGTTGGCTTCTAGCAAAGCGCCATGCCTACCCAATTCTCCAGAAATATTCTTATAGGAATATAAGATCTATATCAAGCGTAGTATACCGTAGTATTGCGTACATCGATCCAGTATCGGACGATCACATGTTAGGCCTGGGGCTGGAGATGTGTCTGCCCCGTACGAAACATATATCGGACATCAAGCAACAGTCTCTTTAAATCGGACAATCCTGACCTGGTCATATTTTCCCGACGGTTGCAACCTTTTATAGAGTACTAGTTCTGTGTCCTGCGTGATCATCACCTCCATATGTCTGAAGTGATACTTCCATCTCGACATCACATCCAGTACACTACGATTCTCGATAAACCCAGAAGAGGTGTACACAGAACCGGTTAAGGTCCCCAACCACCAAAACCAAAGTTTACCGATTGTCGCAAGTACTAGCGATGTAAGTCTCAGGTAAGACCATATACACCTACCCTGATGCGGCCTCCCATAGACACGCAGACATACTACCAATGGGATTCCGCGGGGTCTATCCAGAGCGAAGCTGTTTTCCGTACCATCGGTAAAACACAACCTCCTATCGCACTTGCATAAGTATCCAATACTTAAATATATGAGAACTATGCCGTTGTGCCCTCACAACGTGCACAAGCGCAATACTAGTCTATTCCGCATTATCGATGTCCGATCTCGATAATACTCCGACTAGGGATATTTAATGATTAAACCTTTATGGATTGATACTGTCTCATATCATCTCAATCCGGTATTAATCATATGGACTTTCGCCATTTATATATCAAAGTAAATAATATTACAAAACGGCAAAAGGCAATTTCATTATCACATAGTTAATTTGTACAATAATACAATATCATTTACAAATAGTGACGCTATGGGACATAATGTCTAACAATCTCCCACTTGGCCTATAGCCAGTCACTCAAGCATCTAATACCCGAACTATGTATGTGTCGTTCAAAAACTTGCTGAAGAACAGCCTTCGTCAGCGGATCTGCAATGTTGTCATCTGATGTGACCTTCTCGACCTTTACATCGCCACGATGTATAATCTCCCGAATCAGATGGTAACGTCGAAGAACATGCTTGGACCGTTGATGAGACCTTGGTTCCTTAGCCTGCGCTATAGCCCCGTTATTGTCACAATACAATGGAACGGGCTCTGCTGCTAACGGAATTACTCCTAATCCGATTAGGAACTTTCGGATCCAAACTGCCTCCTTTGCTGCTTCAGATGCAGCGATGTACTCCGCTTCTGTTGTTGAATCGGCAACAGTATCTTGCTTGGAAGATTTCCAGCTCACTGCTCCGTTATTCAAACAAAAAATGTACCCGGATTGTGACTTGTAGTCATCCTTGTCGGTTTGGAAACTTGCATCGGTATACCATATACCGCAAGTTCTCCACCTCCATAAATTAAGAAAGCATCCTTAGTTCGTTTAAGATACTTAAGGATATTCTTAACTGCTGTCCAGTGACCTTCACCTGGATCGGCCTGATAGCGACTGCACATGCTCAAAGCATATGAGACATCAGGTCGTGTGTACATATCATGGCATACATGATCGATCCGACTGCCGAGGCGAACGGTATCCGACTCATGTTGTCTCTCTCTTCCTGAGTCTTAGGACACATGTCTTTAGACAGAGAGGTACCACGTACCATTGGAACCAATCCCCTCTTGGATTGTTCCATGTTGAATCGCTTCAACACTTTATCAATGTATGTACTCTGGGAGAGTCCAAGCAGCTTTCTAGATCTATCCCGGTAGATCTTTATTCCAAGAATAAAGGCTGCTTCTCCCAGATCTTTCATGGAGAATTTTAATGAAAGCCAAGCTTTCACCGACGTTAGCATGGGAATGTCATTGCCTATAAGCAATACGTCGTCGACATAAAGGACAATAAAAGTAAGTGCTCTCCCACTAACCTTCTTGTATACACAAGGGTCATCTGCGTTTTGCACGAAATCATATTCTTTTATGATCTCATCAAAACGCTGATTCCATGACCGTGATGCTTGCTTCAATCCATAAATGGATCGATTTAACTTACAAACCTTGTTTGCAAGTCTAGGTACGATAAAACCGTCAGGTTGTTGCATATAAACATCCTCCAAAAGGTTTCCGTTAAGGAAAGCGGTTTTAACGTCCATCTGCCATATCTCGAAGTCGAAATATGCAGCTATTGCAAGCATTATCCGAATGGATTTAATCATGGCAACGGGTGAGAAGGTTTCGTCATAATCAATACCATATTGTTGACGATACCCCTTCGCTACAAGCCTAGCTTTGTACGTTTGAACGTTGCCATCCATGTCGGTCTTCTTCTTGAAGATCCATCTGCATCCAATAGGCTTTACGCCTTCTGGTGCATCAACCAGTGTCCAAACTTGGTTGGCGTACATGGAATCCATCTCGGACTTCATGGCTTCTTGCCATAAAGCGGAATCGATATTTTGTATCGCTTCCTCATACGTAGCCGGCTCATTATCCTCAATAAGATTAATATCTACATGAGGTGAGATCAGGAACCCATACCTCTCAGGTACTGTTCTGACTCTCTCCGACCTACGCGCGGTCCTTGTGTATGTGAAGTTTGTGGTACAGACTCATCCCGGACGGTCTGTTCTTGTTCCGTCGTTGATTCATTGCCAGGAACAGTATCACTACGATCTTCATCGAGTTCTACTTTCCTCCCACTTACCACTGCATTTATAAAATCCTTTCAAGAAAAATGCTTGTAGAGCCAAAATACTTTGTTCTCTTGTGGGTGATAGAAGTAATATCCTTTGGTTTCCCTAGGATATCCTACAAAAGGCATTTATCAGATTTGGGTTCAAGTTTGGTACCTTCCAAACGTTTAACATATGCCCAGCATCCCCAAATCTTTCAGGAAAGAGAAACCTGGTTTCCTTCCTGTCCATATCTCATATGGAGTCTGTTCAACAGACTTCGACGGTACCTTATTCAAAATAAGTATAGCACTGTTTAATGCGTATCCCCAGAAGGATATTGGTAGCTCAGTGCGACTCATCATTGACCTTACCATGTCCAACAAGGTGCGGTTTCTCCGTTCGGACACACCGTTTAATTGCGGTGTTCCAGAAGGAGTCCACTGTGAAAGAATACCATATTCTTTTAAGTAATCTTGAAACTCATAACTTAAGTATTCGCCACCACGGTCTGACCGTAATGTCTTAATACTCTTCCCTGTTTGTTTCTCCACTTCGTGTCGAAACTCTTTGAATTTCTCAAAAGTTTCCGACTTGTGTCTCATAAGATACACATAACCGTAACGAGATGCATCATCTGTAAAGGTTACGAAGTAGTGAAATCCACCTCTAGCCTGGCTAGACATGGGCCCGCATACATCAGTATGAACGAGAGCCAACAATTCTGTGGCACGTTCACCTTTACCGCTAAAAGGTGATTTAGGCATTTTGACTAAAAGACAAGATTCGCAGACGTCATATGAATTGAGATCAAATTCGTCCAAGTACCCACTCTTCGAAAGTGTGGATATGCGAGTCTTGTTGATGTGTCCTAGACGACAATGCCACATAAGCTTCATCTTTTAGATTACTTCTTTGAGCCTTTTGTTTGTCATTTTAGGAGATTCATTTATATTCAAATTATAAAGACCGTTATTTGCAACAGCTGTGCAAATTTCTGCATCATTTTTATATAAATAACACCCAGTGTTTCTAAATACAAAAGTGTAACCCTGCTGGGTTAACAATGATACAGATATAATATTCCTAGTTAAACTAGGTACAAAATAACAGTTCAAAAGTTTAAGTGCATGCCCTGAGGGCAGTTCTAAAACAAGAGTGCCTACGGCCAAAACAGCAACTGGTGTTCCGTTTCCGACTCGTAGATCCATCTCCCCGGATGCCAGCACCCTGCTATCCTGCAGATCCTGCACATCAGTACAAATATGAGCACCACAACCAGAATCAAAAATCCAATTTTTAAAACTAGAAGTATTCATATTTATCTCAATAACAAATATACCAGAGGCGATAGCCTTGCCATCCTTGATATCCTCCCTCTGCCCTTTGCCCATTCGGCAGTCACGTTTCCAGTGACCCCTCTTGCCGCAGTTGAGGCAGATGTCGCGAGATTTGTCCTTTGGCTTCCTAGAAGCTACTGTCAACTTGCCTTTGCCCTTGTTTTTGAACTTCTTCTTCCTCGCACCTCCAATTGCCTTGGGCCCAGCCCTTGGCGCATGAGAGGTCGATGCAAAATGCGCCTCGCGCTTGCCCCCCTTTAGGAGTTCCCTTTCGGACTCCTTCAGTATGGACAACAACTCTTCAAGAGTGTCGTCAGTATCCATCAACTTATAGTTGATGATGATTTGTTTCCAAGTATCGGGTAGCGATTGTAATAGCATATCAATCATCAGCTCTGCCTCCAAGACAATGCCCATCTTGGCTAACTCATCTATGTTAGCGATCATTTGAGTCCCGTGGACCTCAACTGATGCGCCGTCTGTCATCCGGGAGCGGAAGAGTTTCCTTACTAGCTCGTACCTCTCCATCCGCTTGTTGGTGCGGTGGAGATCACGCAATCTTGCCATCATGTTATAGGGATCCAAGTCCCTGTTCTGGCGTCTGAAATGCTGGGTCATTGCAGCTAGCATAACTGACTGAGCTTGGTCACAATCGTCACTATGAGTCTTCCATAACTCTAGCTCCAGTGGCTCAGTGGGTTTAGGCGGGAGAGGTCTCTGAATAGTATACAGTACCCTCTCAGCCCCAAGCACTATCTTGAGGTTCATTTCCCAGTCGGCAAAGTTTATCCCTTTGAAGACATTATCGCCCATGATTATGTCGCGGATATTACCTTTGCCAGTCATCTTGACAACTATAGTCCCAACTATAAAGTCAACGATGTTATGGGTACAGTCAAACTGTTACAAGTAAAAATAACAATATATTAGTCCAACTAATTATTTAAAATATTGACGAAATAATTTTGAAAGACGTGTAAGGCTAAATATCTGAACGAAATTGCAAAATTCAATAATAGCCTCCCACTATTTTTTCAAGTTCTAACCCTCTGTAGAGAACTCGGGAAATCGAATTCCTAGTGGGCTAGGATCCCGTTAAATAACACACAACCTTGACTTTGGCCAATAAAAATTGTATGCTATTTAACTTAGGTAGATCTCCATGATCAATTGGATCTCATCCAATTCCTAGATCCGGTTAGGTGGACATCCAAGTTCGAAACATATGTATAATGTCAATGTATCCATTACATTTTCCTAACCCTATCCTCCGAATCATCTAGGCCTTGGCTTGGCCAAAAACAAACCTAATGATTCCAGTTAAGCGGGACCCATTGACGAGGAAAGTTTCGTAATCAATGTCATTGGACAAAAAGTGATCTTGACTTTGGCCAATAAAAAATCACGATTTGGACAAGACACTGATATGCAACAAAACTCTCATGATTCAAGTACATCCTTGATTGACAAAGGTCTTGACTTTGGTCAAAAACAAAACCAATGCCAACTTCGGATCTTGAACAAGAACCATTCAATAGGAAGGATATTTGCTTAATATACATTGAGGGATTTTCGCGTAATGGCAACCAATTTATTTATCTTTGGTAGTCTCTCTCATCATACACCTTAAGCATGCTTCTAAAACATCATAAAGCGCGTAAAGTAAATTAATAGTGATATGCGGAGGGATATATAAACAACTTGTTCCTAGAAACAAATCACTCCCTTCCTCGCCCCGCTAGCACTATTCTACTTCTACCAATTACATAATACAATAAGAGAAACCTCATTTACATTGAGGGGAATTAGGTGAGAAGAGAATACAAAGAGATAAAGAGATAAGGTTGGACACGCAGGTCCAATTTATAAATTCCAAATTTACAATAATTTCTAAAATTACCCTTTCCTTCTAATATCCATCCGATATACACGATTCATTCATCAATACATATATATTCAAACAAGACATGCTTTTACAACCAATCTAATCCAATTAATTAGTCTTTGTTTAAGTGATCATCCAATGTGTTCAAACAACGGTTTGATTTTGCGCGAGTCCAACTCGATTGAGAATAAGTACATAAGGTACGAATTTGCGAATTATATCGAACTACATATTAAATCTAATTTAATTCGTATTCACTACTAATTCAATATTTAATTCCAAATTAAATGTTTACACTTTTAATGTGCTTTAAAGACTTAGATTCTAAATCTAACCTATGGGTCTCAAAGCCCAACTAACATCCAATGTTAAATTTAATTCAAGTCAAATGGGCTTTCAATTGATTTATTAAGGCTTGGGCTTTGGTCAATGTGGGTCAAAACCCAATTACCAAGCCCAAATAAGGAATCACCCTTAAATGCCATAAAACCGATTTAAAGCCCATAAGGCCCAATTAAATTATTAAAGCCCATTATATTATATTTGGACTTAATGGAGTGATTTAGGCCCAAATTGGATCCAATCCTTTTGGCCCAAATCTACTTGGTCCAACCAAGCCCATTATGCCCAAATACAATATTAAAAGCCCAATTCACCAATTAAGCCCATTAATTAAATTTTAATATCCAAACATTAAAGTCCAATTAATTAAAGTGTAATACCAAGATTTATATATTAAACCAAATATTTCAAAAATACCCATTTAATTTATTAATCATCTATTTTTCAAAATAAATGTCCAACATTAATTTTAACAAAAATCAACTCCTTTACATGTCCATTATGTATTCGGCCAAGGTGAGTTTTTGTGTCGATTTGTTTTTCAATCCGATTGAATTACTAATCTACGTCCCGTATACGTTCTAAGTCATCCAATGATCTTAACACACAAAAAATTCCAATACATCCAATGTACATACCCATTCGGCCAAGGTTAAATTTGGGGGGGAAAAATCATCCAGGCATTTTCTCAAAATTGATTCCATATACATCATTCTATATACATGTAAGCATACTCATTCATCAAATTTCACAAGAACCATGCTTCAATCAATTTTACCCAATTTTAACCTAATATATTTCATGCTTAAACCTAGCTCAATGATACCATTGTTGGTTTCTATAATATGTCCCAAGGAAAGATTAAGCATTTGAAATACAACAATGAATATATATATTAAAAAGAAGTATGGCGGAATCATACTTACAATGCTTTAGTGATGAAGAAAATCAAACCAAAATGGAAGCTCCAAGGTTGGGATGATTCGGCCAAGATGAGAAGAGGTGGAAAGCTCCAAGCTTTGTGTATTCCAAGCTCTTTGATGGTTTCCCTATCACCTCTTTTGATCCCTTGAAGGTACTAGCCTTGTGTGTGAATATATGTTCCAAACAACCACAATTTCTTCAAGTTTTTTTTTTGCAACAAAAATGAAGAAATGGAGAGCCCAAAACTGTTTCAGGTTTCGGCAATTTGAGAGAGAGAAGAGAGTTTGTGTAATTGAATTTTTGTTACCAAAAATCAATTTATATTTATGCCATAATATTTATTAACTTAATAATAAACTTATGACACAAAACCATGCAATGGCTTAGAGTGTCAAACACTCAAACTCCATGCAAAACATTTGAGTGTATTGTACACTATCACCATGCAATGCATTATCAATAAAATAATGCATATAATGACATGTGTCATGTGGGCCCCACACGTTTCCAAATGAAAGTGGGCCCACGTGCACTCACGCGTTCGGGTTCGATATTTCCGAAATACCGAACTTATGTCGCGACGTTAATTAAATCGAATTTAAATAAATAATTGCGCCTAACGAAATTATTATTTATGTCGCTAACGAATTAATTCTAAATTAACTCGTATGCCCGAATCAAATCTAATTTTAATTTCGCGTCGAAATCGAATTTCGATTATTATATCGAATATAATAATTTTATCGATTAATTCTAAATTAATCGTTCTCTCTCTAAATAAGGCACTTTATCCGAGATAAAGTTTCTCCGCAATTAATCCAAGATTAATTAAGTCCGAATCAAATATCATAGGTGAATCTTCAGGAAGCGACCCAAGAGATCTCCGGATATGTTGGCAGTAAATACGGTCGTCGGATAATCCGAACACGCACGTACCTCGTACTATGTTCTTACCGATTCACAAGACAAGGTTGGCTTCTAGCAAAGCGCCATGCCTACCCAATTCTCCAGAAATATTCTTATAGGAATATAAGATCTATATCAAGCGTAGTATACCGTAGTATTGCGTACATCGATCCAGTATCGGACGATCACATGTTAGGCCTGGGGCTGGAGATGTGTCTGCCCCGTACGAAACATATATCGGACATCAAGCAACCAGTCTCTTTAAATTGGACAATCCTGACCTGGTCATATTTTCCCAACGGTTGCAACCTTTTATAGAGTACTAGTTCTGTGTCCTGCGTGATCATCACCTCCATATGTCTGAAGTGATACTTCCATCTCGACATCACATCCAGTACACTACGATTCTCGATAAACCCAAAAGAGGTGTACACAGAACCGGTTAAGGTCCCCAACCACCAAAACCAAAGTTTACCGATTGTCGCAAGTACTAGCGATGTAAGTCTCAGGTTAAGACCATATACACCTACCCTGATGCGGCCTCCCATAGACACGCAGACATACTACCAATGGGATTCCGCGGGGTCTATCCAGAGCGAAGCTGTTTTCCGTACCATCGGTAAAACACAACCTCCTATCGCACTTGCATAAGTATCCAATACTTAAATATATGAGAACTATGCCGTTGTGCCCTCACAACGTGCACAAGCGCAATACTAGTCTATTCCGCATTATCGATGTCCGATCTCGATAATACTCCGACTAGGGATATTTAATGATTAAACCTTTATGGATTGATACTGTCTCATATCATCTCAATCCGGTATTAATCATATGGACTTTCGCCATTTATATATCAAAGTAAATAATATTACAAAACGGCAAAAGGCAATTTCATTATCACATAGTTAATTTTGTACAATAATACAATATCATTTACAAATAGTGACGCTATGGGACATAATGTCTAACAGGAGGGACCTTGCTGAAGGTAGCTTTACCATGAGAGTTGGGAAAGAGGATTTTTTTTCAGCAAAAGCAGTGGGAGTTTCAAATTTGAATTTTAATAAGAGTTATTTATGTTTGAATGCTATGTTATATATTCCTAGTTTTAGCAGGAATTTGATTTATGTAACAAAACTTATGGAATGTGGTTTTTCTATTTCTTTTAATAATAATTCAGTTATTATTAGTATAAATGGATTAAATATATGAATGGGAAACTCTGAGAATAATTTATATGTATTAAGGCCGTTAATGCATGAATCACTGCTTAATACTGAAATGTTTAAGATTGAAAGACCTAAAACTAAACGGAAAAAGATTTCTCATGATGATACCTATTTATGGCACCTTAGACTTGGTCACATTAACCTTGATCGGATAGATAGACTAATTAAGAACGAAGTTTTAAATCAGTTAAGACTTGGTACTTTACCTGTCGGCGAATCCTGTTTAGAAGGCAAAATGACTAAGAGACCTTTTATTGGAAAAGAGATAAGTTCCAAAGAAACAATTGAGCTAATACATTCGGATGTTTGCAGACCGATGAATGTAAAAGCCCGAGGTGGTTATGAATACTTCGTCACTTTTATTGACGATTATTCTAGATATGGGTATGTTTACCTAATGCAGCATAAGTCAGATACATTTGAAAAGTTCAAAGAGTATCGTACTAAGGTTGAGAACCGGTTAGGTAAAAGCATCAAAATTCTACGATCAGATCGTGGAGAAGAATACCTTGATAGAGATTTCGAGGAATTATTAGTTGAGCATGGAATTTTTTCACAGCTCACAGCACCTGGAACACCACAAAAAAAATGGTGTTGCAGAAAGGATAAATCGCACCCTACTAGACACGATGAGATCAATGTTTAGTCATAGCACTCTACCTAGTTCATTCTGGGGTATGCATTGCAATCTGCAATGTATATCCTGAATGTACTTCCTTCTAAGTCTGTTTCTAAGACTTCCTTCTAAGTCTGTTTCTAAGACTTCCTTAGACTTCCTTCCAAGTGTTGGGGTTTTGGGCGAAATGCGCGACGGAAGCGCGGTTCGGGTGGAATCATAATTTTAAAACTTTTTCAAATTACAAAACAAATTATTCAATATCTAATATGAATAATTTATTCATATTTCACCTAAACACATTTATTCGATATCAAATAATGACATAAATAAGGTAGAAACTTCGCGAATCCTTTACGAAAAACATTTTTTCGCAAAATTACATAAAATGAAATTTTGACCAAACCAACCACCCAACACTTATGGGGACTACCCAGGTCAGCCCCAATAGTGTTAGTGCAGTTCATGGGATGCCCGAACAGTGACCAATTCACTGTTTGGGCAGCCGTCATCCGGTTGGCTCAAAAGTCACCCAGTAACGCCGTTTTTCGCTGTTTTCACTTATTTCAACTCCGGAACAATTTCTGGAAATTGTTCCAACACCCAAATCAAATCCAATACATTCATAAGACATTATTTTCATCACAATATGAACAGTATTTCCAGATCTGATCCAGAAGCTATAATTATAAATTTTTCATGTTTTAAATCCAATTTTTCAAGATTAATCCAATTAATCAAAACACCAATCAAAGTCACCACACATGAACCACCCAAGAATAATTATAAGTATTACAAGAGTGGCCATAACACTCTAGAATGGCAACATATCATCAAATGACAATTGGACAATAATTACAATAATTCCATCGAAAACACTGACTTCCCATGCATCAACACTCCAATCCATCCACCAAAACCAAAAGCCCCATTTTCACCAAAAAAAAAAAAGGAAACCTAGAACTATTCTAACATTCAAGAAAATAAGAAACTAATTTTCAAGCTTAGAGTTGTAGAAGATTACCTTTAATAACTTGATTTCCTAAGCTTTTTCTTGGATTTTCCTTTGTTTTCTTCATTGTTTCATCAAACAAAATCATAGGGCTTTTGTTTCTCTAGTTTCGGCCAGGGTAGAAGATGGATGAAGAAAATAAAATTTTTTCCCTTAAAAAATCAAGTAGACGACTTTAGGGTGTATTTTTGGTATTTTCAAAATTTGATCCAATCAAATTACATTAAACTTTATATTAACAAATCACATTTGCACAAGTAAAGTTTAATTAAAACATGCCATCTGTCACCAATAATAATAATACATATTTCATACATTTATGAATATGATATTATTTAACTATTCAAATATGTACCAATTAAATATCTATAATTAATTAATAAATATTATATATATATATATATTATATATATATAGATATATATATATGTATTTTTATTTACATTAAATAACAAAACATATATTTATGGCATGTGTCAAAGTCTCATTTGACAATTAATTAATGTGTATCTAATCAAATTATGTATCAAATACAATACACAATAAGTATTAAATGACCAAACACCCCTAATGCGTATTAATCGTTTAAAAAACCGATTAAACGATTCGAATTAACTCATTTAATTTGATGAAGTATTAAGAATAATCTAATATATTCATAATGCAGTTGCACAGTGCTCACGAGTACACTCATATTGTGGGACTCTCTAAGTTTAGGTTTATCCGTCACGAAATCCAATTTCGTGTCCATAATTCACCCACTCTGAATTATGATGACTACGGATATCTTCGCTAACTATTCAAGTCGAGGTCAATTGCATACGTAAATCCCTCCTGTTAGACATTATGTCCCATAGCGTCACTGTTTGTAAATGATATTGTATTATTGTACAAAATTAACTATGTGATAATGAAGTTGCCTTTTGCCGTTTTGTAATATTGTTTACTTTGACTTATAAATGGCGAAAGTCCATATGATTAGTACCTGGACTGAGAATGATATGAGACAGTATCAGTCCCCAAAGGTTTAATCATTAAATATCCCTAGTCGTAGTATTATCGAGACTGGACATCGATAATGCGGAATAGACTAGTATTGCGCTTGTGCACGTTGTGAGGGCACGACGGCATAGTTCTCATATATTTAAGTATTGGATACTTATGCGAGTGCGATAGGAGGTTGTGTTTTACCGATGGTACGGAAAACAGCTTCGCTCTGGATAGACCCCGCGGAATCCCATTGGTAGTATGTCTGCGTGTCTATGGGAGGCCGCTTCAGGGTAGGTGTATATGGTCTTAACCTGAGACTTACATCGCTAGTACTTGCGACAATCGGTAAACTTTGGTTTTGGTGGTTGGGGACCCTAACCGGTTCTGTGTACACCTCTTCTGGGTTTATCGAGAATCGTAGTGTACTGGATGTGATGTCAAGATGGAAGTATCGCTTCAGACATATGGAGGCGATGATCACGCAGGGCACAGAACTAGTACTCTATAAAAGTTGCAACCGTCGGGACAATATGACAAGGTCAGGATTGTCCGATTTAAAGAGACTAGTTGCTTGATGTGTCCGATATATGTTTCGTACGGGGCAGACACATCTCCAGCCCCAGGCCTAGCATGTGATCATCCGATACTGGATCGATGTACGCAATACTACGGTATACTACGCCTGATACAGATCTTATATTCCTATAAGAATATTTCTGGAGAATTGGGTAGGCACGGCGCTTTGCTAGAAGCCAACCTTGTCTTGTAAATCGGTAAAGACGTAGTACGAGGTACGTACGTGTTCGGATTATCCGACGACCGTATTTACTGCCAAAATATCCGGAGATCTCTTGGGTCGCTTCCTGAAGATTCACCTATGATATTTGATTCGAACTTAATTAATCTTGGATTAATTGCGGAGAAACTTTATCTCGGATAAAGTGCCTTATTTAGAGAGAGAGAACGGTTAATTTGGAATTAATCGATATAATTATTATATTCGATATAATAATCGAAATTCGATAATTCGACGCGAAATACGATTCTCGGTTAAACGATTGAATTAAATTTTAGATTTTAATTCGGGCGTACGAGTATTTAGAATTAATTCGTAAGCGACGTAAATAATAATTTCGCTAGGAGCGATTATTTATTTAAATCCGATTTAATTAACGTCGCGACGCTAGCTCGGTATTTCGGAAATATCGAACCCGAACGCGTGAGTGGACGTGGGCCCACTTTCATTGGGAAACGTGTGGGGCCCACATGACACTTGTCATTGATATGGCATTGCATGTTAATAGTGTATAAAACACTCTAAGGCATTGCATGGAGATAGTGTGCATTTCACTCAAAGGCATTGCATGGAGTTTGAGTGTTTGACACTCTAAGCCATTGCATGGTTTATGTTATAGATTTATTATTAATTTAATAATTATAACATAAATATAAATTGATTTTTGTTAGACAAAGATTAATTAATTCAAGACTTTACACCAAAACTCTCTCTTCTCTCTCAAATTGCCGAAACTTCACCAACTTCACCATTGAAGGGAAAGGAAGATTTGATCTTCCATTCTCCATTTTTGCTAGCACAAGCAAGGGATCAAAGGAGGTGATAGGGAAACAATCTAAGAGCTTGGAATACAAGAGCTTGGAGCTTGGAGTCTTCTTCCTCTTCTTGGCCGAAACCAACCACCAACTTGGAGCTTGGAGATTCAAAGCTTTTGTTCATCTTCTTCATCACATAACTTTGTAAGTATGATTCCGCCATGCTTCAAGTCTTTTATATATATTCTTTTTAGTATTTCATATGCTTATCTTTGTTTGGGACCTATATAATAGAAACCAACAATGGTATCATTGAGCTAGGTTTAAGCATGAAATACTTTAGGTTAAAATTTGGGTAAAATTGATTGAAGCATGTTCTTGTGAAATTTGATGAATGAGTATGCTTATATGTATGTTAAATGACATTATATGAAATCAATTTTATGAAAAATGCATTGGATGATTTTTCCCCAATATTTGACCTTGGCCGAATGGGTGTGTGAAATTGAAAAAGCATGTTCTTATGAAATTTGATTAATAATGCTTGCATGTGTATAACATGATGATATATGGAATCAATTTCATGAAAAATGCATTGGATGATTTTTCCCCAAATATATGCCTTGGCCGAATGATATGGTGAATTGATAAAAGCATGTTCTTATGAAATTTGATTAATAAGTATGCTTGCATGTATATAGAATGATGATACATGAAATCAATTTTATGAAAAATGCATTGGATGATTTTTCCCCAATATTTGACCTTGGCCGAATGTAATCTTGCATTTGATGTATTGGAATTTTTTGTGTTTAAGTTCATTGGATGACTTAGATCGTATACGGGACGATGATTGGTAATTCAATCGGATTGAAATACAAATCGATACACAAAAACTCACCTTGGCCGAATACATAAGACATGTAATGGTGTTGATTTTTGTTAAAATTAATGTTGGACATTTATTTTGAACAATACATGATTAATTAATTAAATGGGTATTATTGGAATATTTGGTTTAATATGTTAATCTTGATATTACACTTTAATTAATTGGATTTTAATGTTTGGAATATTAAAATTTAATTAATGGGCTTAATTGGTTAATTGGGCTTTTAATATTGTATTTGGGCATAATGGGCTTGGTTGGACCAAGTAGATTTGGGCCAAATGGATTGGATCCAATTTGGGCCTAAATCACTCCATTAAGTCCAAATATAATATAATGGGCTTTAATAATTTAATTGGGCCTTATGGGCTTGAAATTGGTTTTATGGCACTTAAGGGTGATTCCTTATTTGGGCTTGGTAATTGGGTATGACCCACATTGACCAAAGCCCAAGCCTTAATAAATCAATTGAAAGCCCATTTGACTCGAATTAAATTAACATTGGATGTTAGTTTGGCTTTGAGACCCAATAGAATTGGATTTAGAATCTAAGTCTTTAAAGCACATTAAAGTGTAAACATTTAATTTGGAATTAAATAATTGAATTAGTATTGAATACGAATTAAAAAGATTTAATAAGTAGTTCGATATAATTCGCGAATTCGTACTTGTGTACTTATTCTCAATCGAGTTGGACTCGCGCAAAATCAAACCGTTGTTTGAACATTGGATGATCACTTTAACAAAGACTAATTAATTGGATTAGATTGGTTGTAAAAGCATGTCTTGTTTGAATATATATGTATGTGATGAATGAATAGTGTATATCGGATGGATATTAGAAGGGAAAGGGTAATTTTAGAAATTATTGTAAATTTGGAATTTATAAATTGGACCTGCGTGTCCAGCCTTATCTCTTTATCTCTTTGTATTCTCTTCTCACCTAATTCCCCTCAATGTAAATGAGGTTTCTCTTATTGTATTATGTAATTGGGTAGAAGTAGAATAGTGCTAGCGGGGAGAGGAAAGGGAGTGATTTGTTCTAGGAACAAGTTGTTTATATATCCATCCGCATATCACTATTACTTTACTTTACGCGCTTTATGATGTTTTAGAAGCATGCTTAAGGGTGTATGATGATGAGACCTAACAAAGATAAATAAATTGGTTGCCAATTACGCGAAAATCCCTCAATTTATATTAAGCGAATATCCTTCCATTGAATGGTTCTTGTTCAAGATCCGAAGTTGGCATTGGTTTGTTTTTGACCAAAGTCAAGACCTTTGTCAATCAAGGATGTACTTGAATCATGAGAGTTTTGTTGCATATCGGTGTCTTGTCCAAATCGTGATTTTTATTGGCCAAAGTCAAGATCACTTTTTGTCCAACGACATTGATTACGAAACTTTCCTTGTCAATGGGTCCCGCTTAACTGGAATCATTAGGTTTGTTTTTGGCCAAAGCCAAGGCCTAGTTGATTCAGAGGATATGGTTAGGAAAATGTATTAGATACATTGACATTATACATATGTTTCGGACTTGGATGTCCACCTAACCGGATCTAGGAATTGGATGAGATCCAATTGATCATGGAGATCTACCTATGTTAAATAGCATACAATTTTTATTGGCCAAAGTCAAGGTTGTGTGTTATTTAACGGGATCCTAGCCCACTAGGAAATTCGATTTCCCGAGTTCTCTACAGAGGGTTAGAAACTTGAAGAAAATAGTGGGAGGCTATTATTGAATTTGCAATTTCATTCAGATATTTAGCCTTACGCGTCGTTCAAAATTATTTCATCAATATTTTAAATAATTAGTTGGACTAATATATTGTTATTTTTTTATATGTAACAGTTTGACTGTACCCATAACATCGTTGACTTTATAGTTGGACTATAGTTGTCAAGATGACTGGCAAAGGTAATATCCGCGACATAATCATGGGCGATAATGTCTTCAAAGGGACAAACTTTGCCGACTGGGAAATGAACCTCAAGATAGTGCTTGGGGCTGAGAGGATACTGTATACTATTCAGAGACCTCTCCCGCCTAAACCCACTGAGCCACTGGAGCTAGAGTTATGGAAAACTCATAGTGATGATTGTGACCAAGCTCAGTCAGTTATGCTAGCTGCAATGACTCAGCATTTCAGACGCCAGAATAGGGACTTGGATCCCTATAACATGATGGCAAGATTGCGTGATCTTCACCGCACCAATAAGCGGATGAAGAGGTACGAGCTAGTAAGGAAACTCTTCCGCTCCCGGATGACAGATGGCGCATCAGTTGAAGCCCATGGGGCTCAAATGATTGCCGATATTGATGAGTTGGCCAATAGGGAATAGTCTTGGAGGCTGATCTGACTATAGATATGATCTTGCAGTCACTTCCCGATACTTGGAAACAAATCATAGTCAACTACAAGTTGATGGATACTGACGACACTCTAGGAGAGTTGTTGTCTATGCTGAAGGAGTCCGAAAAGGAACTCCTAAAGGGGAGCAAGCGCGAGGCGCATTTCATTGACCTCTCATGCGCCAAAGGGTGGCCCCAAGGCAATTGGAGGTGCAAGGAAGAAAAAGTTCAAGAAGAAGGGTAAAGGCAAGTTGACATGGCTTCTAAGGAAGCCAAAGGACAAATCTCGCGACATCTGCCTCAACTGCGGCAAGAGGGGTCACTGGAAACGTGACTGCCGAATGAGCATTGTGCAGAGGGAGGATATCAAGGCTGGCAAGGCCACTGCCTCTGGTATGTTTGTTATTGAGATAAATATGAATACTTCTAGTTTTAAAAATTGGATTTTTGATTCTGGTTGTGGTGCTCATATTTGTACTGATGTGCAGGATCTGCATGATAGCAGGGTGCTGGCATCAGGGGAGATGGATCTACGGGTGGAAACGGAACACGAATTGCTGTTTTGGCCGTAGGCACTTTTGTTTTAGTACTGCCCTCAGGGCATGAACTTAAACTTTTGAACTGTTATTTTGTTCCTAGTTTAACTAGGAATATTATATCTGTATCCTTGTTGACCCAGCAGGGTTACACTTTTGTATTCAGGAACACAGGGTGTTATTTATATAAAAATGATGCAGAAATTTGCACAGCTGTTGCAAATAACGGTCTTTATATTTTGAATATAAATGAATCTTCTAAAATGACAAACAAGGCTCAAAAGGAGTAATCTAAAAGATGAAGCTTATATGTGGCATTGTCGTCTGGGACACATCAACAAGACTCGCATATCCACACTTTCAAAGAGTGGGTACTTGGACGAATTTGATCCCAATTCATATGACGTCTGCGAATCTTGTCTTTTAGGCAAAATGCCTAAATCACCTTTTAGCGGTAAAGGTGAACGTGCCACAGAACTGTTAGCTCTCGTTCATACTGACGTATGCGGGCCCATGTCTAGCCAGGCTAGAGGTGGATTTCACTACTTCGTAACCTTTACAGATGATGCATCTCGTTACGGTTATGTGTATCTTATGAGACACAAGTCGGAAACTTTTGAGAATTCAAAGAGTTTCGACACGAAGTGGAGAAACAAACAGGGAAGAGTATTAAGACATTACGGTCAGACCGTGGTGGCGAATACCTAAGTTATGAGTTTCAAGATTACTTGAAAGAATATGGTATTCTATCACAGTGGACTCCTCCTGGAACACCGCAATTAAACGGCGTGTCCGAACGGAGAAACCGCACCTTGTTGGACATGGTGAGGTCAATGATGAGTCGCACTGAGCTACCAATATCCTTCTGGGGATACGCATTAAACAGTGCTATACTTATTTTGAATAAGGTACCGTCGAAGTCTGTTGAACGGACTCCATATGAGATATGGACAGGAAGGAAACCAGGTTTCTCTTTCCTGAAGATTTGGGGATGCTGGGCATATGTTAAACGTTTGGAAGTACCAAACTTGAACCCAAATCTGATAAATGCCTTTTCGTTGGATATCCTAGGGAAACCAAAGGATATTACTTCTATCACCCACAAGAGAACAAAGTATTTGTTGCTCTACAAGCATTTTTCCTTGAGAAGGATTTTATAAATGCAGTGGTAAGTGGGAGGAAGTAGAACTCGATGAAGATCGTAGTGATACTGTTCCTGGCAATGAATCAACGACGAACAAGAACAGACCATCCGGGATGAGTCTGTACCACAAACTTCACATACACAAGGACCGCGTAGGTCGGAGAGAGTCAGAACAATACCTGAGAGGTATGGGTTCCTGATCTCACCTCATGTAGATATTAATCTTATTGAGGATAATGAGCCGGCTACGTATGAGGAAGCGATACAAAATATCGATTCCGCTTTATGGCAAGAAGCCATGAAGTCCGAGATGGATTCCATGTACGCCAACCAAGTTTGGACACTGGTTGATGCACCAGAAGGTGTGAAGCCTATTGGATGCAAATGGATCTTCAAGAAGAAGACCGACATGGATGGCAACGTACAAACGTACAAAGCTAGGCTTGTAGCGAAGGGGTATCGTCAACAATATGGTATTGATTATGACGAAACCTTCTCACCCGTTGCCATGATTAAATCCATTCGGATAATGCTTGCAATAGCTGCATATTTCGATTACGAGATATGGCAGATGGACGTTAAAACCGCTTTCCTTAACGGAAACCTTATGGAGGATGTTTATATGCAACAGCCTGACGGTTTTATCGTACCTAGACTTGCAAACAAGGTTTGTAAGTTAAATCGATCCATTTATGGATTGAAGCAAGCATCACGGTCATGGAATCAGCGTTTTGATGAGATCATAAAGGAATATGATTTCGTGCAAAACGCAGATGACCCTTGTGTATACAAGAAGGTTAGTGGGAGAGCACTTACTTTTATTGTCCTTTATGTCGACGACGTATTGCTAATAGGCAATGACATTCCCATGCTGACGTCGGTGAAAGCTTGGCTTTCATTAAAATTCTCCATGAAAGATCTGGGAGAAGCAGCCTTTATTCTTGGAATAAAGATCTACAGGGATAGATCTAGAAAGCTGCTTGGACTCTCCCAGAGTACATACATTGATAAAGTGTTGAAGAGATTCAACATGGAACAATCCAAGAGGGGATTGGTTCCAATGGTACGAGGTACCTCTCTGTCTAAGGACATGTGTCCTAAGACTCAGGAAGAGAGAGACCACATGAGTCGGATACCGTTCGCCTCGGCAGTCGGATCGATCATGTATGCCATGATATGTACACGACCTGATGTCTCATATGCTTTGAGCATGTGCAGTCGCTATCAGGCCGATCCAGGTGAAGGTCACTGGATAGCAGTTAAGAATATCCTTAAGTATCTTAAACGAACTAAGGATGCTTTCTTAATTTATGGAGGTGGAGAACTTGCGGTATCTGGGTATACCGATGCAAGTTTCCAAACCGACAAGGATGACTACAAGTCGCAATCCGGGTACATTTTTTGCTTGAATAACGGAGCAGTGAGCTGGAAATCTTCCAAGCAAGATACTGTTGCCGATTCAACAACAGAAGCGGAGTACATCGCTGCATCTGAAGCAGCAAAGGAGGCAGTTTGGATCCGAAAGTTCCTAATCGGATTAGGAGTAGTTCCGTTAGCAGCTCAGCCCGTTCCATTGTATTGTGACAATAACGGGGCTATAGCACAGGCTAAGGAACCAAGGTCTCATCAACGGTCCAAGCATGTTCTTCGTCGTTATCATCTGATTCGGGAGATTATACATCGTGGCGATGTAAAGTCGAGAAGGTCACATCAGATGACAACATTGCAGATCCGCTGACGAAAGCTGTTCTACAGCAAGTTTTTGAACGACACATACATAGTTCGGGTATTAGATGCTTGAGTGACTGGCTATAGGCCAAGTGGGAGATTGTTAGACATTATGTCCCATAGCGTCACTGTTTGTAAATGATATTGTATTATTGTACAAAATTAACTATGTGATAATGAAGTTGCCTTTTGCCGTTTTGTAATATTGTTTACTTTGACTATAAATGGCGAAAGTCCATATGATTAGTACCTGGACTGAGAATGATATGAGACAGTATCAGTCCCCAAAGGTTTAATCATTAAATATCCCTAGTCGTAGTATTATCGAGACTGGACATCGATAATGCGGAATAGACTAGTATTGCGCTTGTGCACGTTGTGAGGGCACGACGGCATAGTTCTCATATATTTAAGTATTGGATACTTATGCGAGTGCGATAGGAGGTTGTGTTTTACCGATGGTACGGAAAACAGCTTCGCTCTGGATAGACCCCGCGGAATCCCATTGGTAGTATGTCTGCGTGTCTATGGGAGGCCGCTTCAGGGTAGGTGTATATGGTCTTAACCTGAGACTTACATCGCTAGTACTTGCGACAATCGGTAAACTTTGGTTTTGGTGGTTGGGGACCCTAACCGGTTCTGTGTACACCTCTTCTGGGTTTATCGAGAATCGTAGTGTACTGGATGTGATGTCAAGATGGAAGTATCGCTTCAGACATATGGAGGCGATGATCACGCAGGGCACAGAACTAGTACTCTATAAAAGGTTGCAACCGTCGGGACAATATGACAAGGTCAGGATTGTCCGATTTAAAGAGACTAGTTGCTTGATGTCCGATATATGTTTCGTACGGGGCAGACACATCTCCAGCCCCAGGCCTAGCATGTGATCATCCGATACTGGATCGATGTACGCAATACTACGGTATACTACGCCTGATACAGATCTTATATTCCTATAAGAATATTTCTGGAGAATTGGGTAGGCACGGCGCTTTGCTAGAAGCCAACCTTGTCTTGTAAATCGGTAAAGACGTAGTACGAGGTACGTACGTGTTCGGATTATCCGACGACCGTATTTACTACTGCCAAAATATCCGGAGATCTCTTGGGTCGCTTCCTGAAGATTCACCTATGATATTTGATTCGAACTTAATTAATCTTGGATTAATTGCGGAGAAACTTTATCTCGGATAAAGTGCCTTATTTAGAGAGAGAGAACGGTTAATTTGGAATTAATCGATATAATTAATATTCGATATAATAATCGAAATTCGATTTCGACGCGAAATTAAAATTAGATTTTAATTCGGGCGTACGAGTTAATTTAGAATTAATTCGTAAGCGACGTAAATAATAATTTCGCTAGGAGCGATTATTTATTTAAATCCGATTTAATTAACGTCGCGACGCTAGCTCGGTATTTCGGAAATATCGAACCCGAACGCGTGAGTGGACGTGGGCCCACTTTCATTGGGAAACGTGTGGGGCCCACATGACACTTGTCATTGATATGGCATTGCATGTTAATAGTGTATAAAACACTCTAAGGCATTGCATGGAGATAGTGTGCATTTCACTCAAAGGCATTGCATGGAGTTTGAGTGTTTGACACTCTAAGCCATTGCATGGTTTATGTTATAGATTATTATTAATTTAATAATTATAACATAAATATAAATTGATTTTTGTTAGACAAAGATTAATTAATTCAAGACTTTACACCAAAACTCTCTCTTCTCTCTCAAATTGCCGAAACTTCACCATTGAAGGGAAAAGGAAGATTTGATCTTCCATTCTCCATTTTTGCTAGCACAAGCAAGGGATCAAAGGAGGTGATAGGGAAACAATCTAAGAGCTTGGAATACAAGAGCTTGGAGCTTGGAGTCTTCTTCCTCTTCTTGGCCGAAACCAACCAACCAACTTGGAGCTTGGAGATTCAAAGCTTTTGTTCATCTTCTTCATCACATAACTTTGTAAGTATGATTCCGCCATGCTTCAAGTCTTTTATATATATTCTTTTTAGTATTTCATATGCTTAATCTTTGTTTGGGACCTATATAATAGAAACCAACACCTCCGTCACAGGCTATCCATATTATACCTGGGATATAGATAAGAATATCAAATCCATTCGGTATAATATAGTCGAATTTTCAATTTATGATCTCTAAATAACACTCGGAACTGATTTCCAAAGTTATACCCCGGCCATGGATTTACTTGATCGTAAACACGTGTAGGATGCATATGCCTTGTACACAGGACTGAAGGATCCTCTCATGATACGTACTGGATATCATGAGCATCAGTCCACACCCAACGAACATGCGGAGGTCTGATCATGAATAGATCAGTGACGGGACAGCCATCAAAGTGTGGAGGATAACTCATATATCCCATTGTGGTATCTCAAGTCGAATGACCACTATGCTCGCTCAACTCGAGAATATTCCTATTGACGTTGGTGTACCATCTATTAGGAAATATTCAGTGAGTCATTCAGTGTTTATCATTTACACACCTACATGTCTATACGAGTCTCCCAAGACTCATGGTTTATTGGGATAAACCATCGGACCAAGTCACGATATATAACATGTACTGGTCTCAGTGGATTTTACTAACCAACCCGTGTTAGTAAATCTTGACCAGGAGCTTTATTTAAGGATATACATCTTATAGTGTGCTTCCCAATGTCAATTACAAACTACGTTGTAACTGTGCACTAGATTGTAAATCCTAGGGTCTTTGTCTAATATACATGTATCACTAAATCAGATTTTGTTTCAATCTAATCATAATTAGATATCTAATCGCAATTAGATTGAATATGTGTATAAAAGACTAGTGGTGCTATCATTAAATAAGTAATATTATGGAAAATGAAATTGCTCGTATTTATGAATTGGACCTAAATACAATCCGGATTGGCACTCTGAGCACCAACACTAATAATTTCTCCTACTTGCTCTAGTGCCAATCCACGGTATCATATATACATCTCAATGTGTATCACATACTCATAACCCTCAAGAGCTTACCTAGCACTCAAGAGGTAGGCAACAACAAGTAAGCACGCTTTAACAAATTGAGTCCGTCTAACAAACTCAATCGTTTTCCTTAGCCAGCATCATTCATATTTTGTAGAATCCAAATTCCACATCAATATGAATCAGATGCTATATCAGTATTGCACTATAGCTACTGAGTTGTTTATGTATTTAAAGATCAAATCCAAATACTATGAGGCAACCGCAAACACTACACTAATATGAAAACATCTAATCTATAGCAGGTTTTTGTATTCTTCGTGAATCTTTGAATTTTTAATCATTATTGATGCCTTTCAAGTAAGGGGTTGATTTATATACATAATCTGATGGATAAAAGAGTATTTATCTTTCGCACGAGATTCTTTATCAATAGTAAAGTGTGTAGTATGATTATTAATAGAGGGAATCTCATAAATTTAACTAGCACTACCCTTGTGAAAAAATTAGGATTACCATTGATACCTCTTGACAGACCTTATAAGTGGATGAGTGATTTTGGAGAGTTCGAGGTTAAGCAAGTTGCGGTTAGTTTTTCAATTGGGAAGTATGTTGACCAAGTAGTGTGTGATGTGGTTCCTATGTGTCATACACATGTTTTTTTTGGGCAAGCCTTGGTATAAATTCAATAAAGTAGTTTATGATATGGATAAGGATATGTATAAATTTAGATATGGTGGAAAACTTATCAAGCTTTCTCTATTAACTCTACAAGAGGTCTATAAGGAAGAGTTGTACATGATTAGGAGTGAAGAAGAGTGGGCTAAAGGGAAAAGTGAGATTGATGAGTTTAGAATGTTACTAGGAGAGCTCTCAGAATTGATATAGAAAAAGATATTAGCAAAATATGAAGTGAAGAAGGATATGATCGTAGTCTTGAGTAATGAAATGAAACATATTGACGTTTCTATGAATAAGTGTGAGGTGGTTGATGATGTTGAGGACAATGATGATATTGATGTGAGCAATAACATTAGTGATGCTGATTTGGTTGATCATGATGCCAATGAGGTGCTTGATGTTCATATTAAGGGTGAATATCATATGGGAGTAATCTGATTTTGATTGTCAGGCCATAAGTTATGAGGTGCAAAACTTGCATTTGGCCGAATATGTAAAGTGTAATCAAATCGTGGATGAGTGTGTTGATTGTTTGAGGAAGCGACATTGGCATGTTGAATTTATGTTAAATGAGGTTTCAAATGTGAATGCAGATAGGAATCTCTTTGGGGTTGCAATTTGAGTTAAGAATGAGAGTAGCAATTGAGAGATTGAGAGTGGAAAAATATTGGAAAACAGTCATTCATTGGCTTTATTGACTTTTTCTCACCATAACCATTCTTTTCCATGTGATTTTATTTTGTTCTAGGATTGTCGTCACATTGATCTTATCATTTTTATCTATGATCCGAGTTTGGATTCGAGGGAGAATCATTTTCAAGAGAGGTAGAATGATGTGATCCAAAATGAGCTCGGTTTGTTGGGCCAGGTTAGCTTGAAGTTTTGGCTGATTGCATGTCTTGTTCAGATTGATGAATTTGGGCCATTTTGGTGGATTTGGAAGATTCCTTGGGTTCTAGAGTTTGGTCCATGCATGAGACTTTATTTGAAGGTTTATTATGTCTAAGGCAAGATGAGAATGGGTATTGGACGTGCATGGGCTACCTTGATTGATTTGGGGCTTAATTTCCAAATGGTGCATTAGTAGTGGCCGGATTTGCGTAGTGTTTGTATTTTAGCCTTAACTTTCTCATCTGATGTCCGATGTTGGTGATTCAAGTTGCATTGGAAAGAAGACTCATGGATCTATAACTTTTTAGTTTACGTCAAATGTAATTTAGAATCCTTAATGGTCTAATTTTTGGATGCAAGTTATCCCTACAACTTTTGTGTTATATATTTTTTTAAGGTTATGTAATGTTTAAGTGTTAGGCTGAACTTTAATTAAATTATAAAGCCCATGTATGAAAATTTTAAGGATTTTAAGTGTTATTGGGTTTATTTTGCTATGGTTTTTTTATGTTTAAGTAGAATTAGGGTTAGCCACTTATTTAAAAGGGCATTATTCATCATAACAAAAAAACCTATCTTTTAATAAAAATCACTATTATCTTGAGACTTGAGTAACCCTCAACTTATTCTCATTGACTTTAGCTTATCAAAGACTTGCTAACCCTTTTGTGGCGCCCCTTTAGCACTCTAGGTTTATGTTGCTTGCTCTGCAGAGGTTTAGAGTTTTGATTCTGTTTTGCCTTGGCTTTCTTGGGAACGATCTCAATCTTTTGTGTGGTTGCTTGGCTTGTTCCAAGCAGGTTTTCATCAGTTTTCAAAACCAAGGAAGTCGATATGGATAAGGCCCTGACCTACCCCGATTCTAACCTCTCAATGATACCAGTTAAGGAAACTGTTCTTACGGAGTCATCATTTGAGATGTGAATACTTTTACCCCATCCTTAACAATCATAAATAAATATAACCGTAATAAAGCCCAACGATAGTGTATCCTAAGACAAATTTAGAAAATAAATCACCCAGAAAAGGTCTAAGGAAGTTTCTGAACTTAGAAAGAAGAGAACCTAGCATGATTCAAGATTCTAGTCAAGTCAACACGAGGCATGTAGTACTAGTGGAAGAACCGAACGTAGTAGAAACCAGTATGGATGTAAGAAATAGACTCATTAGATTGAAGACAATCAGAAGTTAGCAAAAAGTGATCAGTACAGATTATAGGTTAGGCGAAGTAGCTAAAGCCTTCAGAAAAAGCATAACTCTAATAAGAATGAACCACCACAGGCCTCGGTAGTACAACTTAGAGCCAAAAGCTAGGTTGTGAAAATAAATAATATAGAAGAATACAGAAAGTAACAAAGAAAGGTCAGTACAAATAGTAAAAATAATATTTTCGATATTTGGTGAGGTATTTTTAATAAATATATTAATTACATATTTTATATGTATATATTTATAAAGAATTAATATAAATCAACTATGGTAAATTATGATATTAAATAATATCATGACTAAACGAATATTCGTATTCGATTTATTTAATAAACGAATCGAACACGAATCCTGATATTAGGATTCATTTAATAAACGAATCGAATACGAATCCATCACATTTCGATTCGATTCGTTTAGGATTCCACACAAATTCGATTCGTTGATTCGTTTTGCCACCCCTAGTATGGACTGATGCTAATGATATACAGTGCGTATCAAGATAGAATATGTCAGTCCTGTGTACAGAGCATAAGTATCCTACACGTGTTTATGATATAGTAAATCCATTGTCATGGTATAACTTCGGAAGCGAGTTCCGACTGTTATTTAAAGATCATAAATTTGAAAGTCGATTATATTATACCCTAAGGATTTGACGTTCTTATCTATATCCTAGGTATAATATGGATAGCATGTGACAGAGGGATTATACGTATGCAATGACCTCGACTTGCATAGTTTAGCGAGATTATCTGTGGTTGTCATAATTCATGAGTGGGTGAATTATGGACATGAAATTGGATTTCTTGACAGATAAACCTAAACTTAAAGAGTCCCACAATATGAAATGTACTCGTTGAGCACTTGGGCAACGCATTATGAATAATACTGATTATTCATAATATTTTATTGGATTAAATTAGTTAATTCGAATCGGTAAACGAATTTACATATACCAGGAAAATTTTGGTCTCTCTAATGTGTATTTGTATTTGATACATAATTAGATTAGATACACATTTATTAATAAATGATGGCATGACACTTTAAAAGTAAATAAATAATTTATCTAATTACTGAATTAGATGATTTATCTTTTACTTTACAAGTGTAACATGCTTATTTGTTGTCTAATATATATTAAAGTAATGTATATTTTTTTAATCCAAGTGTTAGCTTTATAACCAAGCATTTTAATATGATTAAAATTAAATCCTAAATGGCCAAAAGTTTACCCACCTTTCACGCCACTTTTAGCATAGTAAAGGAAAAGTTTGACTTTTTTAAGAAGAAAAAGAGGGTTCATTCACGTGAAATGAAAAAAAAATTAGTAAAAAGAGAATTTTTTTCTTTTCTTTTTGGTGGTGGTGTTGAAAAACATCCCTAGCTTCTTCATCCTTAAAAATGCCCATTGAAGAAATAAAGAAGAATCTCACACACAACAACAAAGTTTGTAGAAATTAGAAGATTAAAGGTAATCTTTATGTTTATTTAAGCTTGAAAATTGTTTCTTTGTTGTTCTTGTGTCATTGCAATGGTTGTAGAGATTCTTTTATTCTTGGTTTTTGGGGGTTTTTGGATTGGATGATAGATTGATAAGCTAATAGCATGTGTAAGTATATATTGAACTAGATTAAGGTAATTTAGGTTCAATTTGTTGTTGGACAACTTATTTTCCATTCTAGAGTTGTTGATCCTCTCTAAAATAACGTAGAATTATTCTAGAGATATTTCATGAGGGTGAGACTTGATTGGTGTAAGATTAATTAGATTAATCTTACTAAAATTGGATTTAAAGCATGAATTGTGGACTGTTTTTGTACTTTATTTCAGACCTGAAAATCTGGAAATTTTATGATGAAAAATATGTCATTTTGATGTGTTAAATGTGTATTCGGTGTTAGCATAATTTCCGGATAGTGCTTCGGAGTGAAAATATACGAAAACGGTGAAAAACGGAGTTACCGGGTGAGTTTTCGGACTTACCGGGTAACGGCTGTCCAAACAGTGAATTGGTCACTGTTTGGGCAGCCCATGGACTGCCCTAGTACTGTTGGGGCTGACCTGGGCAGCCTCCATGTGCATTGGGTAGTCGGTTCAGTTAAAAACACGTTTTATGCCATTTTACGGAAAAATATTTCTGTAAAAGTTTCGCGATGTTTCTTAACTATTTATGTCCTTATTTGATATCGAATAAATATATTTAGGTGAAATATGAATGAATTATTCATATTAGATATTGAATAATTTATTCGGTAATTTAAAAAGTTTTAAAATTATGATTTCACCCGAACCGCGAGCTTCCACTGCGCCCGCGCCAAAATCCCAACAAAATGGTATCAGAGCGGGTCTGATCCTTCATCCATTACATTTGTCAAGCTTGATATATGATATATAATCCAATTTTGATGTTTGCACATGCGTGTAATTTAGATATTTCTTGACTTTTCGGTTCTACGCTAACGGGAAACGTAACGAAAATTTAATGGTTAAGTTAAGTTATGTTTTCTAAGGTAGAATTGAACTGTTTAGAAGTTGATCTAAATTATATTCTTCATTTGATGTAGAGCAAAGCTTTCTTGAGGAATATCCCCTCTTAAATAAGGCATTAAAGTGACATGCATTGGATGGATGTTTCTTGGTCCGTCTTGTCAATACGGTTTATGGGTATCTTTCTATGGCTGAATCCGAGATCGTGCCAAAGCAGTGAGGGTGTAGTTGATAGAATTTTATCGATGCCGGATGTATATTTGATACTAGACAAATTCAAGTGAAAGTGGAAATCCTGAACGTGCCAAAGCTGTCAGGACTACATCGGTAGCTTGAGTTTGTCATTGGCAAGTGAAGCCTTGATACGCCTCCTTGGGAACGTGCCAAAGCTGTCATAACGAGAAATAGTCAGGACCAAAATCAGGAGTCACAGTGAGTGTGATTGACAATGAGTTGTCTACCTAATGAATATACGTAAGCGAGATCGTGCCAAAGTTGTGCGTCAAAATATATTCGTGGGGTCCACCTCTCACTATGGAATTTGATTTAATTATTGAATTCTCATTTTCCATTGGGGATTACGGTATTACGTAAAATAGTGGGAGACACTACTGGGTTAAAAATCCATAACTAAAGTAGTGTGTAATATTATGGAAATTGCTGCTTTTGTTTTCCTTTATTCTAAATTTGTTGATATAATTTTAACTTATTATCCACTGCATGCATATTATTTGAATATGTTTTCTGACTTCACTTATGGTTGCGTATTTCTAGAATAGGTTTCAGAATGTTATTAGACTTGGATATTCTTAGATTAGTCAAAACCATCAGGAACTGTTGTTCTGATTTTCATGAAACTCAAAATGGTTAGTGACTTAGTTACTAAGTCACGATAAGTAATCTAAATAGATATCTGTTTTAGGATATAATTTTCTAGATAGAATAGTTTCTTGTGTGGTAAGAATTGACGTGAATTAGTTCATGTCTCGAGATTCTTGACTGGCATTAAGAAAACCCCATTAGGTATTTGTTTATCTTATAATGACATTTATTGGCTTTAGTGACTTTTAGAAGTCACGTGTTTGACACAGTTTGCTATTCAATTATTTATAATTGTTGTGAATAATTGAAGGTAAATTATAGAGTTTAAGAAATGAGATGTGTATAGTTGTGTGTTGAGAATTTCGATTCTCACAATACGATAACTATAAGTATTGGATACCAAATCTCCCGTCTAGTTTTTTAAAATAGTGTTTAATAATTGTTCTTGATATTTGATATCAGAACTTGTGACTATTGGATAGTTACTTGTTCTTTATGAACAATTGTTACATATTTTAATATGACTAGTGGTGTCATTGATGAAGAGATAAACATTAAGAAAAATATTCGGTTAACTAAATAACTTAGAACAGTGCTTTATTGGATTTTATCACATAAGCATTAGATGCTTATTCAGTATGGTAAAGGATGGTCTGATGCAAGATCACACCATATATCCTTATCCATTTAATGAATATTGTATTAAGGATGTGATTAGATCTCATTTAACCAATGATCGTCATTGGACCACAGATTTATTAAACTAATACATTGTATGTATGTAGTTTAATAAGTTATAAATTGCCTTGGATAGTTTTCTTTACTCCGTAACTTAGTTAATGAGTTTTCATGACTTAGTTGCGTGTTTCTAAAAGAAAATATATTGAACGACTTGAATGGTTCAAGAATTTTCAATATGTTTCTGATGAAATGCGGATAGAATATTTTGAATGGTTCAAAGATATTCTATTTGAAGTGTTGAAAACTATAACTTTTAAAATTCATCATGAGTCTTTGAATTGTTCAAGAATGTTTGATATGATCAAACATATGAATTATGGCATTTAGTTCTAAAATTATTCAATTAATGTGATTCTTACTCAATATTATTCTTTTACGATTCCATCGTGATGGAATTGGTCAGTGGGAGAAATCGAATCTTATATGATTTGATTCGTTTGATATTGAGTGTTACCGAATTAGTTTTCAATACTCTTGGGGATATTCTCTAGTAACACTAATTCATCTTTTTAATTAAGGTTCCATTAGTTTCTACAGTTACGTATATGATATGTATAAGTAGAAACTTTGAATATTAAAAGGTTTGAGATTTGAATCTTTCTTTTGTATAATGGTTATATAATTCAAAGTACTTACGCCTTGGAGGTACAAGTAAAAGTTTATCATTAATTCTATTAATAGAATATCGTATTTTATTTGATAGAATATCTTTTCTACGATCCCAAATAATAAAATTATTTTATTACTTGGTGTGTAATATCGGATGTTGACAATTGTAGAAATGACTTGACTTATTAAATTCAAATATGATAGTGATAAACTATAATGAACCTACATAATTAATAAGATGAAATGACCTTTAGAAATCTTCCATATAATTCCAATCGGATGTCAGAATCATTAGCGCAGTATTTGATACTTAATGGTTCTATTATTTTCTTATCGAAGATAATTATCCTATAACTTATAGTGGAAGCGATATTTGATATCAATTTCGGAAGTTAGCATTAAACCATAGATCTAAAATTATTCTTAGCTTACTACGATCAAGTTCGGAACTTGATTGAACTTTCGTTATGAATTGTTCATAAAATGTGCAAATTGTCTGCGCAGTAAAAGCAAAGTGAGCTTGTTAAAGACCTTTATATTATGATTGTGAGAAACGTTTAAACTCAGCTATCTATTGTAGATTCTGAGGAAACTTGTCTCTAGTCATACTAATTGAACAATTAAAGATCTGTTGGTTAATGTTGATATTAAATTATGTATTTTAGCTAAAGAATGCAAAGTGGCGTTCTTGAGTGGTTTCTTCGAATAAGAGATTTATTACGATTTCTTTGTTTGAAGAGTTCATTCTAGAATGGCCTTGGAGTTTGTATTCTGTTGAGATCACAGTTTAGTGTACTAGCTTATAAAGCCTATTGTAGACTCAGATAAGCTTTCTGAAAATCTGTGTTCTCTAATTTTTATACAGTTAGATCGTCTGATTTTATCAAAGCATAGAGAATACATTTTTGATAGTAGGGTCAGTGGGAGCGTACAAATTTCTTTCTAGTGTTATATATCCTAACGAAATTATCATTGTTAATGTAATCATGAAATGTTTATAAGGTAAGGGTTTACGAAAGTCTTCTTTTCTCCGTGAAAGCAATGAGAGTAGTCTTTGTTATATTTGATATAAAGTTTTATATATGACATAAAACAAGAGACTTGTGAGATACTCCCATTAGTCGTGCATTAGATATGATCTAATAAAGGACAAAACAAGACTATTTATGTGATAGTTAGTATAACTGTTTGACAATTAGCGTGTCTCTTAAATATAGTATTTATCTTTCGTAAATGACGATTTTTTTTAAAGGGATATTGATTAGAGTGTCTAGTCAATCTTATGCATCATAGGATGATGGCATAATGAATATTATATTATGTACGATTAAGATATCAATTTAATTGTAATTGTTACAAGTTATTTTGATATGCTGAAGACCATAGGATATGTCTTGAAACATGTTCTTTGTTATCTTTGAGATATTAAGAACAAGTTTCTTATTCATGGAGAATATAATCTGCATCCATTAGGATCAAATTAGTTTTGAGTCTAATTATGACGTTAGACAGTCTACATCATATAAAGTCAAAAAAGATGCAGTGGGAGTTTCACGGTTGATTCTACTATATTAGTGGAATTTTTTGCAACTTATGAAGTTGTATAGTGATCTTATAGATTAGAAGTTTTGATATTAGTGTTGTGCTTGCGGTTGTCTGCATAGTATTTGGATTTGATCCCTAATTACATAGACAACTCAGTAGCTGTAGCACAATATTGATGTCGCATCTGATTCATATTGATGTATAACTTAGGTTATACAATATATGAATGATGCTGGCTAAGGGAAATGTTTGGGTGTGTTGGACAAACTCAATATGTGTTAAAGCGGGCTTACTTGTTGTTGCCTACCTCTTGAGTGCTATGTGAGTTCTTGAGGGCCATGAGTATGTGATACACATTGAGATGTTTATATGATACCGTGGATTGGCACTAGAGCAAGTGGGAGAAATTGTTAGGGTTGGTGCTCGGAGTGCCAATCTGGATCGTATTTATGTCTGATTCATGAATATGAACAATTCTTTTTTCTATAATATTTCTTATTTAATGGTATCACATCTTGTCTTTTATATACATATTCGATCTAATTACGATTAGATATCTAATTATGATTAGATTGAAACTAAATCTGATTTAGTGATACGTGTATATTAGACAAAACCCTAGGATTTATAATGTAGTGCGCAGTTACAACGTAGTTTGTAATTGACACTGGGAAGCTTCACAATAATTTGTATATCCTTAAATAAAGTTCCTGGTCAAGATTTACTAACATAGGCCGGTTAGTAAAATCTGTTGAGACCAGTATATGTCGTATATCATGACTTGGTCCGATGGTTTATCTCAATGAACCATGAGTCTCGAGAGACTCCTATAGACATGTAGGTGTTATTTGATAAACACTGAATGACTCACTGAAGATTTCCTAATAGATGGTATACCAACATCAATAGGAATCTTCTCGAGTTGAGCGAGCATAATGGTCCTTCGACTTGAGATACCACAATGGATATATGAGTTATCCTCCACACTTTGATGGTAGTCACGTCACCGATCTATTCAGATCAGACCTCTGCCTGTTCATTGGTAGTGGACTGATGCTCATGATATCCAGTGCGTATCAAGATAGAATCCACCAGTCCTGTGTACATGGGATAAGTATCCTACACGTGTTTGCGATCTAGTAAATCCATGGTCATGGTATAACTTTGGAAGCGAGTTATGAGTGTTATTTAAAGATCATAAATTTGAAAGTTGGCTATATTATACCCTAAGGATTTGACGTTCATATCTATATCTCATGTATAATATGGATAGCCTGTGCCAGAGGGATTATACGTATGCAATGACCTCGACTTGCATAGTTTAGCTAGATTATATGTTGTCGTCATAATTCATGAGTGGGTGAATTAAGGACACGAAATTGGATTTCGTGACGGATAAACCTAAATTTAGAGAGTCCCACAATATGAAATGTACTCGTTGAGCACTTGGGCAACGCGTTATGAATAATACTGATTATTCATAATATTTTATCGGATTAAATTAGTTAATTCGAATCGTTTAATCGGTAAACGAATTTACACATGTCGGGAAAATTTTGGCCATTCTAATGTGTATTTGTATTTGATACATAATTAGATTAGATACACATTTATTAATAAATGATGGCATGACACTTTAAAAGTAAATAAATAATTTATCTAATTAATGAATTAGATAATTTATCTTTTACTATACAAGTGTAACATGCTTATTTGTTGTCTAATATATATTAAAGTAATGTATATTTTATTTAAGCCAAGTGTTAGCTTTATAACCAAGCATTTTAATATGATTAAAATTAAGTCCTAAATTGCCAAAATTTTGCCCATCTTTCACGCCACTTTTGGCATATTAAAGGAAAAGTTTGAATTATTTTTTAAGAAGAAAAGGAGGGCTCATTCACGTGAAATGAAAAAAAATAGTAAAAAGGGAATTGTTTTCTTTTCTTTTTGGTGGTGGTGTTGAAAAAAAATCCTTAGCTTCTTCATCCTAAAAAATTCCCAATGAAGAAATAAAGAAGAATCTCACACAACAGCACCAAAGTTTGTAGAAATTAGAAGATTAAAGATAATCTTTATGTTTCTTTAAGCTTGAAAATTATTTCTTTGTTGTTCTTGTGTTATTGCAATGGTTGTAGAGATTCTTTTTTTCTTGGTTTTTTAGGGGTTTTTGGATTGGATGATGGATTGAGAAGCTAGTAGCATGTGTAAGTATATATTGAACTAGATTAAGGTTATTTAGGTTCAATTTTTTATTGGATAACTTAGTTGCTATTCTAGAGTTGTTGATCCACTCTAAAATAACCTAAAATTGTTCTAGAGATATTTCATGATGGTGGGACTTGATTGGTGTAAGATTAATTAGATTAATCTTACAAAAATTGGATTTAAAGCATGAATTGTGGACTGTTTTTGTACTTCACTTCAGACCTGAAAATCTGGAAATTTTAAGAAGAAAAATATGTCATTTGGATGTGTTGAATGTGTATTGGGTGTTAGCATAATTTCCGGATAGTGTTTCGGAGTTAAAATATGCGAAGACGGCGAAAAAAGAGTTACCAGGTGAGTTTTCGGGCTTACCGGGTAACGGCTATCGAAACAATGAATTGGTCACTGTCTGGGCAGCCCATGAACTACCCTAGTACTGTTGGGGTTGACCTGGGCAGCCACCATGTGCATTAGGTAGTCGGTTCGGTCAAAAATACGTTTTATGCCATTTTATAGAAAAATCTTTCTGTAAAAATTTCGCGATGTGTCTTAACTATTTATGTCGTTATTTGATATAGAATAAATATGTTTAGGTGAAATACGAATAAATTTTTCATATTAGATATTGAATAATTTATTCGATAATTTAAAAAGTTTTAAAATTACGATTTCACCCGAACCGTGAGCTTCCGCTGCGCCCGCGCCAAAATCCCAGCAGTATGTGCGATTGGATATGTACGTATGTAGAGTTTATATTGATGTCGTTTACATATATGATATGGAATAAAATGATGCAAAAAGAATGCGTCCCATTTTTTATTGTGGACGATATAGATAGTATAAAATTCATGATAAGTTTTCGTTTTGATACTGTGTTGGATTGCGTGCAAAGAACATGTGATATGTTCCTCGATTTGGATGATGTATGTGATTAGCTACATAGAATCCTTGTTTGACTTGTGGTTTCTGTTGGTGGATGAATTTGAAATGGCTGAGCAAGTTTCTATGAATGAATATGGATTGAAATGACAAGCTTGATTTGATTATGGCACAAAATGTTTGATTCGATGTGTTTTGTTTTAAAATGGCATGAGTGGTAATGATGTATATGTTGGAAAATTATGACTCACTTTTTGTAAAAGACACGGTGCTCTTTGTACAAATTAACTATGTGACAAAGGAAATTGTTATTTTATCATTTGTAATTGCAGTACTTGGATATATAAATTATAAAAGTCCCTATGATTAGTACCGGATTAAAAAGATATGAGACATTATTAATCCACGAAAGGTTTAATCATTAAATATCCCTAGTCGTAGTATTATCGAGACTTGGGAGAGGCAACCTTTATTCTAGGAATAAGGATCTACTGGGATAGATCTAAAAGTTGTTGGCACTCTCCGAGAATTAGTACATTGATAAATATGTACGCGACCTGATGTCTCATATGCTTTGAGCATATGGAGTTACAATCAGGCCGATCCAAGTGATGGTCACTTGATTGATGTAAAAAACATATTTGAGTATCTTAGACGAACTAAGGATCCATTCTTAATCAATGGAGATTGAGAACTTGAAGTGACTAGGTTCACTAACGCAAGTCACCTAAACGATAAAGATGACTATAAGTCGCAACAAGGGTGCATATTTTGTTTGAACAACGGAACAGTGAGCTTGAAATCTTCCAAGCAAGATATTTTTGCCGATTCAACAACAAAAGTGGAATACATTGTTGCGGTTGAGGCAACAAAAGAAGCATTTTGGATCAATAAATTTCCTAATTGGATTAGGAGTAGTTCTATTAGCAGCTGGGCTGGGTTACAGCACAGGCTAAGGAATTACGGTCTCATCAATGATCCAAGTATGTACTTCAAACAGCTTCATCTGATTCGTGAGATCATACATCGTGGCGATGTCAAGATCAAAAGATCGAATTAGATGATAACTTTGCATATCCGCTGGTGAAAGCTATATCTCAGCATAAGCATGAGCGACCCGTACATAGTTCAGGTGTTGGACACTTGTGTTGGACAGTTATGACCCATATCCTCACTATTTGTACAGATCATGGTGTTGTTGTACAAATTAACTATGTGACAAAGAAAATTTCTCTATAATCATTTGTAATTAGATTACCAAGATGTATAAATGATAGGAGGTTCTTATGATTAGTTCCTGGATTGAGATGATATGAGACAGTATCAATCCACGAAGGTTTAATTATTAAATATCCCTAGTCAGAGTATTATCGAGATTGGACATCGATAATGTGGAAAAGACTAGTATTACACTTGTGCGCGTTGTGAGGGCATAACGGCATAGTTCTTATATATTTGGGTATAGGATACTCATTCAAGTGTAGTAGGAGGTTGTGTTTTACCGATGGTACGAAAAACAGCTTCGCTCTGGATAGACCCCTCAGAATTCCATTGGTAGTATTACTATGTGTCTATGGAAGTCTGAATCCGGGTAGGTGTATTTGGTCTTAACTTGAGACTTACACCGCTAATACTTGCGACAATCAATGTACTTTGGTTTTGGTCGTCCAGGGCTTTAACGGGTTCTGTGTACGCCTCTTCTGGGTATATTGAGAATCGTAGTGTATTGGGTGTGATGTCAAGATGGAAGTATCACTCCAGTAATAGTGGAGATAATGATCACGTAGGATACGGAACTGGTTCTCTTATATGTTGCAACTATCGGGATATTATGACTAGGTCATGTTTATCCGATTATAGAGACTAGTTACCAGAGATCCGATATGTGCTTCGTACGGGGCAGACACATTTCCAGCCCCAGGCCTTGCACGTGACATCCGATACTAGATCGAAATACGCAATACTACGTATACTACGCCTGATATAGATCACATATTCCTGTAAGGATATTTCTGGAGAATTGGGTAGGCATGGCGCTTTGCTAGAAGCCAACCTTGTCTTGTAAATCGGTATAAACGTAGTACTAGGTACTTACGTGTTTGGATAGTCTGACGACCGGATTTACTGCCATCATATCCTGGGATCTCATGGGTCGCTTCCCGAAGATTAACCGATGACGTATGACTCGCACTTTATTAATCTTGGATTAATTTGATGAGAGAGAAAATTAATCTGGGATTAATTACAGAGATATTTTATCTGGGATAAAATATTATTAAAAGAGAGATAACGATTAATTTGGAATTAATCGATAAAATAATATATTCGATATATTATACGAAATTGGATTTCGACGCGGAATTAAATTTAGAATTTAATTCGGGCGAACAAATTAATTTAGAATTAATTCGTTAGTGACGTGAATAGTGATTTTGCTATGCATAATTATTTAATTACGTCGCAACGAAAAATTCGTTAATTTGGAATTAGCGAACCCGAGCCCGGGAGTGTTTGCGGGCGCATTCGTATTTCAAATTTGAGTGCGGCCCACAAGTCACATCAAGCGTTAAATCACTTGTCACTTTGATTGATGTGACAACTTGTCACTTGATTGTGTGAATAGTGATGGAAGTTGATGGAGTTGTTGGTTGGCTTGATTGTTTTGACTTTTGGAAAGCCAAAATTTTGGTTAATGAATTTTGAATTCATTTTTGTGTATTAGATACACATTTTTTCCAACCACCATCACTCATCACACAAAACACTCTCTCTATTCTTCTCCCTCTCTCTCACGGCCATAGGCCAATTTCTTCTTCCTCTTCACTGGTTTTGCCGAGAGTTGAAAGAAGACCAAGGTGATTTTTACGGCAAAAATTACCGAGTGCTAGCACACTTTAGAGTCTTGCGAAGGTGATAGGGAAACCTACCCGTGGGCATGGAATCACCAAACCAAGCTTGGAGCTTTAAGGAACACCATGACCGAAAATTTGGGGAGCCAAAAGTGCTCACTGCCGTGTGCTTCCAAGGAGGGCAGAAAAGTTTTGTTCATCATCGCATCACTCAACCGCTCAATGTAAGTATTCGCAACTTCTTTGATGTATTCGCACTTGTGTTTCATTGCTTTAAATCGATCCTTGGGACCGTAGAAACCCAACAATGGTATCAGAGCGTGGTTGAGCATGAAACTTGAACTTAGGGTTAAAATTGGGTAAAATGAATTTGAGCATGATTTGATGAAATTGTTTGATTGAGTGTGCTTAAATGATGTTTAATTGAAGTTGGATTGGATCAATTTCATGAAATATTGATTCTATCAAATTTTACCCAAATCTTTGGCTTGGCCGAGAGGTACTACTACCCTAAATGTCTTGGTATTTTTGTTTCGTTGATCATTAGATGACTTAAAACGATTGGGAACGTTGATTGTGGATTTAATTGGATTGAAACCAAATCGGACATAAATTAACCCTAATTGCCGAGACTAATAGCATGTAAAATGGGTTTGATTTTTTGATTAAAATATGTTGGACATGTTTTGATCATGTAGAGCATAATTAATTGTACAAATTTGTGTTTTGGAAATGTTAATTTGGGTAAATAATTATGGAATACACTTTGTGTAATTAAATTGTGAAATTGGAATTTTGGAATTTAATTATGTTGGGCTTAAATTGGATTTGGCCTTAAAAGTTGTAATTGGGCTAATTGGGCTTGGTTGTACCAAGATTGGTTTAGGCAAATTGGTTGGATCCAATTGGGCCCAAAACCATATCCATAAAGTCCAATTATGACTAATGGACATTTAACTTTAATTGGGCCTAATGGGCCTAAACTGGTTTCTAAGCATATAAGGGTTATTCCTTTAAATGGGCTTTGGTATTTGGGTTTGACCCGTATTGACCAAAAGTCCATGCCTTAAGAAATTAATTAAAAGCCCATTGGACTTTAAATTAAATTAACATTGTATGTTAATCGGGCTTTGAGACCCGTAACGGTTAGATATAGAATCTAAGTCGTAAAGGTTCGTTAATAAAGCGTAATATTTAATTTGGAATTAAATAGTGAATTAGTATTAAATACATATTAAATTGGATTTAATGTTGTAGTTTAATTTAATTCAAGAATTCGTACTTTGAGTACTTATTCGCAAAACGAGTTGGACTCGCGCAAAATCAAATCGTTGTTTGAACATTGGATGGTCATTAATTATCAGATTAATTAATTGGATTAGATTGATTGATAACATGCTTGTGTGAATACATGGTTACGATGCATGAATTGTTGGACAGTTATGACCCATAGCGTCACTATTTGTACAGATCATGGTGTTGTTGTACAAATTAACTATGTGACAAAGGAGATTGCACTCTTATCATTTGTGATTAGATCACCTAGATATATAAATGAAGAGAGGTCCATATGATTAGTTCCTGGATTGAGAATGATATGAGACAGTATCAGTCCACGAAGGATTAATCATTAAATATCCCTAGCCGGAGTATTATCGAGACAGGACATCGATAATGCGGAATAGGCTAGTATTGCACTTGTGCGCGTTGTGAGGGAACAACGGCATAGTTCTCATATATTTAAGTATTGGATACTTATGCAAGTGCGATAGGAGGTTGTGTTTCACCGATGGTACAGGAAACAGCTTCGCTCTGGATAGACCCCTCGGAATTCCATTGGTATTATGACTATGTGTCTATGGGAGTCCGACATCAGGGTAGGTATATTTGGTCTTAACCTGAGACTTGCACCGCTAATGCTTACGACAATCAATATACTTTAGTTGAGGTCGTCTAGGACTCTAACCGGTTCTGTGTACGCCGACTGCTGGGTATATTGAGAATCGTAGAGTATTGGGTGTGATGTCAAGACGGAAGTATCACTTCAGTCATAGTGGAGATGATGTCACGCAGGATACGGTATTAGTGCTCTTAAGTGTTGTGCAACCATCGGGATATTATGACTAGGTCATGCATATCCGATTATAGAGACTAGTTACCAGACATCCGACATGTGCTTCGGACGGGGCAGACACTTATCCAGCCCCAGCCCTAGCACGTGACTATCCGATACTGGGCCGATATACACAATACTTGGTATACTACGCTTGATACAGATCTTAAATATTCTTAGATGGATATGTCCGGAGAATTGGGTAGACTTGGTGCTTTGCTAGAAGCCAACCTTGTCTTGTAAATCGGTAAAACATAGTACTTGGTACTCACGTGTTTGGATAGTCCGATGACCGATTTGACTACCAACATATCCAGGGATCTCATGGGTCGCTTCCCAAAGATTCACCGATGACGTATGACTCGAACTTATATTAATCTAGGATTAATATGATGAGAGAGAAAATTAATCTGGGATTAATTACAGAGATATTTTATCTGGGATAAAATATCAATTTAAAGAGAGAGAATGATTAATTTGGAATTAATCGATTAATTAATATATTTGATATATTAAACGAAATTGGATTTCGACGCGGAATTAAAATTAGATTTTAATTCGGGCGAGCGAATTAATTTAGAATTAATTCGTTAGCGACGTGAATAGTGATTTCGCTAGGCGTAATCATTTAATTACGACGCGACGGAAAATTCGTTAATTTAGAATTAGCGAATCCGAGCCCGAGATTATTTGCGAGCGCATTCGCATTTCGAATTCGAGTGCGGCACGTAAGTCAAATCAAGCGTCAAATCGCTAGTCGCATCTAGCGTCACATCAAGCGTCAAATCATGTCACTTTGAGTGATGTGACAATTGATTAGATTGATTGATTGAAAAGACTTGATGTGAGTGGTTGGAAATCAACTTTTTGAAAGTTGAAAGACATATATTGTTTTTATATCTTCCTTTGGCTTTTTGAAAGAAAAGGGAAGTGTATTTGCTTTTATTATTTGTAGAAAATATATAAGCAAATTAAAAACCAATTTTCCAACACACTTTCACTTCTCTCTCTCACCATTTCTCCTTCCTCTCTCACGCATTTCTTCTTGTTCTTGAGTCAGTGAACTGCCGATGGAAGCAAAGGAAAATGGAGGGAAGCAAGTGTGTTTTGTGGCAAAACAAGAGTGCTAGCACACTCCGAGATCAATGCGAAGGTGATAGGGAAGTCCACCCATGAGCCGGGATTCAAATGATGAAGCTTGGAGCTTCAAATTCTTGTTGAAAATGGCGCAAAACAGACCACCAAACTGCTGCAGTGGGCGCACATGAGCAGTGGGCAGTGAGCAGAATTTCGTTTTTGTTGCCTCCTTCGTCGCTCAACCGATCGATGTAAGTATTCTGCAACTTCCGTCGTTGTATTCACTTATGATTCATGCTTGAGTTTTGATCTTGGGACCTATAGAAACTCCAACAATGGCATCAAGAGCCTAGGTTAAAAGCATGAAAAAGTTAGGGCTAAAATTTGGGCAAACTTGATTTTGAGCATGATAAATTAAATTGGATGGATTTGTATGCTTAATTGTGTTTGAATTGAAGATTGATTGGGTCAATTTCAACAAAGCGTGATTGGATCATTTTTCCCCCAAATTTCTACCTTGGCCGAAAGTTGAACATGATTTCATGTCTTGGGATTTTTGATTTTTGACAATTGGATGTGTTGGAAATCATTCGGGATGATGATTTAATGTCGATTGCGGAATCAATTGGATTGAATTCGAATCGGACGAAAAATCCCCAAATTGCCAAGTATGTAATAAAGCTTGAAATTGGGTAAAATTGATTTGAGCATGCAATTATGAAATTGGATGATAAAGTATGCTTGAATGTATTTTAATTGATGATTGGTTGGATCAATTTGATTAAATATTGTTTGGAACAAATTTCCCCAATTTTGATGTGTTGGCCGAATAGGAGTATGCCCTAAATCTTGGTAATTTTGTTTCGTTGATCATTGGATGACTTGAAACGATTGAGGATGTTGATTTAATGTTAATTTGGATTTAATTGGATTGAATTCAGAATTGACATAAAATTAGTCCACATTACCGAGAGTATTAAAGCATGTAATGGGTTTGATTTTAATCTTAATGTGTTGGACATGTGATGATGAAAATGAGCATGATTAGTTAGCCTAATTTGTGTTTTAGAAATGTTAATTATGGTGATTAATCATGATATACACTTTAGGTAATTAAATTGCGAAATTGGATTTGTGTAATTTAATTAATTGGGCTAATTTTGGAAATTGAGCTTGAATTGTTGTTATTGGGCTTATTGGGCTTTGTTGTACAAAGTTTGTTTTAGGCAAAATTGGTTGGATCCAATTGGGCCCAAAACCGCATCCATAAAGCCCAAATGCAACATAATGGACCTTTGTAATTTAATTGGGCCTAATGGGCCAAAATTAATTTAAAGGCTTATGGGGTAAATCCCGGATTGGACTTTGGTTGCGGGTTTGACCCGAGTTGACCAAAAGTCCACGCCTTAAGAAATTAATTAAAAGCCCATTGGACTTTAATTAAGTTGACGTTGGACGTTAATCGGGCTTTGAGACCCGTAACAATTAAATTTGGAATTTAATTCGTAAAATGTTTATTAATAAAGTGTGATATTTAATTTGGAATTAAATAGTGAATTAGAATTAAATAAAAATTGAATTGGATTTAATTGTGTAGTTTAATTTAATTCTAGAATTTGTACTTTAAGTACTTATTCGTAAAAACGAGTTTGACTCGAGCAAAATCAAATCGTTGTTTGAACATTGGATGATCATTAATTATCAAGATTAATTAATTGGATTAGATTGATTGATAACATGCTTGAGTGAATACATGGTTGTGATGCATGAATAATGTATATCGGATGGATATTAGATGGGTGGGGCAATTTTAGAAATTGTTGTAATAAATTTGATTTATTAATTGGACCTGCGTGTCCAGCCTTATCACCTCATATTCTTTGTATTCTCTTCTACCTATTCCCCTCAATGTAAATGAGGTTTCTTTAGAAGTGTAGTGTAACGGGTAGAAGAAATATTTGTGCTAGCGGGAGAGAGAAAGTGAGAGATTTGATCTAGGATCAATGTGTAAAATATCCATCCGCATATCATTATTATTTTATCATATGCGCTTTATTATGTGTTTAGAATGCATGTTTAAGGGTGTATGATGATGAGACCTTAACAAAGATAATAAATTGGTTGCCAATTTGCACACGAAAAACCCTCATCAAATATCATGCGTTTTTCCTTCCATTGAGTGATTCTCACTCAAGATCCGAGACGGCATTGGGTTGTTGGCCAAAGTCAAGCCCTTTGTCTGTCGAAGATGTGTTTGAATCACGAAGGCTTTGTTACATGTCAGTGTCTTGTCCAAGTTGTGGTTTGTTGGCCAAAGTCAAGACCACTTCTTGTCCATCGACATTGATTACGAAGCTTTCCATGGTCAATGGGTCGCGCTTGACTGGGATCATTAGGTTTGTTGTGCCAAAGCCAAGGCCTAGTTGATTCAGAGGAAAAAGGTTAGGTAATACATTGGATGTATTGGCATATATAAGATATATGTTTAGGATTTGGAAGTCCACCTACTGGATCTAGGAATTGGATTGGATCCAATTGATCTTAGAGATCTACCTAGTTAATTATCATACAATTTGTTGGCCAAAGTCAAGATTGTGTGATATTTAACGGGATCCTAGCCCACTAGGAAACACGGTTTCCCGAGTACTCGATAGAGGGTTAGAGGCTCGCCGAAAAATAGTGGGAGGCAAGAATTGAATTTGCAATACTCGTTCAATTACTCGCCATACGCGCTCATTTAAATTATTTCGTCGTTAAATTAAATGTTAGTTGGACTAATATTTAAATTGTTGTTTTATTTAACAGTTGGACTGTATTATAGTTGATTATATATAATTGGATTATATTAATCAATATATTTGAATTAATTAATTTCAGTTTACAGTTGATTTTATAATTGGATTATAGTAATCAATGTAATTGAGGTTAATTAATTGGATTATATTTGATTATATAGTTGGACTATTATAATCATTATAATAAATAGTACCACAAATCGTTGATTAAATAGTTGGACTATTAGAATCAAGATAGATATGAAAGATTAGTGTTTAAGACATAATCCTGGGTGAAAATGTATTTAAACGACTTTAATTTTCAAATCGGGAATAAATTTTCAGGATGGTCCTGGAAACTAATTAGTTATTTTATTTGATAAAATAATATTATGCCTAAGTCCGGAATTAAGCAAATAGTAGAGCATAATCTTTGGAAGATTATGTAATGATAACTTAAGTGATTAATCCATTAAGTTTGTCGTAGTAGACTCCTTAATTTCTTAATCAGAAATAAGGATTAGATCCTTAAAGTATGATATTGAAATTGAAGGATATTCAAAGATTAGATCTTGGAAGTACTTTTAAAAATTGCAATAAATAATTCTTGGAGAATTAAAGACTATTCTCAAGGAGATAAAGTCAAAATTTGCAATTAGGCAAGTAGTGCAAGGCACACCTTACTTCAATATTCTGGAAACCCGAGGCTTGGTCAAAGGCAACTGGAATATTGAAAATGACAAAGGAAAAATCATTATAGTCTTCTGGGAAGATAAAGGACATATCCCAAATTGTCTGCACAATTGTGGCAAACGGAATCGCGAAGCGTGACTGTCGTTTGGACAAAGCAGACATGAAGGAATTGAAGACGAGCAAGGCTCTGACTTCAAATATGTTTGTCAAAATTATGTTCATTACTAGTATTAAAATTGGATTTTTTAGATACTTAATATGGTACATAATAAATATATATATTGATGTTCAGAATCTGCTATGAGCAGGATTAAAGAACTGTTATAATGTAACTAGTTTGACTAGATACATTATCTCTTTATCAGTGTTTAACTCACTGCGGGTGAACCTTTATATTTTAGAACACTAAAGTGTTTTATTATATAAGGATGATATTGAGATAAACACATTAGATGTGAATAACAGAATTTATATTTTGAATATAAATAAATCTCAAATATATATAATGACAAACAAATAGCTCAAAATGATTTGATCAGAAGAAACTAATTATGGCATTGTTGTCTGGGACACAATCGAACAAGACTCGTATATCCACACTTTCGAAGAGTGGGTACTCGGACTGTTTTGATTCCAATCAAATAAAGTCTACGAATCTAGTTTATTGGGCAATATGCCTAAAACACTATTTACTTGGTAAAAGTGTAAATGCCACCGATCTATAAGCCCTAGTTCATAATGAAGCAAGTGGGCCCATGTCTAGCTAGGCTAGATATGGATATGAATATTTCGTGACCTATACAGATGTGGCATCGCGTAATGGTTGTGTGTTTCTTTTGAAGAACACAAATCGGAAACTTTTAGAGTTTCGACACGAAATAGACAAACAGATCGGCTATAGTATTATACCGTCACGGTAAGACCGTAATGGAAAATACTTAAGCAATAAGTTTCTTATATACTTGAAAGAGAATAGTATTCTTTCAAATGAGGACTCCTCCCGGAACACGTCAAAGTGACGGTGTGTCCGAACGGATTAACCGGATTTTGTTGGACATGATTAGGTTAATCATGAGTCGCTCTGAGCTACCATTTCCTTCAACGGATAAGTTTTAACAGTGCAATAACTTATTTAGAATAAGGTTCCATAATAAACTGTTTGATAGATTACATATTAGATAAGAACGGGAAAGAAACCGGGTTTCTCATTCCTGACCATTTGGGATGCTAGGCATATGTTTGGATGATACCAAACTAGAACCCAAATTGGATAAGTGTCAATTGTAGGCTATCCTAGGGATACCATAAATATTGTATTTATACATCTCACTGTTGGTTATTATCTAGGTCCCAAGATCAAACAAGATATGAAATACATGTGTGAACACATCAACGGAGGTAGCGGAATACTCACATCGATCGGTTGAGACGATTTGGAGACGAATCAAGGCCAAATAGCCACTGCCATAGGCGCACAAATGATACAGTTCACTGCCTCCAAAAACAGAATTTTGAGAAGACAAACGGAGCTCCAAGCCTCGTCCGACGGATCCCGGCTCATGGCGAACCTCCCTACCACCTTCGCAAGTCTCGTAGTGTGCTAGCACTTGCGGTTTTTGCCACAAAAACCCAACTCTTGGCTTCCCTTGTTCACGCCTAAAATGGTTCAAAACCAGTTCACATATTTCAGTTTGGGCATGAGCTTTTTGAGAGAAATGAGAGAGATGAAAAATTTGTTAAGTTAACTTGATTTGCATTTGAAGTATATCTTATATACTTGTGTGAAAATTTACTTTAATTTCATTTGCATTTACCTTTAATTTGAATTTCAAAAGTCAAACAAAAAGGTAAACACTATGCACATCAATTACACATCTAGTCCATCACTATTCACATCACCTTTATTAAAGTGACATGTTGTCAAGTCACATCACTCAAAGTGACAAGTGATTTGACGCTTGATGCGACTAATGATTTGACGCTTGATGCGACGTGCGACGCCGCACTCGAATTCGAAATACGAATGCGCTCGCAATCACACTCGGGCTCGGGTTCGCTAATTCCAAATTAACGATTTTTCCGTCGAGTCGTAATTAAATGATTACGCCTAGCGAATTCACTATTCACATCGCTAACGAATTAATTTAAATTAATTCGTTCGCCCGAATTAAAATCTAATTTTAATTCCGCGTCGAAATCTAATTTCGTTTAATATATCGAATATATTAATTCATCGATTAATTCCAAATTAATCATTATCTCTCTCTAGACGATATTTTATCCTAGATAAAATATCTCCGTAATTAATCCTAGATTAATTTTCTCTCTTCTATATAATCCCGGATTATATAAGAGTGCGAGTTATGCGTCATCGGTGGATTATCGGGAAGCGACCCATGAGATCCCCGGATAAGTTGGCAGTAAATACAGTCGTCGGTGTATCCAAATCACGTACGTACCAAGTACTACGTTCTACCGATTTACGAGACAAGGTCGACTCCTAGCAAAGCACCAAGTCTACCCAATTCTCCGGACATATCCATTTAAGAATATTAAGATCTGTATCAAGCGTAGTATACCATTGTATTGTGTATATCGGCCCAGTATCGGATAGTCACGTGCTAGGGCTGGGGCTGGATAAGTGTCTGCCCCGTCCGAAACACATATCGGATGTCTGGTAACATAGTCTCTATAATCGGATATTCATGACCTGGTCACAATATCCCGATTGGATGCGCATCACTCAAGAGCACTAGTACCGTATCCTGCGTGACATCATCTCCACTATGACTGAAGTGATACTTCCATCTTGACATCACACCCAATACACTACGACTCTCTGATAAACCCAGAAGTGATGTACGCAGAACCGGTTAAAGCCCTGTACCACCAAGACCAAAGTCTATCGATTATCGTAAGTATTAGCGATGTAAGTCTCAGGTTAAGACTATACACACCTACCTTGATTTCGGCCTCCCATAGACACATAGTCATAATACCAATGGGATTCCGAGGGGTCTATCCTGAGCAAAGCTGTTTCCCGTACTATCGGTGAAACACGACCTCCTATCGCACTTGCATAAGTATCTGATACTTATATATATGAGAACTATGCCGTTGTGCCCTCACAACGCACACAAGTGCAATACTAGCCTATTATGCATTATCGATGTCCAGTCTCGATAATACTCCGGCTAGGGATATTTAATGATTAAACCTTCGGGGATTGATACTGTCTCATATCATTCTCAATCCAGGAATTAATCATAGGGACCTCTCTTCATTTATATATCTATGGTGATCTAATCACAAATGATGAGAGTGCATTTCCTTGTCACATAGTTAATTTGCTACAACAACACAATGATCTGTGCAAATAGTGACGCTATGGGTCATTTTTCCAACAATCTCCCACTTGGCACGTAGCGAGTCACTCAAGTGTCCCACACCCGAACTATGTACGGTTCGCTCAAATTGCTGAGGAAAGGTTTTCGTCAGCGGATTTGTTTGATAATCGTCTGACGCGATTTATACGATCATCACATCGCCACGATGTGTGATCCGAACGAATCAGATGAATATAGAAGTATATATCTGTAGGGGTTGGTGCTCAGAGCGCCAATTCCCGGTTGTATTTTGTTAAATACTTCTGTAAAACGTTATTATAAGTAATAATATATGCAGTTTCTATAATATAATCTAATCTTTTATATGGTAAAGACGTAATGACCTTAGAATGATTAGTCATGGTACAGTTGCAAAAGCGTCGCAACGGACATTGAGATGTATCATGACGTTGTCATTCTCAGACAGTTCCTGGTCAAGGTTTACACTACTTGGTCAGTATAGTAAACCCGTTGAGACCGGTACATGTCGTATACTGGAATATATGATTCCAATGGTTTCTCAATGAACCATTAGTCTTGGAGACTAGTATAGACGTGTAGGTGTTTATAGCGGATAAACACTGAACGACTCACCGAAGATTCTTAATGGATGGTACACCAACGTCAATAAGAATCTTCTTGGGTTGAGTAGCACTTGTGATTCTTAGACTTGAGATGCCATTGTGGGCACATGAGACATCTTCTACACTTAGATGGCAGTCACGTCACCGATCTATTCAGATCAGACCTCCGCCTGTTCGTTGGGTGTAGATAGATCCTCAGGGTGTCCTATGTGTATCAAGATAGGATCCGTCAGTTCTGTGTACCAGAGCATAGGTAGTCCATATGATTAGCAATCAGATAAAACCATGGGCCCGTGGTAAGTTTAGAAGCTAGTTCTAAACGTTCTTTTTGAGATTGCTAATAGAATAGTCGACTGGATAATCCCGATAGAGATTTGACGTTCATATCTATATCTCTGGGATTTATCCGGATACCTGTGACGGAGGAATTATACATTTGCGATGACCTCGACCTGTATGGTTTAGCGAGATTATCCGTGATCGTCATAATCTACGGGTGGATAGATTATGGACATGAAATTTGATTTCGTGACGGATATACCTGAACCTAGAGAGTCTCAATAATGAAACATACTCGTTGAGCACTAGAGCAACATAAATAAATAATATTGATTATTTATAAAGTCGTTTAATGGTTAAACGCAAGATACATGCTAAAGACACTAGATAGTCATTTACTTAATTATGTGTATTTACATTTAATACTTGATTAATTTAAATACACATTAATTAATAGTCAAAATGAGTTATTTGACTTATTTCCTAAATGAATATATGTTTTTAATATTTAATGTAAATATTATACATATATTTAATATATTTGTATTTGATTAATTAATTAATTATTTAATTGTTAAATGATTAAATTAATTAAAATATAAATATCTTATGTTAGGATAATTAAAGTAAATGACATTAGTTGCAATTGTTGACCAAGATAAATATCTAATAAAGTAGTTTAGAAGATATTTATGCAAGTTGATTTAATTATAATTGAAATGAAATTGAAATTACAATTTGTTGAATTTGGTCTTGCATTTTCGGCCAAGGTGTAATTGTTACACATATAAATTGATTTTCATTTCATTTATCAATTAACCTAATACACTTTATCACAAACAAAGTTCCATTGAAGAAAGGCAAAGAAAGAAAGTGAAGAAAGAAAAGAAAAAACAAAGAAAAAGCTTGGATTTTGTAAGTTTCTTAAACTTACTATTAGAGAGGAATTTGTTCCTTATGATCTAGGCTACCTCTCATGAGTTTCTTAAGTTATTCTTTTCTTTATTTCTTGTGGTTTTTGATGATGGAAATTTGTTAGAAGTGTTGAGCATGTATGATGAACAAAGAGTGTAACTAGTGTAGTTATATGTATTCTTTTAAGGTTTATGAAACCATGTTGCTATTCTAGAGTTGTTGACCCACTCTTAAATGACCTAGATTTGATCTTGAGTTGTTTCATTGTGTTGAGACTTGAATTGGATGAAAGATTGATGATTGAAACATTTGATTTAATGTAATTAGCCTAATTTGTCCAATTTGTGGAAATTGAAAAATTAGGGTTTATGACTAACTCCAAATTTGGGGGTTTTCATATATGTTGTGTATTATGTGTGTATATGATGCATATAAAGTTTCATGTTGATTGGATATCATTTGGATGTGTCTTGAAGCATGAAAGTGCAAAATGCACAATTTTGGCACCAAATGGTGCTCTCGGCTTTGTGTAGGAAATTTGGGGATTTTGGTTGCTTTGGTGTTTTGATGTTTTGAACATCATAAGTTCATCTTAGAAATGATTTAGAATCATTCAAAATTGATTGGATCAATTTCGGACTAAAACGGACAAAAATGCAAAGCAAGGGTATTTCGGTAAATTCACCTAAAAATGTTTTATTGAATTATTTTCATAATTTGATTATTGGAATGTTAAATAAATATGTTTATTTAATTTATCCGAGAAAAATTTTTGAAATCTGAAAATCGGATTTTCACCGCTTCCGCTGCGTTACCGGATAACCCCCTTAAATAACCCCTTTCAAAATGGTATCAGAGCAAGTCTGATTCTAGGCCACTTAAAATGAATAGCCATCATTGAATCAATGTTTAATCATGTTTTCTTGATTTATGCATGCTTATTAGGAACTAATTTGATTAGATTTAGGGTGTATGACACTTAGCGGAAAATCCCTAATAATAAGGTTTAAATGTAATTTGTATTTGATGCATGTTATATGGTCCGTCTTGTCAATACGGTTTATGAATACTTCTTTGTGACTACATCCGAGACCGTGCCTCTGCTGTGAGGGTGTAGCCGATAAAGATTTATTTATACCGGATGTATATCTGATACTAGATAAATTCAAGTAAAAGCGGAATTCTGAACGTGCCCTAGCTGTCAGGATTACGTAAGTAACTTGAGTTTATCATTGACGAGTATTACCTTGGTACGTCTCCTTGTGGGCCTGCCTTCGCAGCGACAACGAGAAACGGCCAGGACCGGATACTTAGGAGTCACTGTTGAGTGATTGACAAATGAGTTGTCTACCTGATGAATATACGTAGGCGAGACCGTGCCTCTGCTGTGAGCTGAAATATATTCACGGGATCCACTTTTCACTATTTATATTTAATTTAATTATAAAATATTTGTATTCTGTTTTGGGATTACAGTATTGCATGATTTAGTGGGGGGGGCATATTAGATTAAAAATCCATGATCTAGTTTATGCTTTTGATATTATATGAAACTGCTTTATTTCTGCTAACCGTTTTTCGTGATCTATATGATAGATTTGCGATGGCGGGTCAATCCACAAACCAGTTTGCGCGTATGCTAGATGCGAACAAACTAAAAGGCGCTGAGAACTTTACGGACTGGGAAATGGATTTGAGGATTGTCCTCGACTCCGAGAAGTTGGGATATGTGCTTGAGGGCCCTTTGCCCCTTGCAGTGGGTGATGAGGCTTCGGAGAGGAACGCCAAGTTTTTGAAACTTGGAAGGATGATGACTTAAGAGTTAAGTCATACATTCTCAGTTCGCTCTCTCCGAAACTCAAACAGCAATACTATGGTATGATTGATTCCTACAGTATGATGACACGATTACGACAATCGTTCGAGAACCAAGAACAAGTGATTGTTCATAAAGTCGCCATGGAATTGTTCCATGCGCGCCTGGATGAAGGGCAAAGTGTTAGCCCGCATGTTCTTCAAATGATCGATTTGATCGATCAGTTGAGGCAACATAATCTCATCCTGAATGACATTCTCGGGAGGAGTGTCATTCTGGGTTCCATGCCAGCTTCATTCCGACAGTTTGTGATGTACTTCAACATGCACGGGACCGTCTGCACCTACCATGAGCTGCATAGGATGTTGCTCACGGCAGAAGAGGACCTTAGGAAGGGATTACCAACTCGCCCTCCTAGATCTACTTCTCTTTCAGCTTCTTCCCAAGGAATGTCCAAGGGAAAGAACAAGAAAGGGAAGAAGAAAAAGAGGACAGTTGGTCCTCAACAGCAGCCGAAGATAGCAAAGCCCAAGAGGGCTTCTGAAGACAAATGCCACCACTGCGGCAAGGTCGGGCACTGGAAGAGAAACTGTCCAGATTACATTGCTCAGATCAGGAGAGACAGAGCATCTACATCAGGTACTTTTATTTTTCCAGTTATTGATTTATCTTTGGCTTGTGAAGCCGTTACATCCAGTGGCTGATTTTAGATTCTGCTTGTCCCATTCACATTTGCAATTCGTTGCGAGGTGCTGAAGGAAAGTAGGAGGCTGAAGCCTGGAGAGATGCAGTTGCGATTCGGGAGTGGAGACTCACTGGATGCAGTTGCAGTGGGAGTATGCGAGATCTCATTGCCGAATGGGACACTTTTGTTACATGACTGTCATTTTGTACCGGATGTGTCGCTAATATTATATCACTTTTTGTACTTGATACAGAAGGATTTTGTATGAATATTAAGAATAGTTCTTTGTATTTATATGATAGAAATAAATTCAGATCCTTTGTTGTCCAAACCAGCATGGTCATTATACATTGCAAACTTCTAAAGATATATTAAATACTGGAGTTAATAAACGTAGATTACCTGTAATTAATAATACTGAACTTTGGCATATGAGACTTGGTCACATTGGCGTTAAACGCCTTACCCAATTGGTTAGGAATGGTTTGATATCAGATCTTACCATTGAGTCCTATCCAACTTGTGAATCCTGTATTCAGGGTAAGATGACCAAAGCCCCATTTTCTGGTGTTGGACACCGTGCCATTAACTTACTGGAACTCGTACATTCTGATGTATGTGGTCCACTAAGTCAAACTGCTCACAGTGGTTATTCGTACTTCGTTACCTTTACCGATGATTTGTCACGGTACGGTTATGTGTATTTGATGCGACATAAATCGGAAACCTTTGAAAAGTTCAAAGAGTTCCGAAATGAAGTAGAAAAACAACTGGTAAATATATTAAATGCCTTCGATCAGATCGAGGCGGCGAATATATGAGTGGTGAGTTCATGGATTATATGAAGGAGAATGGGATTCTCGCTCAATATACTCCTCCAGGTACACCACAGCACAACGGTGTATCTGAAAGGAGAAATCGGACTTTATTGGATATGGTCCGATCGATGTTGAGTTTCACAGATTTGCCCTATTATTTATGGGGTTACTGTCTCTTAACAGCCGCACATCTTTTGAATAAGATTCCTTCAAAGGCTGTTCCTACGACACCGTATCAGATATGGTTCGGTAGGAGACCGAATCTTAATTATATTAAGGTTTGGGGTTGTCCTGCCTATGTCAGGGTAACTCAGCAAAGTAAGCTTTCGCCTCGAGGGCAAAAGTTTAGGTTTGTTGGATATCCCTCGAACACGAGGGGATATCTGTTCTATGATACCGAGCATCGAAATGTCTTCGTAGCTCGCTTCGCAAAATTTCTAGAAGTAGAATTTTTGTCAGAAGGTAGTGATCATAGAAGGGTTGAACTTGATGAAGTCCAACCTGAAAACAACGAACCAACGGAGGAACCTGAAGTTCAAGTAGATGAAGGACCTTCAACACACACACTCCGTAGGTCCGAAAGGGTATCTAGACCTCCTGAACGCTTGTATTTGATACAAGAAAAGAGTCTGGATGTTCTCTTAGTTGAAGAGACCGATCCTTTCACCTATAGAGAATCGATGTTGGACATCGACTCCGTGAAATGGCAAAGTGCCATGAAATCCGAGATAGATTCAATGCATGAAAATCAAGTTTGGGACTTGATTCCGCTTCCCGAAGGAATTGTTCCTATCGGTTGTAAATGGGTTTACAAAAGGAAGCGCGGGCCTGACGGTAAGGTTGAAACTTACAAGGCCCGACTGGTAGCAAAAGGTTACACGCAGCGACCTGGCGTCGACTACGATGAAACTTTTTCGCCGGTAGCAATGCTTAAGTCTATCCGGATTTTGCTTTCTATAGCTGCGTATCATGACTACGAGATTTGGCAAATGGATGTCAAAACGGCTTTTCTAAATGGGTTCTTGATGAAGAAATCTATATGGAACAGCCGGAAGGTTTCACATCCAGCCAAACCTCGGGTATGGTTGTAAGCTTAAGAAGTCCATTTATGGACTTAAACAAGCTTCACGAAGTTGGAATCTTCGATTCGACGAGATTATCAGATCGTCTGGTTTCCTTAAGAATTCGGAAGAATCCTGTGTGTATCAGAAGACCAGTGGGAGCATGGTCGTATTTTTAGTCCTGTATGTTGATGACATCCTAATCGTTGGGAATGATTTAGGTATGTTACAAAGCGTTAAAGCATATCTCTGTAAGAATTTCTCCATGAAGGACCTGGGAGAAGCTTCCTATGTTTTAGGGATAAAACTCTATCGAGATAAACAAAGGAGGCTGATTGGGTTATCCCAATCAACGTACGTAGATAAGATCTTGGAACGGTATAGCTTTGGTAACTGTAAGACAGCAAACATACCGTTCAGACATGGGATTCATCTTTCCAAGAAGATGTGTCCACAAACAGAAGATGAGAAGGTTAGAATGTCTAACCAACCTTATGCTTCGTGTTTGGGTAGCATAATGTATGCCATGTTATGTACGAGGCCTGATATTAGTTTCGCTGTTAGCGTAACTAGCAGATATCAGTCCAATCCAGGTAATGACCATTGGATGGCCATTAAACATATCCTAAAGTATCTTAAAGGTACTAAGGATAAGTTAATAATATATGGAGGAAACGAACTGCAGGTTAACGGATATACAGACTCCGATTTCCAATCGGATCCCGATGATAGAAAGTCTACATCTGGATTTGTCTTTACCCTTAACGGAGGTGCAGTATGTTGGAAGAGTTCCAAACAAGGATCAACAGCTGATTCCACCACTGAGGCGGAATATATTGCAGCTTCTGAAGCCGCAAAAGAGGCTGTGTGGATAAAGAACTTTATCACAGAATTGGGAGTTGTCCCAAGTATCGAGAATGCGATTCCGTTATACTGTGATAATACTGGAGCCATTGCGCAAGCAAAGGAACCGAGGGCGCATCAGAAGTCGAAACATGTGGAACGCAAGTACCACATCATTCGAGAGATCGTGTCGCGAGGGGATATTGTCGTGTGCAAGGTACCGAGTGAAGACAACGTAGCAGACCCGCTGACGAAGGCCATACCTCCGAAGTTATTTGATAAACACATGGAGTCGATGGGTATTAGATACAATCGATATTGGCACTAGAGCAAGTGGGAGATTTTGTAGGGGTTGGTGCTCAGAGCGCCAATTCCCGGTTGTATTTTGTTAAATACTTCTGTAAAACGTTATTATAAGTAATAATATATGCAGTTTCTATAATATAATCTAATCTTTTATATGGTAAAGACGTAATGACCTTAGAATGATTAGTCATGGTACAGTTGCAAAAGCGTCGCAACGGACATTGAGATGTATCATGACGTTGTCATTCTCAGACAGTTCCTGGTCAAGGTTTACACTACTTGGTCAGTATAGTAAACCCGTTGAGACCGGTACATGTCGTATACTGGAATATATGATTCCAATGGTTTCTCAATGAACCATTAGTCTTGGAGACTAGTATAGACGTGTAGGTGTTTATAGCGGATAAACACTGAACGACTCACCGAAGATTCTTAATGGATGGTACACCAGCGTCAATAAGAATCTTCTTGGGTTGAGTAGCACTTGTGATTCTTAGACTTGAGATGCCATTGTGGGCACATGAGACATCTTCTACACTTAGATGGCAGTCACGTCACCGATCTATTCAGATCAGACCTCCGCCTGTTCGTGGGTGTAGATAGATCCTCAGGGTGTCCTATGTGTATCAAGATAGGATCCGTCAGTTCTGTGTACCAGAGCATAGGTAGTCCATATGATTAGCAATCAGATAAAACCATGGGCCCGTGGTAAGTTTAGAAGCTAGTTCTAAACGTTCTTTTTGAGATTGCTAATAGAATAGTCGACTGGATAATCCCGATAGAGATTGACGTTCATATCTATATCTCTGGGATTTATCCGGATACCTGTGACGGAGGAATTATACATTTGCGATGACCTCGACCTGTATGGTTTAGCGAGATTATCCGTGATCGTCATAATCTACGGGTGGATAGATTATGGACATGAAATTGATTTCGTGACGGATATACCTGAACCTAGAGAGTCTCAATAATGAAACATACTCGTTGAGCACTAGAGCAACATAAATAAATAATATTGATTATTTATAAAGTCGTTTAATGGTTAAACGCAAGATACATGCTAAAGACACTAGATAGTCATTTACTTAATTATTGTGTATTTACATTTAATACTTGATTAATTTAAATACACATAATTAATAGTCAAAATGAGTTATTTGACTTATTTCTAAATGAATATATGTTTTTAATATTTAATGTAAATATTATACATATATTTAATATATTTGTATTTGATTAATTAATTAATTATTTAATTGTTAAATGATTAAATTAATTAAAAATATAATATCTTATGTTAGGATAATTAATAAAGTAAATGACATTAGTTGCAATTGTTGACCAAGATAAATATCTAATAAAGTAGTTTAGAAGATATTTATGCAAGTTGATTAATATTAATTGAAATGAAATTGAAATTACAATTTGTTGAATTTGGTCTTGCATTTCGGCCAAGGTGTAATTGTTACACATATAAATTGATTTTCATTTCATTTATCAATTAACCTAATACACTTTATCACAAACAAAGTTCCATTGAAGAAAGGCAAAGAAAGAAAGTGAAGAAAGAAAAGAAAAAACAAAGAAAAAGCTTGGATTTTGTAAGTTTCTTAAACTTACTATTAGAGAGGAATTTGTTCCTTATGATCTAGGCTACCTCTCATGAGTTTCTTAAGTTATTCTTTTCTTTATTTCTTGTGGTTTTTGATGATGGAAATTTGTTAGAAGTGTTGAGCATGTATGATGAACAAAGAGTGTAACTAGTGTAGTTATATGTATTCTTTTAAGGTTTATGAAACCATGTTGCTATTCTAGAGTTGTTGACCCACTCTTAAATGACCTAGATTTGATCTGAGTTGTTTCATTGTGTTGAGACTTGAATTGGATGAAAGATTGATGATTGAAACATTTGATTTAATGTAATTAGCCTAATTTGTCCAATTTGTGGAAATTGAAAAATTAGGGTTTATGACTAACCCAAATTTGGGGGTTTTCATATTGTTGTGTATTTATGTGGTATATGATGCATATAAGTTTCATGTTGATTGGATATCATTTGGATGTGTCTTGAAGCATGAAAGTGCAAAATGCACAATTTGGGCACCAAATGGTGCCTCGGCTTTTTGGTAGGAAATTTGGGGATTTTGGTTGCTTTGGTGTTTTGATGTTTTGAACATCATAAGTTCATCTTAGAAATGATTTAGAATCATTCAAAATTGATTGGATCAATTTCGGACTAAAACGGAAAAAAATGCAAAGCAAGGGTATTTCGGTAAATTCACCTAAAAATGTTTTATTGAATTTATTTTCATAATTTGATTATTGGAATGTTAAATAAATATGTTTATTTAATTTATCCGAGAAAAAGTTTTGAAATCTGAAAATCGGATTTTCACCGCTTCCGCTGCGTTACCGGATAACCCCCTTAAATAACCCCTTTCAATATCTGGATCGTCGTTGAGACCTTTAATTCCTTAGCATGTGCTGACACCTAGCTCAGCCGCTAACAGAACTATATCTAATCTAATTAGATTTATTTTCGACCCAAATGGCTTCTATTGCTGCCTCAGCTGCAGCATTAATCCGCATTTGTTGTTTATTCGGCAAAGTTATCTGCTCAGAATATTTCCAGCTCACTGTCCCAGTGTTCAAACTTAATAGTACCGTATTATTTTAATCGTTTGGAAACTTGCAGCAGTGTGATCCCAGTCACTACAAGTTCTCCTTCTCCATAGTTTAAGATAGCATCTTTAGTCTCTGAGATACTAACAGATGTTCTTAACTTCAATCCAGTGACTATCACTTAGATTGACCGATGTGACTCCATATGCTCGAAGCGTATGAGACACCAAATCAAGTACATTTTAAATGTACAATTTCCAGAGAGTGTTAACCAACTCCAAATCTATCCCAGTAGATTTATCCTCGAATAAAGGTTGTTACTCCCAAGAATTCTACGGAGAATTTCTATGAAAGAATATCTATGAAAGCCAAGCTTTCACCAATTGCTTTGGGAATTTCACTGTCAGTGCGCTCTCCCACTAACCTCTTATATACACAAGAATTATTTCGTTTTGATTCAAAATCATAAACCATTATTGATTATTCAAAACGACAGTTCCAAGAACCTTATGCTTGCATTAATCCAAACATGGATCGAATAACCCGCAAACCTTGTTTGTCAGTTATAAAAAATCGTCAGGATGTTGTAAACATCCTCCAAAAGGTTTCCTTATTAGGAAAGCGATTTTGATCTATAACTGACACATTTCATAAATGAAATACGCAGTTATCAACAAGCATCTTCAAAATGGATTTACCATGGCAACAGGTAAAAGGTTGAACCGTTATTAACACAATGTTGATAACGATACCTTTCCGTCAAAAGCCCAACTTTGTACGTTGGTATGTTGCCTTCCATGTATGTCTTCCTTGAAGACGTTTAAAGTACCAATAGGCACAATGCCTTGAGGTACAACAACTAGTATCCAAAATAGTTGTTATACATGGAATCCATTTCGGACTCATGGCACTTTGCCATAATAGGGAGTTGATACCTCGTATCACTTCCTCAAAACGTAGTCGGTGGATATACCTTCATAAGATTGACATCTTTATGAGGTTAGATCAGAAACCCATACCCTAGGTTGTTTTCTGAATCTATCCGATCTACGAGTTTCTTGTGTATTTGAAGATTAATGGTATAGATTCATCATAGATGAACTATTTTTGTTCCATTAAGGACTTCGTGCCTTGAACAGTATTACTCCGATTTTCATCGAGTATCACTATCCTCCCACTGACCACTGCATATCGGTATTCCTCTCAGGAAAAACCGCATGGTGAGCAACAATCACATTGTTCTCATGTGAGATTTATAAGTACTATACTTATGGTTTCCCTTAGGATAACCTATATTGGCACTTATCCATTTCGGGTCTTTTAGTTTGGTATCATCCAAACGTTATGCCTGGCATACCCAATTATCAGGAATGAGAAACCTCGTTTCTTCCCTGTTCATATCCTATATGACATCTGTCAAACAGATTTATATGGAACCTTATTCTAAATAAGTTTTGCACTGTTAATAGATATCCTATTGAAGGAAACAGTAGCTCAGAGCGACTCGTGATAAACCTTATCATGTCCAACAAAATTCGGTTTTAGTTTGGACACACCGTCTAACTGGCGTGTCTCAGGAGGAGTCCTCATATGAAAGAATACCGCACTCTTTCATGTACGTATGAAACTTACTGCTTAAGTATTTTCCATTACGGTCTTACTGTGGCGGAATGATACTATAGCCGATCTGTTTATTTACTTCGTGTCGAAACTTTAAAGTTTCCGATTTGTGTTCTTCAAAAGTAACACATAACCATAACGTGATGCCACATCCGTTAAGGTCACGAAATTTCATGTCACATCTAGTCTAGCTAGATATGGGCCCACTAACTTCACCATGAATAGGGCTAACAGATCGGTGGCCCTTATACTATTATCAAGTAAATAGTATTTTAGGTACTTTACCTAATAAACTAGATTCGCAGACCTTATTTGAATAGTCAAATCAGTCCTAGTACCCACTCTTCAAAAGTGTGGATATACGAGTCTCGTTTGATTGTGTCCTAGACAACAATGCCACAAATAAGTCTCTATTGATCAAATCAATCTGAGCTATTTATTTGTCATTTTTATATGTTTGAGATTTTATTATATTCAAAATATAAATTCTGTTATTCACATCTAATGTGTTTATCTCAGTATCATCTTTATATAATAAAACACTTTAGTGTTCTAGAATATAAAGGTTTATCCGCAACGGATTAAACACTGATATAGAGATAATGTCTCTAGTCAAACTAGTTACATTATAACAGTTCCTACTTTAAGTACATACCCAAAGGGTAGTTCCTAAACTTAGGTATCTACGGTCGAAACAGCGACTTTCGTCCCGTTTCCAATTTACAGAGAAATCTCGGTTTGAAGTCAGTATCCTTTTCATAGCGGATTCTGAACATCAATACATATATTTTATGTACCACACTAAGTATTTAAAATCCAATTTCAATACTAGTAGTGAACATAACTTTGACAAATATTTTAAAGTCAGAGCCTCGCCCTTTCTTTAATTCCTTCGTGTCTGCCATATCCAAATAGTAGTCACTTTTGGATATGTCAATTAACTTTTCAATATTTCACAAACCTTTGGCCAAGCCTTGGGTTTTAGAATATCGAAATGATGTGCACCTTGTGCAACTTGCCCAATTGCAAACTTTGACTTTTCTCCACTAGAATAGTCAATTAATTCTCCAAGAATTATTAATTGCAATTTTAATACCTTTTAAATCTAAAGATAGATTTATTGTCAAGTATATTAAATTAAGCACTAAAGTCATCATCACATAAATCTTCCAAAGATTTTATGCTCTACTATTTGCTTAATTATGGGCTTAGATATAACAAGTTATTTTATCCAATAAAGTAACCTATTATTAATTCCCAATGAAAATTAAATCATTTAAAAAATTTAATCCAAGGATTATATATTTTAAATATTCAACTTTTCAATTCTTTCTTGATTTCAATAGTCCAACTATTTAATCAATTTAATAAGGTACTATTCATTATAATGATTACAATAATCCAATTATTTAATCAACTATAATTTTAATTCAATTATATTGATTACTGTAATTCAATTATAAAATCAACTATATATCGAATGAGTTTGTATATAGTCCAACTATATATATATTTAAAACAACATAAAATATTAGTCCAACTAATACTTTTGATTAATATGACGAGTAAAATATAGATGAGCGTGTTTAGCGAGTATTCGAACGAATGTTGCAAATTCAATACTTGCCTCCCACTATTTTTCGTCGAGCCTCTAACCCTCTGTCGAGTACTCGGGAAACCGTGTTTCCTAGTGGGCTAGGATCCCTTTAAATATCACACAATCTTGACTTTGGCCAACAAATTGTATGATAATTAACTAGGTAGATCTCGAAGATCAATTGGATCCAATCCAATTCCTAGATCCAGTAGGTGGACATCCAAGTCCCAAACATATATCTAATATATGCCTGTATATCGAATATATACCCTAACCTTTTTCCTCTGAATCAACTAGGCCTTGGCTTTGGCACAACAAACCTAGTGATCCCAGTCAAGCGCGGACCCATTGACATGAAAGCTTCGTAATCAATGTCAATGGACAAGAAGTGGTCTTGACTTTGGCCAACAAACCACAACTTGGACACGACACCGATATGGAACAAAGCCTCGTGATTAAAACACATCTTCGACGGACAAGGGCTTGACTTTGGCCAACAACCCTTGCCAATCTCGGATCTTGAGAAAGAATCACTCAATGGAAGGAAAATAAACGCTTGATATTTAACGAGGGTTTTTCGCGTGCAAATTGGCTACCAATTTAATTATCTTTGTTAAGGTCTCATCATCATACACCCTTAAACATGCATTCTAAATACATAATAAAGCGAGTATGAAAATAAATAATAATGATATGTGGATGGATACTTTACATTGATCATAGATCAAATCTCTTCCTTTCTCACTCAAGCTAGCACTTGTATTACTTCTACCCGTTACACTACACTTCTAAAGAAACCTCATTTACATGGAGGGGAATAGGTTAGAAGAGAATACAAAGAGAATGAAGGTGATAAGGCTGGACACGCAGGTCCAATTTAATAAATCGAATTTATTACAACAATTTCTAAAATTGCCCCACCCGACTAATATCCATCTGATATACATTATTCATACATCAACCACGTATTCACACACATAAGCATGCTATCAATCAATCTAATCAAATTAATTAATCTGATAATTAAGTGATCATCCAATGTTCAAACAACGATTTGATTTTGTTCGAGTCAAACTCGTTTTTGCGAATAAGTACTTAAAGTACGAATTCATGAATTAAATTAAACTACTTCATTAAATCTAATTTAACATGTATTTAATACTAATTCACTATTCAAATCCAAATTAAATATTACACTTTTATTTAATAAACCTTTTACGATTTAAATTCCAAATTTAATCGTAACGCGTCTCAAAGACCGATTAACGTCCAACGTCAATTCAATTAAAGTCCAATGGGCTTTTAATTGATTTCTTAAGGCGTGGAATTTTGGTCAACTCGGGTCAAACCGATAACCAAAGTCCAATCCGGGATTTACCCCATAAGCCCATAAATCAATCTTGGCCCATTAGGCCCAATTAAACTTTAAAGGTTCATTAAGTCGCATTCGGGCTTTATGGTTGTGGTTTTAGGCCCAATTAGATCCAATCCATTTGGCCTAAACCCAACTTGATAAAATCAAGCCCAATAAGCCCAATTACAACATTAAAGTCCAATTTCCAAAATTAGGCCCAATTAATTAAATATACAAAATCCAATTTCATATTCAATTAAACTAAAGTGTATTACATGATTAATCAACTAAATCAATATTTCTAAAACACCATATTAGTCCAATTAATCATGCTCATTATCATTATCATATGTCCAACACATAAATGAAAAAATCAAACCCATTTACATGCTTCTTTAGTCTCGGCCAAGGAAGGATTTCACATCCGATTTGGTTTCAATCCAATCAAACCCACAATCGACATTAAATCAACATCCTAAATGATTTGATACATCTAATGTTCAAAAATCAAAAATCCAAGACTTTATAGGGCAATGTAGATTCGGCCAAGGTGAAGGTATTAGGGGTTTTTGTTCAATTCAAATTAATCCAATTCAATCTCAAATCAACATCATCCTACTTCATTACAACTCATCCAATGAATTAATAATGAAAAATTCCAAGAATTCCAACACCATTACCATTAGGCCAACTTAACATTTTTGGGCAAAATTAATCCAATCACATTTTCTTGAAATTGATCAAATCAATCTTCAATTCAACATATATTAAGCATGCTCAATCATCCAATTTCACAAAATCATGCTCAAATACAAAATACCCAATTTTAAGCCCTACATTTTTCATGCTTGAACCTAGGCTCTTGATGCCATTGTTGGTTATTATCTAGGTCCCAAGATCAAACAAGACATGAAATACATGTGTGAACACATCCATGGAGGTAGTGGAATACTCACATCGATCGGTTGAGACGATTTGGAGACGAATCAAGGCCAAATAGCCACTGCCATAGGCGCACAAATGATGCAGTTCACTGCCTCCAAAAACAGAATTTTGAGATGACAAACGGAGCTCCAAGCCTCGTCCGAAGGATCCCAGCTCATGGGCGAACCTCCCTACCACCTTCGCAAGTCTCGTAGTGTGCTAGCACTTGCGGTTTTTGCCACAAAAACCCAACTCTTGGCTTCCCTTGTTCACGCCTAAAATGGTTCAAAACCAGTTCACATATTTCAGTTTGGGCGTGAGCTTTTTGAGAGAAATGAGAGAGATGAAAAATGTGTTAAGTTAATTTGATTTGCATTTGAAGTATATCTTATATACTTGTGTGAAAATTTACTTTAATTTCATTTGCATTTACCTTTAATTTGAATTTCAAAAGTCAAACAAAAAGGTAAACACTATGCACATCAATTACACATCTAGTCCATCACTATTCACATCACCTTTATTAAAGTGACATGTTGTCAAGTCACATCACTCAAAGTGACAAGTGATTTGACGCTTGATGCGACTAATGATTTGACGATTGATGCGACGTGCGACGCCGCACTCGAATTCAAAATACGAATGCGCTTGCAATCACACTCGGGGTCGGGTTCGCTAATTCCAAATTAACGATTTTTCCGTCACGTCGTAATTAAATGATTACGCCTAGTGAATTCACTATTCACGTCGCTAACAAATTAATTCTAAATTAATTCGTTCGCCCGAATTAAAATCTAATTTTAATTCCGCGTCGAAATCTAATTTCGTTTAATATATCGAATATATTAATTCATCGATTAATTCCAAATTAATCATTATCTCTCTCTAGACGATATTTTATCCTAGATAAAATATCTCCGTAATTAATCCTAGATTAATTTTCTCTCTTCTATATAATCCCAGATTATATAAGAGTGCGAGTTATGCGTCATCGGTGGATTATCGGGAAGCGACCCATGAGATCCCCGGATAAGTTGGCAGTAAATACGGTCGTCGGTGTATCCGAATCACATACGTACCAAGTACTACGTTCTACCGATTTACGAGACAAGGTCGACTCCTAGCAAAGCACCAAGTCTACCCAATTCTCCGGACATATCCATTTAAGAATATTAAGATCTGTATCAAGCGTAGTATACCATTGTATTGTGTATATCGGCCCAGTATCGGATAGTCACGTGCTAGGGCTGGGGCTGGATAAGTGTCTGCCCCGTCCGAAACACATATCGGATGTCTGGTAACATAGTCTCTATAATCGGATATTCATGACCTGGTCATAATATCCCGATTGGATGCGCATCACTCAAGAGCACTAGTACCGTATCCTGCGTGACATCATCTCCACTATGACTGAAGTGATACTTCCGTCTTGACATCACACCCAATACACTACGACTCTCTGATAAACCCAGAAGTGATGTACGCAGAACCGGTTAAAGCCCTGTACCACCAAGTGTTGGATAATATGACCCATAGCGTCACTATTTGTACAGATCATAGTGTTGTTGTGCAAATTAACTATGTGACAAGGAAATTACACTCTCATCATTTGTGATTAGATCACCTTAGATATATAAATGAAGAGAGGTCCCTATGATTAGTTCCTGGACTGAGAATGATATGAGACAGTATCAGTCCCCGAAGGATTAATCATGAAATATCCCTAGCCGGAGTATTATCGAGACTGGACATCGATAATGCGGAATAGGCTAGTATTGCACTTGTGTGCGTTGTGAGGGCACAACGGCATAGTTCTCATATATATAAGTATTGGATACTTATGCAAGTGCGATAGGAGGTCGTGTTTCACCGATGGTACGGGAAACAGCTTCGCTCTGGATAGACCCATCGGAATCCCATTGGTATTATGAATATGTGTCTATAGGAGGCCGAAATCAAGGTAGGTGTGTATAGTCTTAACCTGAGACTTACATCGCTAATGCTTACGACAATCAATATACTTTAGTTGAGGTCGTCTAGGACTCTAACCGGTTCTGTGTACGCCAATGCTGGGTATATTGAGAATCGTAGTGTATTGGATGTGATGTCAAGACGGAAGTATCACTCCAGTCATAGTGGAGATGATGTCACGCAGGATACGGTATTAGTGCTCTTAAGTGCTGCGCGGCCATCGGGATATTATGACAAGGTCATGTATATCCGATTATAGAGACTAGTTACCAGACATCCGACATGTGCTTCGTACGGGGCAGAGACTTATCCAGCCCCAGGCCTAGCACGTGACTATCCGATACTGGGCCGATATACACAATAAAATCGTATACTACGCTTGATACAGATCTTAATATTCTTAGATGGATATGACCGGAGAATTGGGTAGACATCGTGCTTTGCTAGGAGTCGACCTTGTCTCGTAAATCGGTAGAACGTAGTACTTGGTACGTACGTGATTCGGATACTCCGACGACCGTATTTACTGCCAACTTATCCGGAGATCTCATGGGTCGCTTCCCTATAACCCACCGATGACGCACAACTCGCACTCTTGAATAATCTGGGATTATATAGAAGAGAGAGAAAATTAATCTAGGATTAATTACGGAGATATTTTATCTAGGATAAAATATCGTCTAGAGAGAGATAACGATTAATTTGGAATTAATCGATTAAATTAATATATTCGATATATTAAACGAAATTAGATTTCGACGCGAAATTAAAATTAGATTTTAATTCGGGCGAACGAATTAATTTAGAATTAATTCGTTAGCGACGTGAATAGTGAATTCGCTAGGCGTAATCATCTAATTACGACGCGACGGAAAAATCGTTAATTTGGAATTAGCGAACCCAAGCCCGAGTGTGATTGCGAGCGCATTCGTATTTCGAATACGAGTGCGGCAACGCAAGTCGCATCAAGCGTCAAATCATTCGTCACATCAAGCGTCAAATCAAATGTCACTTTGAGTGATGTGATTGATTGATGTGATTGATTGATTGATTGAAAAGACAACTTGTGACACTTTGAGTGATGTAAGTTGTTGGAATAGTGTAGTTGTTGGAAAGTTTTGCTTGACTTTTTGAAAGCCAATTTTATGTATTACCTTTAATATATTTTGGAAAGTATATAAGGTAAATGTTTTTACTTTCTAACAACTAATACACAATCATTATCTCTCTCATTTCTCTTTTAACTCTCACGCCCAAAACAGAACATAATGGACTGGTTTTGAACCAGAAAAACGTGAGCATTAGGGATGCAAGAGTTGGGTTTTCATGGTGAAAAATCCAAGTGCTAGCACACTACGAGTCTTGCGAAGGTGGTAGGGAGGTTCGACCATGAGCCGGGATCCTTCGGACGAAGCTAGGAGCTCCGTTTCGCATCTCAAATTTCTGTTTTTGGAGACAGTGGACTGCTGCTGTTGGGCGTCCTTGGCAGTGCGTTTTTGGCCTTTGTTCGTCTCCAAATCGACTCAACCGATCGATGTGAGTATTCAGCTACCTCCGTTGGTGTATTCACGTATATTTTCATAGCTTGTATGATCTTGGGACCTAGATTTAAACCAACACCAAGACCAAAGTCTATCGATTATCGTAAGTATTAGCGATGTAAGTCTCAGGTTAAGACTATACACACCTACCTTGATTTCGGCCTCCCATAGACACATAGTCATAATACCAATGGGATTCCGAGGGGTCTATCCAGAGCGAAGCTGTTTCCCGTACTATCGGTGAAACACGACCTCCTATCGCACTTGCATAAGTATCCGATACTTATATATATGAGAACTATGCCGTTGTGCCCTCACAACGCACACAAGTGCAATACTAGCCTATTATGCATTATCGATGTCCAGTCTCGATAATACTCCGGCTAGGGATATTTAATGATTAAACCTTCGGGGATTGATACTGTCTCATATCATTCTCAATCCAGGAATTAATCATAGGGACCTCTCTTCATTTATATATCTATGGTGATCTAATCACAAATGATGAGAGTGCAATTTCCTTGTCACATAGTTAATTTGCTACAACAACACAATGATCTGTGCAAATAGTGACGCTATAGGTCATTTTGTCCAACACTCACATGAGAACAATAAGATTGTTGCTCACCATGCAGTTTTCCTGAGAGGAATACAGACATGCAGTGGTAAGTGGGAGGATAGTAAAACTCGATGAAAATCAGAGTAATACTATTCTAGGCACCTATTCCTAATGTAACATAAATAGTTCATCAAGGATGAAACTATTCCATTAATCTTCGAGTACACAAGAACCGCGTAGATCGGAGAGAGTCAGAAAACAACCTAGGGTATGGGTTTCTGATCTCACCTAATAAAGATGTTAATCTTTTAAGGTATACCAACTGATTACGTATGAGGTAGTGATACAAGGTATCGACTCCCTATTATGACAAAGTGTCATGAGTCCGAAATGGATTCCATGTATATCAACAAGTTTGGATACTAGTTGATGTACCATAAGACATTGTGCCTATTGGTACTTTATAAGTCTTCAAGGAAGACATACATGGAAGGTAACATACCAATGTACTAAGCTAGGCTTGTAAAGAAAAAGGTAGAGTTATCAATATTGTGTTGATTACGACGAAACCTTTTACATGTTGCCATTGTAAATCCATTTGGATAATGCTTGCTAAAGCTGTGTATTTCATTTATGAAATATGACAGCTTAACGGAAAATCGCTTTCCTGAAAAGGAAACCTTTCGGAGGATGTTTATAACATCCTGTCGGTTTTGTCGTACCATAACAAGCAAACAAGGTTTGCAGGTTATTCGATCCATGTTTGGATTGAAGCAAGCATAGGTTCTAGGAATTATCGTTTTGATGTAATCATAATGAAGTATGATTTAATTCAAAACAAAATGATTCTTGTTTATATAAAAGGGTTGCTGGGAGTTCACTGACATGAATATCATGTAAGATAATGATAATATGTCATTTCTTGGAAATGATATTCCCATAAAATAATCGGTGAAAGCTTGGCTTTCCTGATAACGACTATGAGTCGTAACAAAGGTATTATACAATAGTATAACAGTACAGTGAGGTTGAAATCTTCCAAGCAAGATACTTTTGCCGAATAAACAACAAATGCGGATTATTGCTGCAGCTGAGGCAGCAATAGAAGCCATTTGGATCGATAATAAATCTAATTAGATTAGATATAGTTCTGTTAGCGGTTGAGCTAGGCGTCAGCACAGGCTAAAGAATTAATGGTCTCATCGACGATCCAGATATATACTTCGATATTCATCTGATTCGTTCGGATCATACATCATAGCGATGTGATGATCGTGTAAATCGCGTCAGACGATAATCATGCAAATCCGCTGACGAAAGCTTTCCTCAGCAATTTGAGCCAAACAGTACATAGTTCGGGTGTCAAACACTCGAGTGACTGGCTATAGGCCAAGTGGGAGATTGTTGGACAATTATGACCCATAGCGTCACTATTTGTACAGATCACGGTGTTGTTGTACAAATTAACTATGTGACAAAGGAGATTGCACTCTTATCATTTGTGATTAGATCACCTAGATATATAAATGAAGAGAGGTCCATATGATTAGTTCCTGGATTGAGAATGATATGAGACAGTATCAGTCCATGAAGGATTAATCATTAAATATCCCTAGCCGGAGTATTATCGAGACAGGACATCGATAATGCGGAATATGCTAGTATTGCACTTGTGCGCGTTGTGAGGGCACAACGGCATAGTTCTCATTTATTTAAGTATTGGATACTTATGCAAGTGCGATAGGAGGTTGTGTTTCACCGATGGTACGGGAAACAGCTTCGCTCTGGATAGACCCCTGGAATCCCATTGGTATTATGACTATGTGTCTATGGGAGTCCGACATCAGGGTATGTGTATTTGGTCTTAACCTGAGAATTGCACCGCTAATGCTTACGACAATCAATATACTTTAGTTGAGGTCGTCTAGGACTCTAACCGGTTCTGTGTACGCCGACTGCTGGGTATATTGAGAATCGTAGAGTATTGGGTGTGATGTCAAGACGGAAGTATCACTTCAGTCATAGTGGAGATGATGTCACGCAGGATACGGTATTAGTGCTCTTAAGTGTTGCGCAACCATCAGGATATTATGACTAGGTCATGCATATCCGATTATAGAGACTAGTTACCAGACATCCGACATGTGCTTCGGACGGGGCAGACACTTATCCAGCCCCAGCCCTAGTACGTGACTATCCGATACTGGGCCGATATACACAATACTTGGTATACTACGCTTGATACAGATCTTAAATATTCTTAGATGGATATGTCCGGAGAATTGGGTAGACTTGGTGCTTTGCTAGAAGCCAACCTTGTCTTGTAAATCGGTAAAACATAGTACTTGGTACTCACGTGTTCGGATAGTCCGATGACCGATTTGACTACCAACATATCCGGGGATCTCATGGGTCGCTTCCCAAAGATTCACCGATGACGTATGACTCGCACTTATATTAATCTAGGATTAATATGATGAGAGAGAAAATTAATCTGGGATTAATTACAGAGATATTTTATCTGGGATAAAATATCAATTTAAAGAGAGAGAATGATTAATTTGGAATTAATCGATTAATTAATATATTTGATATATTAAACGAAATTGGATTTCGACGCGGAATTAAAATTAGATTTTAATTCGGGCGAGCGAATTAATTTAGAATTAATTCGTTAGCGACGTGAATAGTGATTTCGCTAGGCGTAATCATTTAATTATGACGCGACGGAAAATTCGTTAATTTAGAATTAGCGAATCCGAGCCCGAGATTATTTGCGAGCGCATTCGCATTTCGAATTCGAGTGCGGCACGTAAGTCAAATCAAGTGTCAAATCGCTAGTCGCATCTAGCGTCACATCAAGCGTCAAATCATGTCACTTTGAGTGATGTGACAATTGATTAGATTGATTGATTGAAAAGACTTGATGTGAGTGGTTGGAAATCAACTTTTTGAAAGTTGAAAGACATATATTGTTTTTATATCTTCCTTTGACTTTTTGAAAGAAAAGGGAAGTGTATTTGCTTTTATTATTTGTAGAAAATATATAAGCAAATAAAAACCAATTTTCCAACACACTTTCACTTCTCTCTCTCACCATTTCTCCTTCCTCTCTCACGCATTTCTTCTTGTTCTTGAGTCAGTGAACTGCCGATGGAAGCAAAGGAAAAATGGAGGGAAGCAAGTGTGTTTTGTGGCAAAACAAGAGTGCTAGCACACTCCGAGATCAATGCGAAGGTGATAGGGAAGTCCACCCATGAGCCGGGATTCAAATGATGAAGCTTGGAGCTTCAAATTATTGTTGAAAATGGCGCAAAACAGACCACCAAACTGCTGCAGTGGGCGTACATGAGCAGTGGGCAGTGAGCAGAATTTCGTTTTTGTTGCCTCCTTCGTCGCTCAACCGATCGATGTAAGTATTCCGCAACTTCCGTCGTTGTATTCACTTATGATTCATGCTTGAGTTTTGATCTTGGGACCTATAGAAACTCCAATATGAATAATGTATATCGGATTGATATTAGAAAGGTGGGGCAATTTTGGAAATTATTGTAATAAATTTAGAATTTATTAACTGGACCTGCGTGTCCAGCCAATTACCTCTTTACTCTTAGTATTTCTCTTCTAACATATTCCCCTCAATGTAAATTAGGTTTCTTTAGAAGTGTTATGTAACAGGTAGAAGTAATACATGTGCTAGCGAGAGAGAAGAAATGGAGAGATTTTTTCTAGGAACAATGTGTTAAAGTATCCATCCGCATATCATTATTATTTTATTTACGTGCCTTATTATGTGTTTAGAATGCATGTTTAAGGGTGAATGATGATGAGACCTTAACAAAGATAATAAATTGGTTTCCAATTTGCACGCGAAAAACCCTCACAAAATATGAAGCGTTTTTCCTTCCATTGAGTGATTCTTACTCAAGATCTAAGATTGGCATTGGTTTGTTGGCCAAAGTCAAGAACTTTGTCTGTAAAGGATGTGTTTGAATCATGAAGGCTTTGTTCCATATTGGTGTCTTGTCCAAGTTGTGATTTGTTGGCCAAAGTCAAGATCACTTCTTGTCCATCGACATTGATTATGAAGCTTTCCATGGTCAATGGGTTCCGCTTAACTGAGATCACTAAGTTTGTTGTGCCAAAGCCAAGGCTTAGTTGATTCAGAGGAAAAAGGTTAGGCAATATATTGGATATATTAGCATATATAAGATATATGTTTCGGACTTGGATGTCCACCTACTGGATCTAGGAATTGGATTGGATCCAATTGATCTTAGAGATCTACCTAGTTAATTATCATACAATTTGTTGGCCAAAGTCAATACTGTGTGTTATTTAACGGGATCCTAACCCACTAGGAAACAAGGTTTCCAGAGTACTCCACAGAGGGTTAGAGGCTCGCCGAAAAATAGTGGGAGTCAAGTATTAAATTTACAATATTCGTTTAGTAACTTGCCATACGCGCTCATTACAAATTTTTCGTCAAATAAATTAATTATTAGTTGGACTAATATTTAATTGTTGTTTTAAAACAGTTGGACTGTATTCAAACTATTTCATTTATACTTGATTATATAATTGGATTATAGTAATCAATATATTTGAATTACTTATTTCAATTAATAGTTGATTTTATAATTGGATTATAGTAATCAATATAATTGAATTTAACCTATTAAATTATAGTTGATTATATAGTTAGACTATAGTAATCATTATAATCAATAGTACCTAAAATCGTTGATTAAATAGTTGGACTATTAGAATCAAGATAAATTGAAATATTAGTGTTTAAAACATAATCCTGGGTGAAAAATGTTTTAAACGACTTTAATTTTCAAATTGGGAATAAAATATCAGGATGGTCCTGGAAACTAATAAGTTACTTTATTTGATAAAATAACATATTAGGCTTAAGCCAGGAGTTAAGAAAATAGTAGAGCATGATCTTTGGAAGATTCATGTGATGATAACTTTAGTGCTTAATCCATTATGCTTGCCAAATAGACTCCTTAATTTCTTAATCAGAACTAAGGATTAGATCCTTAAAGTATGATAATGAAATGGAAGGATCTTCATAGATCTATTTTTAGATCTTTGAAGTACTAAATTGCAATAGTTAACTCTTGGAGAGTTAATGGCTATTCTCAATGAGACAAAGCCAAAAAGTTTGCAATAAGGCAAGAAGCGCAAGGCGCATCTTACTTCAATATCCCAGAAGGCCAAGGCTTGGCCAAAGGCTTCTGGAGTATTGCAAAGGGCAAAGGCAAAATCATTATAATCTTCTGGAAAGATAAATGACATATCCCAAAATGTCTGCCTAAAATGTGGGAAACGGGGACACGGAAGCGTGAATGCCGTATGAACAAGGCAGACATGAAGGAATTGAAGACAGGCAAGGCTCTGACTTCAAATATGTTTATCATAAACATATGTTCACTGCTAGTATTAGAATTGGAATTTGGATACTGGATGTGGTACATAAATATGCATTGATGTGCATAATCTGCTGAAAAGTAGGATACTGACTTCAGTTGAGATTTATCTGTGAATTGAAAACGGGACGAAAGTCGTTGTTTTAACTGTAGAAACCTAAGTTTAGGAACTACCTTCGGGTGTGTACTTAAATTAGGAAACTGTTATAATGTAACTAGTTTGACTAGATACATTATCTCTATATCAGGGTTTAATCCGTTGCGGATATACCTTTATATTCTAGAACACTAAAGTGTTTTTTATATAAAGATGATATTGAGATAAACACATTAGATGTGAATAACAGTATTTATATTTTGAATATAAATAAATCTCAAACGTATAACGTGACAAACAAATAGCTCAAACTGGTTTGATCAGTTGAAACTTAAATTGTGGCATTTTTGTATAGGACACAATTAAACAAGACTCGTATATCCACATTTTTGAAGAGTGGATACTATGACATATTTGATTCCATTCAAATAATATCTACGAATCTAGTTTATTGGGCAAAGTGCCTAAAACACTATTTACTTGGTAAAAGTGTAAGTGCCACCGATCTATTAGCCCTGGTTCATAGTGACGTAGGTGGGCCCATATCTAGCTAGGCTAGATATGAATATGAATATTTCGTGACCTTTACGGATGTGGCATCGCGTAGTGGTTATGTGTTTCTTTTGAAACACAAATCTGAAACTTTTACAGTTTCGACACAAAATAAACAAACAGATCGGCTAAAGTATTAAATCATCATGGTTAGATCATGATGAAAATACTTAAGCGATAAGTTTCTCAATACTTGAAAGAGTACATTATTCTTTCAATGAGGACTCCCCCCGGAACACGTCAGTTTGACGGTGTGTCTGAACGGAGAAACCGAATTTTATTGGACATGATAAAGTTAATCATGAGTCGCTCTGAGCTACCATTTCCTTCAACGGATACACATTAACAGTGCAGAACTTATTTTGAATAAGGTTCCATAAAAATCTGTTTGACAGGTTTCATATTAGATATGAACAGGAAAGAAACTGGGTTTCTCATTCCTGAAGATTTGGGTATGTTTGGATAATACCAAACTAAAACCGAAATCGGATAAGTGCCTAAGTTGTGGGTTATCCTAGGGAAACCAAAAGTATAGTACTTATACAACTCACTAGAGAACAATTTAATTGTTGCTCACCATGCGGTTTTCCTAAGAGGAATACCGATATGCAGTGGTAAATAGGAGGAAAGTAAAACTCGATGAAAATCAGAGTAATACTGTTCCAGGCACCGATTCCTTAATGGAACACAAATAGTTCATCAAGGATGATATTATACCAGTAATATTCGAATACACAAGAACCACGTAAGTCGGAGAGAGTCAGAAAACAACCTGGGGTATGGGTTTCTAATCTCACCTCATAAAGATATCAATCTTATTGAGGAACACCAACTGACTACGTATGAGGAAGTGATACAAGGTATCGACTCCCTATTATGGCAAAGTGCCATGAAGTTCGAAATGGATTCAATGTATACCAACTAAGTTAGGATACTAGTTGATGTACCGAAAGGCATTTTGCCTATTGGTACTATATTAGTCTTCAAGGAAGACATACATGGATGGCAAGATACCAACGTACTAAGCTAGGCTTGTAGCGAAAAGGTATCGTTATCAACATTGTGTCGATTACAACGAAACCTTTTACTTGTTGCCACAGTAAATCCATTTGGATAATGCTTACTGATGATGCATGTTTCATTTATGAAATATGGCAGCTAAATTCCAAAACCGCTTTCCTTAACGGAAACCTTTTAGAGGATGTTTACAACATCCTGACGGTTTTGTCGTACCATAAAAGCAAACTAGGTTTGCAGATTATTCGATCCATGGATGGATTGAAGCAAGCATAGCGTTCTTGGAATTATCGTTTTGATGTAATCATAATGGTATATGATTTAATTCAAAAAGAAAATGATTCTTGTGTATATAAGAGGGTTAGTGGGAGCGCATTGAGAATGAATGTCCTAAATAATGATAATGACATGTCATTTCTTGGAAATGACATGTCATTTCTTGGAAATGACATTCCCATAATACAATTGGTGAAAGCTTGGCTTTCATGAAAAATTCTCCATAGAATTCTTGGGAGAAACAACATTTATTCTAGGAATAAAGATCTACTGGGATAGATTTAAAGTTGTTGGCACTCTCCGAGAACTCGTACATTGAACAATATACGTGACCCGGTGTCTCAAACGCTTTGAGCATATGGAGTCACAATCAGGCCAATCCGAGTGATAGTCACTGGATTGATGTTAAGAACATCCTTGAGTATCTTAGAGGAACTAAGGATGCTATCTTTTTCTATGGAGAATGAGAACTTGAAGTGACTGGGATCACTGCTGCAAGTTTCCTAACCGATAATAACGACTATAAGTCGTAACTAATGTGCTATAAAGTTTGAATAACGGAACAGTGAGCTGGAAATCTTCCAAGCAAGATACTGTTACCGAATAAACAACAAAATCGGGTTATTGCTGCAGCTGAGGCATCAATAGAAGCCATTTGGGTCGATACTAATCTAATTAGATTAGATATAGTTCTGTTAGCAGCTGAGCTAGGCTTCAGCGCAGGCTAAAGAATTAATGGTCTCATCAACGATCCAAATAAATACTTCATATATTCATCTGATTCGTTCGGATCATACATCGTGGTGATGTGATGATCGAATAAATCGCATCAGATAATAATCATGAAAATCCGCTGACGAAAGCATTTTCTCAGTAATTTGAGTGAACCGTACATAGTTCGGGTGTAAGACACTTGAGTGACTGGCTATAGGCCAAGTGGGAGATTGTTGGACAATTATGACCCATAGCGGCACTATTTGTACAGATCATGGTGTTGCTGTACAAATTAACTACGTGACAAAGGAAATTGCTCTCTTATCATTTGTAATTAGATTACCAAGATGTATAAATGATAGGAGGTCATTATGATTAGTACCTGGATTGAGATGATATGAGACAGTATTAATCCACGAAGGTTTAATCATTAAATATCCCTAGTCAGAGTATTATCGAGATTGGACATTGATAATGCGGAAAAGACTAGTATTACACTTGTGTGCGTTATGAGGGCATAACGACATAGTTCTCATATATTTGGGTATAGGATACTCATGCAAGTGTAGTAGGAGGTTATGTTTTACCATTGGTACGGAAAACAGCTTCGCTCTGGATAGATCCCTCAGAATTCCATTGGTAGTATTACTATGTGTCTATGGAAGTCCGAATTATGGTAGATGTATTTGGTCTTAACCTGAGACTTGCACCGCTAATACTTGCGACTATCAATGTACTTTGGTTTTGGTCGTCCAGGGCTTTAACGGGTTCTGTGTACGCCTCTTCTAGGTATATTGAGAATCGTAGTGTATTGGGTGTGATGTCAAGATGGAAGTATCACTCCAGTAATAGTGGAGATGATGATCATGTAGGATACGGAACTGGTTCTCTTATATGCTGCAGCTATCGGGATATTATGACTAGGTCATGTTTATCCGATTATAGAGACTAGTTACCAGAGATCTGATATGTGCTTCGTACATGGCAGACACATTTCCAGCCCTAGGCCTTGCACGTGACATCCGATACTGGATCGAAATACACAATACTACGTATACTACGCCTGATATAGATCACATATTCTTGTAAGGATATTTCTGGAGAATTGGGTAGGCATGGCGCTTTGCTAGAAGCCAACCTTCCCGAAGATTCACCGATGACGTATGACTCGCACTTTATTAATCTGGGATTAATTTGATGAGAGAGAAAATTAATCTGGGATTAATTACGGAGATATTTTATCTGGGATAAAATATTATTAAAAGAGAGATAACGATTAATTTAGAATTAATCGATAAAATAATATATTCGATATATTATACGAAATTGGATTTCGACGCGGAATTAAATTTAGAATTTAATTCGGGCGAATGAATGAATTTAGAATTAATTCATTAGCGACGTGAATAGTGATTTTGCTACGCATAATTATTTAATTACGTCGCAACGGAAAATTCGTTAATTTGGAATTAGCGAACCCGAGCCCGGGAGTGTTTGCGGGCGCATTCGTATTTCAAATTCGAGTGCGGCCCACAAGTCACATCAAGCGTCAAATCACTTGTCACTTTGATTGATGTGAAAACTTGTCACTTGATTGTGTGAATAGTGATGGAAGTTGATGGAGTTGTTGGTTGGCTTGATTGTTTTGACTTTTGGAAAGCCAAAATTTTGGTTAATGAATTTTGAATTCATTTTTGTGTATTAGATTCACATTTTTTCCAACCACCATCACTCATCACACAAAATTTGTGAATTCATTTTTGTGTATTCGCACTTCTGTTTCATTGCTTTAAATCGATCATTGGGACCGTAAAAACCCAACAACTTGAGTGTACGCCTCTTCTGGGTATACTGAGAATTGTAGTGTATTGGGTGTGATGTCAAGATGGAAGTATCACTTCAGTCATATGGAGATGATGATCATGCAGGGATACAGAACTAGTACTCTTAAATGCTATAGCTATCGGGATAATATAACTAGGTCATGATTATCCGATTACAGAGACTAGTTGTTAGTGATCCGTTATATGCTTCGTACGGGGCAGACATAATTCCAGCCCTAGGCCTAGCATGTGACATCCGATACTGGATCGTAATATGCAATACACTGTATACTACGCCTGATACAGCTTATATATATTCCATATTGAATATATTTCTTGAGAATTGGGTAGACACGGTGCTTTGCTAGAAGCCAACCATGTCTTGTAAATCGGTAAGAATGTGGTACCGGGTACGCACGTGTTCAGATAGTCCGACAACCATATTTACTGCCAAAATATCCAGAGATCTCTTGGGTCGCTTTCCAAAGATTCACCGATGATATTTGACTCGAACAGAATTAATCTGAGATTAATTATGAGAGAGAAAATTAATCTGGGATTAATTACGGCAAGAATTAATCTGGGATTAATTATCAAAGGGAAAATTAATATGGGGTTAATTGCGTCGAGAATTTATCTGGGATTAAATTCGTTGCGAGGAGAGAACGCGATTAATTTGGAATTAATCGGTAAAATGATTTTAATAGTGAAATTAGATTTTACTATTTAATTAATTGGGCTAAAATAATATATTAGATATATTAATTGAAATTGGATTTCAATGCGGAATTAAAATTGGATTTTAATTCATGTGAATGAATTAATTTGGAATTAATTTGCGATTGACTTTCATAATAATTTTGCGAGGCATTATTATTTAATTAAATTGGATTTAATTACGTTGCAACAGAAAATTCATTTAATCGGATTAAACGAACCCGGGCCCGAAATGTGTTGAGCAAGCCCACTTGAATTTTGAATTTAAAGTGGGGCCGACCAACTTACATCAAATGTCTACATGAGTGATGGAAGTTGTTGAGGGCATTTAATGCATTTTCCCTCCAACACACTTTGACTTTGATTTTGCTTTTTGGAAAAGCATATACCAAATTTTGAAAGACATTTTTGGTAATTGGTTTTTGAAGAACAAAACACAAAACTCTCTCTCCCTATTTCTTCCTCCATTGCCGAACACCATGCCCTTTGGAAAGGAAAATTTTTCTTTCAATTTTGTTCTTGCTAGCACATAAGGAGTCAACTAAAGGTGATAGGGAAACTCACCCAAGTGTTGGAAACACTCTACAAAGCTTGGAGCTTTATCTACATCTCTTGAAATTTTTGAAATCTCAACCGATCAAAGTAAGTAATTTCCGCAACTTGTCTTTGATTTATTCACACACAAATCATCTTAGTGATCTTGTGGCATGTGTAGGACACTGACAATGGTATCAGAGCCATCCTAAGTTTGATTAGAATTTTAGGGTTTACGGACTTTAATTTGGGGATTTTGTGTTTGGAGCATGATTTGTCTAAATTAATTGTTGGGTTATGTTTGTATGATGATGAATTGGATTTTTGCATCTTTGGAATTGAGATAAATTGATTAGATCAAAAATCCCTAATTCCTACCATATGGCCGAATACTACCCTATAGTAGCTCATGGTGATTTTTTGAAAATTAGCAATTGGATGTGTTGTTGGCATGAAATGTATGATTAGATGTTGATTTAATTGGATTGAAATCAAATTGCATGATAATTTCCTTTCCAAAACCGTGAGCCTAAGCATGTTTAATGGATTGATTTTGCTTCAATTGTGTTGGACATGAATTGGCATTAATGAGCATGATTAATTAGTTTAAATTAATGTTTTGGAAATATTAGTTTAATTAATTAATTATGGTAATTACACTTTAATAAAAATTAATGTGATATTTAGAATATTATGTTAATATATTAGTCTTTAAATTGGATTGGGCTAAATTAGTTGTAATTGGGCTTAATGGGCTTGGTTGGGCCAAATTTGGTTTTGGGCAAAAGAGTGATTCCTTATTGGGCCTAAAACCATTTCCATAAAGTCCAAATATGACAATTGGGCCTTTTAAAATTTAATTGGGCCAAATGGGCCTAAATTGATTTTTGGCATAGGGTGATTCCTATTTAGGCCTTGGCATTTTGGGTTTGATCCATAATGGCCAAAGCCCACGCCTAAAGAATTAATTGAAAGCCCATTGGACTTTAATTGAATAGTATTTGATACTAATTGGGCCTTTGAGACCCAATTAGATTGGATTTGGAATCCAAGTCTTTAAGGCACATAAATAAGTGTAATTATTTAATTTGGAATTAAATTAGAATTAGTATTGAATACAATTTAAATTGGATTTAAAATTGTAGTTCGATATAATTCAAGAATATGTACTTTGAGTATTTATTCTTAAATGAGTTGGACTCGCGCAAATCAAATCGTTGTTTGAATATTGGATGGTCATTAATTCAAAGATTAATTAATTGGATTATATTGATTGAATAACATGCTTTGTGTGAATACTTGGATGTATTTGTATGAATAATGTATATCGGATGAATATTAGAAGGGTGAGGGTAATTTTGGAAATTGTTGTAATAAATTTAGAATTTATTTAAATTGGACCTGCGTGTCTAGCCTATTATCTCTATTCTCTTTGTATTTCTCTTCTCACCGATTCCCCTCAATGTTTATGAGGTTTCTTTAATTTATTATGTAATTGGGTACAAGTAAGAATAGTGCTAGCGAGAGGGAGGAAATAGAGAGATTTGTTTTAGGAACAAATTATTATATATCCATCCGCATATAGTTATTAATTTATCCGCGCCTTATTATGATTTTATAATGCATGCTTAAGGGTGTATGATGAGACCTAATCAAAGATAATAAATTAGTTGCCAATTTACGCTAAAAACCATCATTAAATATTAAGCGTTTTCCTTCAATTGAGTGGTTCTCTCTCAAGATCCAAGATTAGCATTGGTTTGTTGGCCAAAGTCAAGATCAATGTCCATTGCGGATGTGTTTGAACCACGAAAGCTTTGTTTTATATCGCATGTCTTGGCTGGTTGTGACTTGTTGGCCAAAGTCAAGGTCACTTCTAGTTCATCGACGTGGATTACGAAGCTTTCCCATTGTCAATGGGTCGAGCTTAACTGGAATCATTAAGTTTGTTGAGCCAAAGCCAATGCTTAGTTGATTCAGAGGAAAAGGTTAGGAAATATATATTGGATATATATCTCGGACTTGGAGGTCCACCTACCGGATCTAGGAATTGGATGGGATCCAATTGATCTTAGAGATATACCTAGTTAAGTTTCATATAGCTTGTTGGCCAAAGTCAAGGTTGTGTGTTATTTAACAGGATCCTAGCCCACTAGGAAACTATGTTTCCCGAGTACTCCACATAGGGTTAGAGGCTCGCCGAAAAATAGTGGGAGGCTAGTATTAATTTTGTGATTTCATTTAAATACTTGTCAATACGCGCTCCTTTATTTTATTTATCATTGTTATAAATATATTAGTTGGACTAATATCTTTTATTGCTTTCTTTGAACAGTTAGACTGTACAAGATACTACTCCACTTGTAGTTGGTTATATAGTTGAACTATAGTGACCATTACATTTTGAGTGTACTCGAAATCATTGATTGGATAGTTTGACTATTGCAATTGAGATGGCTGGAAAGGATAGCGTTAAGGGACATAATCCTCGGTGAAAATGTCTTTAACGGCGTAAATTTTCAGATTGGGAAATGAATCTCATGATAGTCCTGGGAGCTGAGAAGTTACTTTATTGGATAGAGAAACCTCTCGGGCCATGAGTCCGGAGTTGAGCAAATAGTAGAGCATGAGCTTAGGAAGACTCATCGTGATGATAACTTTAGTGCTAATTCCGTTATGCTTGCCGCAATGACTCCTTAATTTCGTCGTCATAACTAAGGATTAGATCCTTATACCGTGATGTTAAAATTAAAAGATCTTCAAAGATCTAACCTTAGATATTAGAAGTATGAATTGCAAAAGAATTGCTTTCGCTCGCGTAAGTCAGAGGGTACATCTGTCGAGCACTAGGTGTCGTAGATGATTGTTGACATCGAACAGCTAGGTTAGCTGGGCATTACCTACGAGGACGAGACTTCCATAGATTTGATCTTACAGTCTTTGCCCGAATGTTGGGGCGGGTTCATCATGAACCAAGAGAAAACTCTTGGAGAGTTAATGGCTATGTTCAAGGAGGCAGAGCCAGAGCTTCCAAAAGGGCAAGAAGAGCAAGGCGCATCTTACTTCGACATCCCATAAGGCCAAGGCTTGGTCGAAGACTTCTTAGGGTGTGAAAAAGGGGCAAAGGCAAAATCATCACAGTCTTCTGGGAAGACAAAGAACATATCCCAAGATGTCTGCCTTAATTGTGGAAAACGGGGTCACTGGAAGAGTGACTTTCGTATGGACAAGACAGACATAAAGGAAGTGAAGGTGAGCAAGGCTCCGACTTCAGGTATGTTTGTTATTGTAATAAACGTGTCCACTACTGGTGTTAAAAATTGGATTTTTTGATACTGGATACGGTATATACATATGTACTGATGTGCGGGATCTGCTGATTAGCAGGATACTAGCTTCAGGCGAGATCGACCTACGAGTCGGAAACGGGATGAGATTCGCTATTTTGGCCGTTGGGACCTAAGTTTTGGAACTGCCATTTGGGCATGTACTTAAATTAGGAAACTGTTATAATATACCTAGTTTGACTAGAAACATTATCTCTATATCTAGTTCAACCCATTGTGGGTAAACATTTATGTTCCAGAACACTGGATGTTTTGTTTATAAAGATGATATTTAGATATACACATTAGATGTGAATAACATTATTTATATTTCGAATATAAATTAATCTCAAACATATAACATGACAAACAAAAGGCTCAAACTGAGTAAATCATATGAGACTTATTAATGGTATTGTTGTCAGGGACACAATAACAAGACTCGTATATCCACACTTTCGAAGAGTGGATACTTGGACGGATTTGATCCTAATTCATAAGATATCTACGAATCTTGTTTATTAGGCAAAGTGCCTAAAATGCCTTTTAGTGGTAAGGGTGTACGTGCCACCGAGCTGTTTGCCCCCGTTCATGGTGACGTATGTGGGCCCATATCTAGCCAGGCCAGTGGTGGTTATGAATACCTCATAACCTTTATGGATGTTGCATCGTGTTATGGTTATGTGTATCTTATGAAACACGAGTCAGAAACTTTTGATAAATTCAAAGAGTTTCAAAATGAAGTAGAAAAACAAACCAGCAAAAGTATTAAAACATTACGGTTGGACCGTGGTGGATAATACTTGAGCAATTAGTTTCTCGAATATGGTATTCTTTTATAGTGGACTCCTCCCAGAACACCTCATTTGAGTGGTGTGTCCGAACGAAGAAACCGAACTTTATTGGACATGGTAAGGTTAATGATGAGTCGCACTGAGCTACTAATTTCCTTCAGATGATACATATTGAACAGTGCAATACATATTTTGAATAAGGTTCTGACAAAGTCTGTTGGACGGACTCCATATGAAATATGGACATGAAAGAAATTGGGTTGCTCATTCTTGAAGATTTGGGGATGATGGGCATATAATTAAACGTTTGGATGGTACCAAACTAGAACCCAAATCGGATAAGTGCCTATTTGTAGGTTATCCTAGGGAAACGAAAGGATATTATTTCCACAACCCACAAGAGAACAAAAATATTTGTTCCTCTCCATGCGGTTTTCCTTAGAGGAATTCATAAATGCAGTGGTAAGTGGGAGGAAAGTAAAACTCGATGAAAATCAGAGTAATACTGTTTCTGGAACTGATCCCCTCACGGAACATGAACAGTTCATCAGGGATGAGACTGTTCCACAACCTACTAATACACAAGAACCGCGTAGGTCGAAGAGAGTCAGAAAACAACCTTAGAGATATGGGTTTTTGATCTCACCTCATAAAGATATTAATCTTATTGAGGAATACGAACCGGCTACGTATGAGGAAGTGATACAAGGAATCGACTCCATTTATGGCAAAGTGCCATGATGTCCGAAATGGATTCCATGTATACAACCAAGTTTGGACACTGGTTGATGTACCAGAAGGCATTGTGCCTATTGGTAGCAAATGGGTCTTCATGGTGAAGACTAACATGGATGGCAACATACAAACATACAAAGCTAGGCTATTAGTGAAAGGGTATCGTCATCAACATGATGTTGATTACGACGAAACCTTTTACCCATTGCCATGATTAAATCCATTCGGATAATGCTTGCTATTGCTGCATATTTCGATTATGAAATATGGCAGATAGACATGAACACCACTTTCCTTAACGGAAACCTTTTGCATGTGCCAAAAGATGCAAACAAGGTTTGCAAGTTAAATCGATCCTTTTATGGATTGTAGCAAGCATTGCGTTCTTCGAACCAATATTTTGATGAGATCATAATAGTATATGGTTTCATTCAAAACGAAGATGATTCTTATGTATATAAGAAGGTTAGTGGGAGTGCACTGACGTTCAAATTTCCTATACGTTGATGATGTATTGCTTCTAAGCAATGACATTCCCATATTAAAATCGGTGAAAGCTTGGCTTTCATTAAAATTCCCATGAAATACTTGGGAGAGACAACCTTTATTCTAGGAATAAGGATCTACTGGGATAGATCTAAAAGTTGTTGGCACTCTTCGAGAATTAGTACATTGATAAACATGTACGCGACTTGGTGTCTCACATGCTTTGAGCATGTGGAGTCACAATCAGGCCGATCCAAGTGATGGTCACTAGATTGATGTAAAGAACATCATTGAGTATCTTAGACGAACTAAGGATGCATTCTTAATCAATGGAGAAAGAGAACTTGAAGTGACTAGGTTCACCGACGTAAGTCTCCTAACCGATAAAGATGACTATAAGTCGCAATAAGGGTGCATATTTTGTTTGAACAACGGAACAATGAGCTGGAAATCTTCCAAGCAAGATATTGTTGCCGATTCAACAACAAAAGTGGAATACATTGCTGCGGCTGAGGCAACAAAAGAAGCATTTTGGATCTATAAAATTCCTAATTGGATTAGGAGTAGTTCTGTTAACAGCTGAACTGGGCTACAGCACAGGCTAAGGAATTACAGTCTCATCAATGATCCAAGTATGTACTTCGAACGGTTTCATCTGATTCGTGAAATTATACATCGTGGTGATGTCAAATCAAAAGATCGCATCAGATGATAACCTTGCATATCTGCTAGTGAAAACGATATCTCAGCAGAAGCATGAGCGACCCGTACATTGTTCAGGTGTTGGACACTTGAGTGATTGGCTATAGGCCAAGTGGGAGATTATTGGACAATTATGACCCACAGCATCACTATTTGTAAAAGACACGGTGTTCTTTGTACAAATTAACTATGTGACAAAGGAAATTGTTATTTTATCATTTGTAATTGGATTACTTGGATATATAAATGATAAAAATCCCTATGATCAGCACCAGATTTATAAGATATGAGACAGTATTAATCCACGAAATGTTTAATCATTAAATACATTTATGCGTATTATGGAAGCATAACGACATAGTTCTCATATTTAAGTATTGGATACTTATGCAAGTGTGATAGGAGGTTCTGTTAGCCGTTGGATCGGGAACAGCTTCGCTCTAAATAGACCCCTCAGAATCTCATTGGTAGTATGACTATTTGTCTATGGGAATCCGAATCAGGGTAGGTGTATGTGGTCTTAACCTGAGACTTGCATCGGTAATACTTGCGACAATCAGTAAACTTTGGTTTTAGTCGTCCAGAGCTTTAACAGAGTCTGTGTACGCCTCTTCTGGGTATATTGAGAATCGTAGTGTATTGGGTGTGATGTCAAGATGGAAGTATCATTTCAGTCATATGGAGATGATGATCACGCATGGATACAGAACTAGTACTCTTAAATGCTATAGCTATCGGGATAATATGACTAGTTCATGATTATCCGATTACAAAGACTAGTTGCTAGTGATCAAATATATACTTCGTACGGGGCAGACACAATTCCAGCCCTAGAGCTTGCATGTGACATCCGATATTGGATCGTAATACGCAATACCCTGTATACTACGCCTGATACAGATTATATATATTCCATATTGAATATATTTCGGGAGAATTGGGTAGGCACGATGTTTTGCTAGAAGCCAACCATGTCTTGTAAATCGGTAAGAACATGGTACCGGGTACGCACGTGTTCGGATAGTCCGACAACCATATTTACTGCCAACATATCCAGGGATCTCTTGGGTCGCTTCCCAAAGATTCACTGATGACATTTGACTCAAACAGAATTAATCTGGGATTAATTATGACAGAGAAAATTAATCTTTGATTAATTACGGCAAGAATTAATCTGGGATTAATTATCAAAGAGAAAATTAATCTGGGATTAATTTCGTCGAGAATTTACTGGGATTAAATTCATCGAGAGGAGAGAACGCGATTAATTTGGAATTAATCGGCAAAATGAATTTAATAGTGAAATTATATTTTACTATTTAATTGATTGGGCTACAATAATATATTAGATATATTAATTGAAATTGGATTTCAATGAGGAATTAAAATTGGATTTTAGTTCATGCGAATAAATTAATTTGGAATTAATTTGCGAGTGACTGTCGGAATAATTTTGTGAGGCATTATTATTTATTTAAATTGGATTTAATTACGTTGCAACGGAAAATTCGTTTAATCGGATTAAACGAACCCGAGCCCGAAGTGTGTTGAGCAAGTCCACTTGAATTTTGAATTTAAAGTGGGGCCCACCAACTTACATCAAATGTCTACATGAGTGATGGAAGTGGTTGAGGGCATTTAATGCCTTTTTCTCTCCAACACACTTTGACTTTGATTTTGCTTTTTGGAAAATCATATACCAAATTTTGAAAGACATTTTTAGTAATTGGTTTTTGGAAAACAAAACACAAAACTCTCTCTCCCTATTTCTTCCTCCATTGTCGAACACCATGCCCTTTGGAAGGGAAAATTATCTAGGTCCCAAGATCAAACAAGCAATGAAAACAATGCGTGAATACATCAACGGAGGTAGCGGAATACTCACATCGATCGGTTGAGTCGATTTGAAGACGAACAAAGCCACAAAACTCACTGCCAAGGACACCCAAATGATGCAGTTCACTGCCTTCAAAAACAGAAAATTGAGTTGAGAAATGGAGCTCCAAGCTTCGTCAAACGGATCCCGACTCATGGGCGAACCTCCCTACCACCTTCGCAAGACTCGTAAGTGTGCTAGCACTTGATTTCTCACCATGAAAAACCACTCTTGCTTCCCTTTGATTCACACCATTATTGCTTTAAAAACAGTGAGCATTTTTCAGTTTTGGCGTGAGCATGAAGGAGAGAAATGAGAGAGATGATGTTGTGTATTAGTTATTTGCATTTGAATTTCAAGTGTATCTTATACACTTTAGTGAATTTCAAATGAATTTCACTTGCATTTACCTTTAATTTGAATTCAAAAAGTCAAACAATAAAGGAAAACACTATGCACATCATGTCCATCACTATTCACATCAACTTTATTAAAGTGACATGTTGTCAAGTCACATCACTCAAGTGACAAGTGATTTGACGCTTGATGCGACTAATGATTTGACGCTTGATGCGACTTGCGACGCCGCACTCGAATTCGAAATACGAATGCAATCACACTCGGGTTCGGGTTCGTTAATTCCAAATTAACGATTTTTCCGTAGCGTCGTAATTAAATGATTACGCCTAGCGAATTCACTATTCACATCGCTAACGAATTAATTCTAAATTAATTCGTTCGCCCGAATTAAAATCTAATTTTAATTCCGCGTCGAAATCTAATTTCATTTAATATATCGAATATATTAATTTACCGATTAATTCCAAATCAATCGTTATCTCTCTCTAGAGGATATTTTATCCTAGATAAAATATCTCCGTAATTAATCCTAGATTAATTTTCTCTCACTTCTATTATAATCCCAGATTATTCAAGAGTGCGAGTTGTGCGTCATCGGTGGATTATCGAGAAGCGACCCATGAGATCCCCGGATAAGTTGGCAGTAAATACGGTCGTTGGAGTATCCGAATCACGTACGTACCAAGTACTACGTTCTACCGATTTACGAGACAAGGTCGACTCCTAGCAAAGCACCAAGTCTACCATATTCTACGGACATATCCATATAGAATATACAAGGATCTTTATCAAGCGTAGTATACGATTGTATTGTGCATATCGGCCCAATATCGGATAGTCACGTGCTAGGGCTGGGGCTGGATAAGTGTCTACCCCTCCGAAGCACATATCGGATGTCTGGTAACATAGTCTCTATAATCGGATATTCATGACCTGGTCACAATATCTCGATTGGTTGCGCAACACTCAAGAGCACTAGTACCGTATCCTGCGTGACATCATCTCCACTATGACTGAAGTGATACTTCCGTCTTGACATCAAACCCAATACACTACGACTTTCTGATAAACCCAGAAGTGGTGTGCGCAGAACCGGTTAAAGCCCTGTACCACCAAGACCAAAGTCTACCGATTATCGCAAGTATTAGCGATGCAAGTCTCATGTTAAGACTATACACACCTACCTTGATTTCGGCCTCCCATAGACACATAGTCATATTACCAATGGGATTCCGAAGGGTCTATCCAGAGCGAAGCTGTTTCCCGTACCATCGGTGAAACACGACCTCCTATCACACTTGCATAAGTATCCAATACTTATATATATGAGAACTATGCCGTTGTGCCCTCACAACGCACACAAGTGCAATACTAGCCTTTTCCGCATTATCGATGTCCAGTCTCGATAATACTCCGGCTAGGGATATTTAATGATTAATCCTTCGGGGACCGATACTGTCTCATATCATTCTCAGTCCAGGAACTAATCATAGGGACCTCTCTTCATTTATATATCTATGGTGATTTAATCACAAATGATGAGAGTGCAATTTTCTTGTCACGTATAGTTAATTTGCTACAACAACACAATGATCTGTGCAAATAGTGACGCTATGGGTCATTTTGTCCAACAATCTCCCACTTGGCACATAGCCAGTCACTCAAGTGTCCCACACCCTAACTATGTACGGTTCGCTCAAATTGCTGAGGAAAGGTTTTCGTCAACGGATTTGCTTGATTATCGTCTGACGCGATTTACACGATCATCACATCGCCACGATGTATGATCCGAATGAATCAGATGATATAGAAGTATATATCTGGATCGTCGATGAGACATTTAATTCCTTAGTATGTGCTGACGCCTAGCTCAGCTGCTAACAGAACTATATCTAATCTAATTAGATTTATTTTCGATCCAAATGGCTTCTATTGCTGCCTCAGCTGCAGCAATAATCCGCATTTGTTGTTTATTCGGCAACAGTTATCTTGCTCGGAATATTTCCAGCTCACTGTCCCAGTGTACAAACTTAATAGTATCTCAGTATTTAATTGTTTGGAAACTTGCAGCGGTGATCCCAGTCACTTCAAGTTGTCCTTCTCCATAGTTTAAGACAACATCTTTAGTTCTCTCAGATACTAACAGATGTTCTTAATGTTCAGTCCAGTGACTATCACTTGGATTGACCTGATCGTGACTCCATATGCTCGAAGCGTATGAGACACCATATCAAGTACATTTTAAATGTACAATTTCCCAGAGAGTGTTAACAACTCCAAATCTATCCCAGTAGATCTTTATTCCTTGAATAAAGGTTGTTACTTCCCAGAATTCTACGGAGCATTTCTATGAAAGCCAAGCTTTCAACAATTGCTTTATGGGAATTTAACTGTCAGTGCGCTCTCCCACTAACCTCCTTATATACACAAGAATTATTCCGTTTTGAGTCAAATCATAAATCATTATGATTATTTCAAAACGACAGTTCCAAGAACCTTATGCTTGCTTCAATCCAAACATGGATCGAATAACCCGCAAACCTTGTTTGTCGGTTATTCAAAATCGTCAGGATGTTGTAAACATCCTCCAAAAGGTTTCCTTTTCAGGAAAGCGATTTTGATCTACAACTGACACATTTCATAAATGAAATACGCAGTTATCAACAAGCATCTTCAAAATGGATTTACCATGGCAACAGGTAAAAGGTTGAACCGTTATTAACATAATGTTGATAACGATACCTTTCCGTCAAAAGCCCAGCTTTGTACGTTGGTACGTTGCCTTCCATGTATGCCTTCCTTGAAGACGTTTAATGTACCAATAGGCACAATGCCTTGTGGTATAACAACTAGTATCCAAAATAGTTGTTATACATGGAATCCATTTCGGATTCATGGCACTTTGCCATAATAGGGGTCGATACCTCGTATCACTTCCTCAAAACGTAGTCGGTGGATATACCTTCATAAGATTGACATCTTTATGAGGTTAGATCAGAAACCCATACCCTAGGTTGTTTTCTGACTCTATCCGATCTACGAAGTTCTTGTGTATTTGAAGATTAATGGTACAGATTCATCATAGATGAACTATTTGTGTTCCATTAAGGACTTCGTGCCTTGAACAGTATTACTCCGATTTTCATCGAGTATCACTATCCTCCCACTGACCACTGCATATCGGTATTCCTCTCAGGAAAAAACCGCATGGTGAGCAACAATCACATTGTTCTCATGTGAGATTTACAAGTACTATACTTAAGGTTTCCTTGAGGATAACCTATATTGGCACTTATCCAATTTGGGTCCTTAGTTTGGTATCATCCAAACGTTATGCCTGGCATACCCAAATTATCAGGAATGAGAAACCCTGTTTCTTTCTTATTCATATCCTATATGATATCTGTCAAACAGATTTATATGGAACCTTATTCTAAATAAGCTTTGCACTGTTAATACATATCCTATAGAAGGAAACAGTAGCTCAAAGCGACTCGTGATAAACCTTATCATGTCCAACAAAATTCGGTTTTAGTTCGGACACACCGTCTAACTGACGTGTCTCGGGATGAGTCCTCATCTGAAAGAATACCATACTCTTTCAAGTACGTATGAAACTTACTTCTTAAGTATTTTCCATTACGGTCTTACCGTGGCGGAATAATACTATAGCCGATCTGTTTTTCTATTTCGTGTCAAAACTCTAAAGTTTCCGATTTTTGTTTTTCAAAAGAAACACATAACCATAACGTGATGCTACATCCGTCAAGGTCACGAAATATTCATGTTCACATCTAGTCTAGCTAGATATGGGCCCACTAACTTCACCATGAATAGGGCTAACAGATCGGTGGCCCTTATACTATTACCAAGTAAATAGTATTTTAGGTACTTTACCTTATAAACTAGATTCGCAGACCTTATTTGAATAGTCAAATCAGTCCTAGTACCCACTCTTCAAAAGTGTGGATATACGAGTCTCGTTTAATTGTCCTAGACAACAATGCCACAAATAAGTCTCTATTGATCAAATCAATTTGAGCTATTTATTTGTCATTTTTATATGTTTGAGATTTTATTATATTCAAAATATAAATTCTGTTATTTACATCTAATGTATTTATCTCAGTATCATTTTTATATAATGAAACACTTAGTGTTCTAGAATATAAAGGTTTTATCCGAAACGGATTAAACACTGATATAGAGATAATGTCTCTAGTCAAACTAGTTACATTATAACAGTTCCTAATTTAAGTACATACCCAAAGGGTAGTTCCTAAACTTAGGTATCTACGGTCGAAACAGCGACTTTCGTCCCATTTCCGATTCGCAGAGAAATCTCGGCTTGAAGTCAGTATCCAGCTCATAGCGGATTCTGAACATCAATACATATATTTTAGGTACCACACTAAGTAGTGAACATAACTTTGACAAATATTTTAAAGTCAGAGCCTCGCCCTTTCTTTAATTCCTTCGTGTCTTCCATATCCAAATGGTAGTCACTTTGGGATATGTCAATTATCTTTTCAATATTTCACAAACCTTTGGCCAAGCCTTGGGTTTCGGAATATCGAAACGATGTGCACCTTGTGCAACACGCCCAATTGCAAACTTTGACTTTGCACCTCTAGAATAGTCAAATCAATTCTCTAAGAATTATTAATTGCAATTTAATACTTTTAAATCTAAAGATAGATTATGATAAGTACATTAATTAAGCACTAAAGTCATCATCACATAAATCTTCCAAAGATTTTATGCTCTACTTATTTGCTTAATTATGGCCTAGATATAACAAGTTATTTATCCAATAAAGTAACCTATTATTAATCCCAATAAAATTAAATCATTTAAAACATTTAATCCAAGGATTATATATTTTAAATATTCAACTTTTCAATTCTTTCTTGATTTCAATAGTCCAACTATTTAATCAATTTTAATAAGGTACCATTTATTATAATGATTACAATAATCCAATTATTTAATCAACTATAATTTTAATATTGATTACTATAATCTAATTATAAAATCAACTATCATTTTAATTCAATTATATTGATTACTATAATCCAATTATAAAATCAACTATATATTGAATGAGTTTGTATTAGTCCAACTATATATATTTTTAAAACAACATAAAATATTAGTTCAACTAATACTTTTGATTAATATGACGAGTAAAATATAGATGAGCGCGTTTAGCGAGTATTCGAACGAACGAATGTTGCAAATTCAATACTTGCCTCCCACTATTTTTCGTCGAGCCTCTAACCCTCTGTCGAGTACTCGGGAAACCGTGTTTCCTAGTGGTCTAGGATCCCGTTAAATATCACACAATCTTGACTTTGGCCAACAAATTGTATGATAATTAACTAGGTAGATCTCGAAGATCAATTGGATCTCATCCAACTCCTAGATCCAGTAGGTGGACATCCAAGTCCCAAACATATATCTTATATATGCTATATACATCGAATGTATACCCTAACCTTTTTCCTCTGAATCAACTAGGCCTTGGCTTTGGCACAACAAACCTAGTGATCCCAGTCAAGCGCGGACCCATTGACATGGAAGCTTCGTAATCAATGTCGATGGACAAGAAGTGGTCTTGACTTTGGCCAACAACCACAACTTGGACACGACACCGATATGGAACAAAGCCTCGTGATTAAAACACATTTTCGACGGACAAGGGCTTGACTTTGGCCAACAACCCCTGCCAATCTCGGATCTTGAGTAAGAATCACTCAATGGAAGGAAAATAAACGCTTGATATTTAACGAGGGTTTTTTCGCGTGCAAATTGGCTACCAATTTAATTATCTTGTTAAGGTCTCATCATCACACCCTTAAACATGATTCTAAATACATAATAAAGCGAGTATGAAAATAAATAATAATGATATGCGGATGGATACTTAACACATTGATCCTAGATCAAATCTCTCCCTTCTCACTCAAGCTAGCACTAGTATTACTTCTCCCGTTACACTACACTTCTAAAGAAACCTCATTTACATGGAGGGGAATAGGTGAGAAGAGAATACAAAGAGAATAAAGGTGATAAGGCTGGACACGCAGGTCCAATTTAATAAATCGAATTTATTACAACAATTTCTAAAATTGCCCACCCATCTAATATCCATCCGATATACATTATTCATTCAACACAACCACGTATTCACACACATAAGCATGCTATCAATCAATCTAATCAAATTAATTAATCTGATAATTAAGTGATCATCCAATGTTCAAACAACGATTTGATTTTGTTCGAGTCAAACTCGTTTTTGCGAATAAGTACTTAAAGTACGAATTCATGAATTAAATTAAACTACTTATTAAATCTAATTTAACATGTACTTAATACTAATTCACTATTCAATTCCAAATTAAACATTACACTTTATTAATAAACCTTTTACGATTTAAATTCCAAATTTAATCGTAACGCGTCTCAAAGACCGATTAACGTCCAACGTCAATTCAATTAAAGTCCAATGGGCTTTTAATTGATTTCTAAAGGCGTGGACTTTTGGTCAACTCGGGTCAAACCGATAACCAAAGTCCAATCCGGGATTTACCCCATAAGCCCATAAATCAATCTTGGCCCATTAGGCCCAATTGAACTTTAAAGGTTCATTAAGTCGCATTTGGGCTTAACGAAAGTGGTTTTGGGCCCAGTTGGATCCAATCCATTTGGCCTAAACCCAACTTGATAAAATCAAGCCCAATAGGCCCAATTACAACATTAGAAGCCCAATATCAAAAATAGGCCCAAATAATTAAATTCAAAAAATCCAATTTTCCCAATTTAATTACCAAAGTGTATTACATGATCAATTACCCAAATCAACATTTCTAAAACATGAATTTACATAATTAATCATGGTCATTTTCATCAATTGGTGTCCAACACAAATTAATCAAAAATCAAACCCATTTACATGCTTAAAGGTCTCGGCCAAGGGAGGGATTTTTATCCGATTCGAATTCAATCCAATTAATTTCACAATCGATATTAAATCCTTATCCCGAATGATTTCCAATACATCCAATGTTCAAAAATCAAAAATCCAAGACATTAGGGCATTATACCATTCTGCCAAGTGAAGCAAAGTGGGGATTTTTTTTCAATTCAAAATTCAATCTAATTGACTTCAAATTAACATCATCCAACATCATTACAACTCATCCAATGAACCAAAATGAAAAAATTCCAAATTTCCAAAATGACTATCACACTCGGCCAACACCATCAAATTGGGGAAAATTATTCCAAACACATTTTCTTGAAATTGATCAAATCAATCTTCAATACAACAACATTTAAACATGCTCAATCATCCAATTTCATAAAATCATGCTCAAATCCAAAATACCCAATTTTAAGCCCTACATTTTTCATGCTTGAACCTAAGCTCTGATACCATTGTTGGTTATTATCTAGGTCCCAAGATCAAACAAGCAATGAAAACAATGCGTGAATACATCAACGGAGGTAGCAGAATACTCACATCGATCGGTTGAGTCGATTTGAAGACGAACAAAGCCACAAAACTCACTGCCAAGGACGCCCAAATGATGCAGTCCACTGCCTTCAAAAACAGAAAATTGAGTTGAGAAATGGAGCTCCAAGCTTCGTCAAACGGATCCCGACTCATGGGCGAACCTCCCTACCACCTTCGCAAGACTCGTAAGTGTGCTAGCACTTGATTTCTCACCATGAAAAACCACTCTTGCTTCCCTTTGATTCACGCCATTTTTGCTTTAAAAACAGTGAGCATTTTTCAGTTTTGGCGTGAGCATGAAGGAGAGAAATGAGAGAGATGATGTTGTGTATTAGTTATTTGCATTTGAATTTCAAGTGTATCTTATACACTTTAGTGAATTTCAAATGAATTTCACTTGCATTTACCTTTAATTTGAATTCAAAAAGTCAAACAATAAAGGAAAACACTATGCACATCATGTCCATCACTATTCACATTAACTTTATTAAAGTGACATGTTGTCAAGTCACATCACTCAAAGTGACAAGTGATTTGACGCTTGATGCGACTAATGATTTGACGCTTGATGCGACTTGCGACGCCGCACTCGAATTCGAAATACGAATGCGCTCGCAATCACACTCGGGCTCAGGTTCGTTAATTCCAAATTAACGATTTTTCCGTAGCGTCGTAATTAATGATTACGCCTAGCGAATTCACTATTCACGTCGCTAACGAATTAATTCTAAATTATTCGTTGGCCCGAATTAAAATCTAATTTTAATTCCGCGTCGAAATCTAATTTCATTTATATATCGAATATATTAATTTACCGATTAATTCCAAATCAATCGTTATCTCTCTCTAGACGATATTTTATCCTAGATAAAATCTCCGTAATTAATCTTAGATTAATTTTCTCTCTCTTTATTATAATCCTAGATTATTCAAGAGTGCGAGTTGTGCGTCATCGGTGGATTATCGGGAAGCGACCCATGAGATTCCCAGATAAGTTGGCAGTAAATACGGTCGTCGGAGTATCCGAATCACGTACGTACCAAGTACTACGTTCTACCGATTTACGAGACAAGGTCGACTCCTAGCAAAGCACCAAGTCTACCCAATTCTCCAGACATATCCATATAGAATATACAAGGATCTTTATCAAGCGTAGTATACGATTGTATTGTGCATATCGGCCCAATATCGGATAGTCACGTGCTAGGGCTGGGGCTGGATAAGTGTCTACCCCGTCCGAAGCACATATCGGATGTCTGGTAACATAGTCTCTATAATCGGATATTCATGACCTGGTCACAATATCTCGATTGGTTGCGCAACACTGAAGAGCACTAGTACCGTATCCTGCGTGACATCATCTCCACTATGACTAAAGTGATACTTCCGTCTTGACATCACACCCAATACACTACGACTCTCTGATAAACCCAGAAGTGGTGTACGCAGAACCGGTTAAAGCCATGTACCACCAAGACCAAAGTCTACCGATTATCGCAAGTATTAGCGATGCAAGTCTCAGGTTAAGACTATACACACCTACCTTGATTTCGGCCTCCCATAGACACATAGTCATAATACCATTGGGATTCCGAAGGGTCTATCCAGAGCGAAGCTGTTTCCCGTACCATCGGTGAAACACGACCTCCTATCGCACTTGCATAAGTATCTAATACTTATATATATGAGAACTATGCCGTTGTGCCCTAACAACGCACACAAGTGCAATACTAGCCTATTCCGCATTATCGATGTCCAGTCTCGATAATACTCCGGCTAGGGATATTTAATGATTAATCCTTCGGGGACCGATACTGTCTCATATCATTCTCAGTCCAGGAACTAATCATAGGGACCTCTCTTCATTTATATATCTATGGTGATCTAATCACAAATGATGAGAGTGCAATTTCCTTGTCACATAGTTAATTTGCTACAACAACACAATGAGGAGTCAACTAAAGGGGATAGGGAAACTCACCCAAGTTTTGGAAAAACTCTACAAAGCTTGGAGCTTCATCTACATCTCTTGAAATTTTTGTAATCTCAACCGATCAAAGTAAGTAATTTCCGCAACTTGTCTTTGATTTATTCACACACAAATCATCTTAGTGATCTTGTGGCATGTGTAGGACACTGACAATGGTATCAGAGCCATCCTAAGTTTGATTAGAATTTTAGGGTTTACGGACTTTAATTTGGGGATTTTGTGTTTGGAGCATGATTTGTCTAAATTAATTGTTGGGTTATGTTTGTATGATGATGAATTGGATTTGTGCATCTTTGGAATTGAGATAAATTGATTAGATCAAAAATCCCTAATTCCTACCACATGGCCGAATACTACCCTAGAGTAGCTCATGGTGATTTTTTGAAAATTAGCAATTGGATGTGTTGTTGGCATGAAATGTATGATTAGATGTTGATTTAATTGGATTGAAATCAAATTGCATGATAATTTCCTTGCCAAAACTGTGAGCCTAAGCATGTTTAATGGATTGATTTTGCTTCAATTGTGTTGGACATGAATTGGCATTAATGAGCATGATTAATTAGTTTAAATTAATGTTTTGGAAATATTTAGAATATTATGTTAATATATTAGTCTTTAAATTGGATTGGGCTAAATTAGTTGTAATTGGGCTTAATGGGCTTAGTTGGGCCAAGTTTGGTTTTGGGCAAAAAGGTGATTCCTTATTGGGCCTAAAACCATTTCCATAAAGTCCAAATATGACAATTGGGCCTTTAAAAATTTAATTAGGCCTAAATTGATTTTTGGCATAGGGTGATTCCTCTTTGGGCCTTGGAATTTTGGGTTTGATCCATAATGGCCAAAGCTCACGCCTAAAGAATTAATTGAAAGCCCATTGGACTTTAATTGAATAGTATTGGATACTAATTGGGCCTTTGAGACCCATTAGGATTGGATTTGGAATCCAAGTCTTTAAGGCACATAAATAAGTGTAATTATTTAATTTGGAATTAAATTAGAATTAGTATTGAATACAATTTAAATTGGATTTAAAATTATAGTTCGATATAATTCAAGAATACGTACTTTGAGTATTTATTCTTAAACGAGTTAGACTCGCGTAAATCAAATCGTTGTTTGAACATTGGATGGTCATTAATTCAAAGATTAATTAATTGGATTAGATTGATTGAATAACATGCTTTGTGTGAATACTTTGATGTATTTATATGAATAATGTATATCGGATGGATATTAGAAGGGTGAGGGCAATTTCGGAAATTATTGTAATAAATTTAGAATTTATTTAAATTGGACCTGCGTGTCCAGCCTATTATCTCTATTCTCTTTGTATTTCTCTTCTCACCAATTCCCCTCAATGTTAATGAGGTTTCTTTAATGTATTATGTAATTGGGTAGAAGTAAAAATAGTGCTAGCGGGAGAGAGGAAAATGAGAGATTTGTTCTAGGAAGAAATTGTTATATATACATCCGCATATCGTTATTAATTTATTCGCGTCTTATTATGCTTTTATAATGCATATTTAAGGGTGTATGATGATACCTAATCAAAGATAATAAATTGGTTGCCAATTTACGCAAAAAACCCTCATTAAATATTAAGTGTTTTCCTTCCATTGAGTGGTTCTCTCTCAAGATCCAAGATTGGCAATGGGTTGTTGGCCAAAGTCAAGATCAATGTCCATCGCAGATGTGTTTGAACCACGAAATATTTTTTCTATATCGCATGTCTTGGGCGGTTGCGACTTGTTGGCCAATTCAAGGTCACTTCTAGTTCATCGACATGGATTACGAAGCTTTACCACTGTCAATGGGTCGCGCTTAACTGGAATCATTAAGTTTTTTGAGCTAAACTCAAGGCTTAGTTGTTTTAGAGGAAAAGGTTAGGAAATATATATTGGGTATATATCTCGGACTTGGAGGTCCACATACCGGATCTAGGAATTGGATGGTATCCAATTGATCTTAGAGATCTACCTAGTTAAGTTTCATACAGCTTGTTGTCCAAAGTCAAGGTTCTTTGTTATTTAACAGGATCCTAGCCCACTAGGAAACTAGGTTTCCCGAGTACTCCATATAGGGTTAGAGGCTCGCTGAAAAATAGTGGGAGGCTAGTATTAAATTTGTAATTTCGTTTAAATACTTGCCAATACGCGCTCCTTTATTTTATTTATCGTTGTTATAAATATATTATTTGGACTAATGTTTTTTATTGCTTTCTTTGAATAGTTAGACTGTACAAGACACTACTCCACTTGTAGTTGGTTATATAGTTGAACTATAGTGCCCATTACATTTTGAGTGTACCTGAAATCGTTGATTGGATAGTTGAACTTGTTGGGTTCTCCTAGAACATGCCAATGATCTATTAAGCATAAAATTGTGTGAATTAACAAAGTAAGTTACGGAAATATACTCACTTTGATCGGCTAAGGGATGTAGAGAATACAAAAATTTCCAACCGTTGTGTAGTGCTCCAAGCTCTCCTTGGTATGAATGGTTTAGCTCCAAGCATGATCTTTGAATTCCAAACTCAAGGTAATGGTTTCCCTAACACCTTTGTAGACTCCATTGATGTGCTAGCAAGAAGAAATTTTGAAACAATATTTCTAACGGGAGAAGTTTGGCTCTCGGCTTTGGTGGTTGAGAGAGAGAGATGTTGTAATTTTTTGTGTTGTATATATTTGACTTCTAAAATCAAAAAACATGATATACCAAATCCAAGATTTGGTATTAGTCATTCAAAAAATGAATAAACAAATGCAAAGTGTGTTGAGATCGTGTTGAGTAAAAAAAAAGCAAAGCAAGTTTTACACTCAAGCTAAAACAACTTACATCACATGTCAAACTTGTGATGTAAGTAAAGTGGGTCCCACCACTTGTAAATTCCGAATTTACGTCGAACAATCTCAACACCCAACTTCGCTCGGGCTCGAGTTCGTTCAATTCTGAATTAACGAATTTGCCGTTGCGACTTAATTAAATCAAATTTAATTAAATAATTATGCCTAGCAAAATTATTATTAAAGTCGCTTACGAATTAATTCTAAATTAATTCGTTTGCCCGAATTAAAATCCAATTTTAATTCCGCTTCGAAATCTAATTTCATTTAATATATCGAATATATTATTTTAATCGATTAATTCCAAATTAATCGTTCTCTCTCTTCTATTCGAATTTTATCCCAGATAAATTCTCTCCGCAATCAATCCTAGATTAATTTTCTCTCTTATAATTAATCCCAGATTAATTCTGTTCGAGTCATACGTCATCGTTGAATCTTCGGGAAGCGACCCATGAGATCTCCGGATATGTTGGCAGTAAATCCGGTTATCGGACTATACGAATACGTGCGTACCCCGTACCACATTCTTACCGATTTACAAGACATGGTTAGTGTGGCAACACATAAACTGGGCGACGCATGCTGTCCCGGGCTCACGGCCCGGTTGGGAGTACGGAGTAGCTCGCGGGGGACTAAACCGGAGAATAATGGAGTCGCCACCCGGTATGAACTGGGAAAATAGTTTAAGGCCGCACTCACCCCTCGCAAGGGAAGACCTCAAATCGTTGGGTTCGGAATAGTCCCTTACTTATGCCACTTGAAATGAAATGATTTGTGCAATAATTTAACCAAGCCTTAGCAATATTTATTTCCAAGGAGTATTCTACTTTTAAGTTCACATGCATGAAAGTAATCATCATAACGGCAAACATGCAATAGCACACGACAATCTCATGAACATGTTTCGATCATATAATGCGGAAAATAAAGAACAACCTAAACAAAATGCAAATTCCAAACGCAAAATAAAGGACTAATCATGCTTGAATACCATCTCATGAACACATCAAATAAATAAATGCAGGAATTCAAATAGTACGATTGATTACATGATACAAGAGAAATCACCTAAGAAACAATTATGCATGACATATGATGAAAAAGACTCAGTTCAATGTATGCGCGTTCGTGTAGCATTCGAAAACACGTTCGAACGGTAAACAGAAGGTTCTCGTTCCTGTGGCGTTTGATAACGCGTTCGAACGGGACCAGACCTGATGAAACAAATGCCTGCGTGTTCGAGTAGCGTTCGTAAACACATTCGAACGGTAAACAGAAGGTTCGCGTTCGTATAGCGTTTAATAACGCGTTCGAACGGGACCAGACAGAAAACATGCGTTCGTGCGGCGTTCTGAAACGCGTTCGAACTGGGTTACAGCAGTGACCTCCAAAATGTAGTAAACAACATGACACATACATGAACGGATGAATAGATGACACATAATCAATAATAATGGGCTCAAAGGCGCGGCAAAGTAATGTGGTAAAGGTAAACCGTAGGCTTTTTATCCCTCCAAATGGAGGACCTTTAATCCGACTTACTAAGCCCATGCGCAATGCAACATGATTCATGATTATGCAAGAAGATGACATACAAATAAAGCGAATAACACGCAGAAATTAAATGACGAATAATAAACATATCAAAACAACATAAAATAAAATATGCGCCGTTTACTCAAGTGGTACATGGAGTTGTATCCCGAGTACAGATCATACTACTGTCCATTCGGAATAGGCTATGAAATTTATGTCCGGGTTTCCATCTTATATACCACGAGAGGCTACACATTTTTCATTTTATTCAAGGGCCACAACATACATCATTCCACAATCATGCACCAATAAACGACTCTCATGCGATAAAAATGAATAAAAAAATTAAAAAGATATATGGAAATAATAGGAAAAGTACCCTCAGGTCTAACCTTTTATGTCGACTTTCAGACTTGCGTTTCACGGCCGTCAGAAGGGCTATCACTTCGCAACTCTTCTGATTCACTGGATTAACGACTTAGCTCGCTGTTTTGCTGTTTTAGTCACTGGTTTCCTTCCGTTTTTCTGCTATTTTCTCTGTATTTTCTGGTCACTGTTTCAGGTGTGTTTGTTCACTGTTTTGGCGATTTTTGGAGGCTAGGGGCTGCTGTTTTTGGTGATTTTTTAGGGGGGGTTTTGTGCATTTTTCAGTGCAGTTTTGGGGTGTTTTCTAGACTGTTTTAGGGGTTTAAGTTGCAGCAAAAATGGATAGAATAGAGGTGTAATGTGCGGCAGTGAATGAGGCAGTGCAGTGGGTGTTTTGGGGTTGTGTTTTGGGCGTGCAGTGGGGCTATGCAGAAGTGGAGTGAAGACATGATTTGTTGAGTGAGGCTTATGAGCGTGAAGGCCTGAGTTTATGGCTTACTCGTGTGTAGGTGCGTGGAGTGTGCTGCTGAGGTGATGCTAAGGGCCGTTCAGTTTACTATTTGTGGGCTTGTTGACGTGTTGTGTTGAGGGCAGTGGCTTATGCGTGAATGGCTTGCTACATGATGCTAAGGGCTGTGGGCGTGTTGGAGGGGAGCAGGTCTTGAGGTGTTGGATGTGTGTGTTGTTACTGGGTGAGTGGTGCTTTGTGGTTTGAAGGGTATATTTTGGCTGGTTGTGTTTATTTTGTTCGGCAGAGTTTGTCTTTACTGGTGGCTGTGTTTACCGTGTGAATGGCTTGAGTGTGTTGAGTGTCTTTTGCCGAGTGATGGAGAGATGAGGGACGATGAGAGAAGTCAGACAAGCGAGAGATCCGGTGGCGTGAGGTCTGGTTGAGAGAAGGGCTACGCGAAGGTTCTATTGTGGCTTAGGTGTGGGGCGTTAAGGTTGCATGGTGTGGCTGAACTGGCTCATTTGTGCATTTTCAACAAAGGGGCAGATGGGAGGCCGAGAGGGGGAGTCGATGATAAGTGGAGCCTCTGTGTTTGTGGCGTGTTGCTAGATTGAAGAAGGGACGTGATTGGTTTTAGGGTTTATGAGGAGTGGCTGTGTGGGTGTTGTATGAGAGAGATGGATGAGCTGTCTTTGTCTTTTTTGTTTGTGAGTTTTTGTGTATTGCCATGAATCAGAGAGGGAGAAGGTCGGAGGCGAGAGGCTTTAGGGTTTCTTTATATAGTGGTGAGCTAGGTTTAGGATTGATATGGGTTTTCAAAGGAAACAATTCATGCAAAATATGTGTGTTATTTAATTAATTTATTAAAGGAAAGTATATTTGTATTTTAGGTGGGAATGTCTTAAATTAGGTGATTGATTGATTTAAATTTGGAAGAGATTTATGTAAATTAGGAATTTAATTAGATATTTAATTTCATTTCATTTCAATTAGTTATTCAATTTAATTTAATTACTTTTAATTTAGTTTAATTTAAGTTAATTTAATTTGTGACATGTATTTTAAATGTTTTAATTATTTTTTTTTGATTGGGCTTGGGTGAGATGGGCTTGGTGTGTGTTTTAATAACGGAGGTCCAACAAGCGAGCCTTAAGCTAAACAAGCGACTAAAATCTAACAAAAATATCGATTCCTTTCCGACGTCTGTTTCCCGCGGATCCCGCGACTTAAAAGGTAGTCCTCCAAATGAGACTCATCATTGGGTCTTACATGAAAAAATGCAGTGCCTACAGTCGCCCTCACTTTGATGGGATTTGTGTAATGTGTAACAGTGACAATCCTATCAAAGTTATGAAATTCATTTTTACTTACCTGGCTCTCCAGCTGCCACATGGTCTGCCTGCTGCTTCGAACTGATTTGATGTTGAAGTGGATATGGTGGCGAGGCGCCTCGACCTCTGGGCTTTGTTCTCGAACCACCGAATGTGAACTGTGATGATGATGCAGTGGGCCTTTGACCCTGGGACGCATCCCGGAACTGCAACCGACAACGGGGGCACCTCGACCCTGGGCACCTCGACCCAACACCGCTGAAAATAGGGACCTCACCCTCGAACTGATGATGTAGCGGGCACCTCGACCCTGGGCACCTCGACCCGGAACTACAACCGACAACGGGGGCACCTCGACCCTAGGCACCTCGACCTAACACCGCTGACAATAGGGACCTCGCCCTCAAACTGATGATGTAGTGGGCACCTCAACCAAAAACTACAACCGACAACGGGGGCACCTCGACCCTGGGCACCTCAACCCAACACCGCTGACAAAGGGACCTCGCCCTCGAACTGATGATGTAGTGGGCACCTCGACCCAGAACTACAACCGACAATGGGGGCACTTCGACCCAACACCACTGACAATAGGGACCTCGCCCTCGAACTGATGATGTAGTGGGCACCTCGACCCTAAAATGGTACTGATCTGGGCCTCGCCCTCAAAATTGATTCTGATGTGGGCCTCGCCCCCAGACTGGTACTGATGTGGGCCTCGCCCCAAACTGATATGGCTTCGCCCCAAACTGATACTTATGTGGGCCTCGCCCCAAATTGATATGGGTCTTGCCCCAAACTGACACTAATGTGGGCCTCTCCATAAACTGATGCTGACGTGGGCCTCGCCCCCAAACTGATGTGGGCCTCGCCCCAGACTAACACTGATGTGGGCCTCGCCCCAAACTTACACTGATGTGGGCTTCGCCCCCAAGCGAACACGTACTCAAAGTACGATTTCTCAAATAAAATTAAATTACATGATTAAATCCAATTTAATACTATTTAATTCTAATTCATTATTTAATTCCAAATTAAATATTACACTTTATAAAATAAACCTTTACGACTTAAATTCCAAATTTAATCGCTACGGGTCTCAAAGCCCGATTAATATCCAATATTAATTTAATTAAAGTCTAATGGGCTTTTAATTAATTTCTTGAGGCGTGGACTTTTGGTCAACTCGGGTCAAACCCGCAACCAAAGTCCAATCCGGGAGTTACCCCATAAGCCCATAAATTAATTTAGGCCCATTAGGCCCAATTAAACGTTAAAGGTTTATTAGTCGCATTTGGGCCTTTTGGAAGCGGTTTTGGGCCTAATTGGATCCAACCAATTTTGGCCTAAACCAACTTTGTACAACAAAGTCCAATAAACCCAATAACAACTTAAAAAGAAGCCCAAATCCAATTTTAAGGCCCATTTTAATTAAATTACAAAATCCAATTTTACAATTCAATTAAACAAAGTGCATAGCATTATTAATTACCCAAATCAAAGTTTCCAAAACATCAAATTTGTCCAATTAATCATGCTTAACATCAATTAATCATGTCCAACATAATTAAATCAAAATCAAACCCAATTTCATGCTTCAAGTGTCTCGGCCAAAGGGGAAAAATATGCCCAAATCAAATTCAATCCAATTGAACCAAATTAAACATAAATTCAACATCCCCAAATGATTTGCAAGTCATCCAATGAACAAAAAATCAAAAAACCAAGACATTAGGGAGCTTGCCAAATTCGGCCATCACAAGCAAATTGGGGAAAAATTGTTCCAAACACTTTTCATCAAATTGATCTAATCAATCATCAATTAAACAACATTTAAGCATTCTAAATCATCCAATTTCATTAAACATGCTCAAAATCAAGTTTACCGAAATTTGTCATGCCCAAAATTTGGGGAAAAATGGATCCAACCAAATTTCATGAAATTGATTATGCACAACATCAATTCAACCTCATTCAAGCATACTATACTAAACAATTTAATCATTTGATGCTTAAATTGAGTTTACCCAAATTAAAGTTTTGGCCAACATTAAGCAAATTGGGGAAAATCAATCCAATTAATTTTTCTTCAAATTGATTACATGTAACTCTAATTTATACATATACAAGCATTCTTAAACAAACAATTTGTCAAAACCAAGCTTAAATCAAAAAGCCCCAAATTTGCTCAAGAACCCTAAATTCGTTTTATGCAACCAATAGCTCAAGATACCATTGTTGAGTTTCAATCAAGTCCCAAGGATCACAAACATGCATAAAAACGAGTTGAATACACAAAGGAGTAAGGCGGAATACATACTCACATTGATGGGTTTGATGCTAGGAAGAACAAGATGCGTTTTTGCTCCTCCATGAAGCTCGGCAATGGCTTCTTGATGAAGTGGACTGCACGATTTTGAGCCTTCTTCCTCCTTGTTCATTCGGCCATTGATGAACCACCATTGAAGCTCCAAGCTTCAAGCTCCAAAAACCAAATCCAAGCTCACAAATTCGTTTCCCTATCACCTATGTAAAACCCTAGGTGTGTGCTAGCACCACATCTTCTTCTTTGCTTCTCATTTGCTCGGTCAAACCAGAAGAAAAGATGAAGAAAACGGCAGTGAGCCGTGAGAGAGAGATGAAGGGTTTTTTGGCTCCAAAAGCCTAAAACCGTGAAGACCAAAAAACAATTGAGAGAGTCACGTGAAAATGGTTCCAAGAATAGCCAAAAACGTGAACAATGCACACGGTCCAAGAGAGAGGAAATGCTTTTTGTATATACATATATATTCTTTATTCCATTTACCAAGTAAATGAATAAAATATATATACACAACAATTAATTCAAAAGTCAAAAAGGTACAAGTCCTATCAACTTTCAAATAATCATCTTTCACTATTCACATCAAGTTACTTTAATAAAGTGACAACATGTCATGTCACATCACTCAAAGTGACATATGATTTGACAATTGATGCGACTAGCGATTTGACACTTGACGTGACTTGCGTGCCACGTTTGAATTCGAAATGCGAATGCGCTCGCAATCACTCTCGGGCTCAGGTATGCTAATTCCAAATTAACGAATTTTCCGTCGCGTCATAATTAAATGATTACGCCTAGCGGAATCACTATTCACGTCGCTAACGAATTAATTCTAAATTAATTCGTTCGCCCGAATTAAAATCTAATTTTAATTCCGCGTCGAAATCCAATTTCTAATAATATATCAAAAATATTATTTTATCGATTAATTCCAAATTAATCGTTCTCTCTCTTTAAACGATATTTTATCCGAGATAAAATATCTCCGTAATTAATCCCAGATTAATTTTCTCTCTCTAGAAATTAATCTTCTCTCTCTACTAATCAATCCCATATTAATTTTAGTGCGAGTTATACATCATCGGTGAATCTTCAGGAAGCGACCCATGAGATCTCCGGATATGTTGGCAGTAAATACGGTCGTCGGACTATCCGAACACGTAAGTACCTCGTACTACGTTTATACCGATTTACAAGACAAGGTTGGCTTCTAGCAAAGCGCCATGCCTACCCAATTCTCCAGAAATATTCTTACAGGAATATATAGATCTGTATCAAGCGTAGTATACCGTAGTATTGTGTATATCGGCCCAGTATCGGATAGTCACGTGCTAGGGCTGGGGCTGGATAAGTGTCTGCCCCGTCCGAAGCACATGTCGGATGTCTGGTAACTAGTCTCTATAATCGGATATGCATGACCTGGTCATAACATCCCGATGGTTGCGCAACACTTAAGAGCACTAGTACCGTATCCTGCGTGACATCATCTCCACTATGACTGAAGTGATACTTCCGTCTTGACATAACACCCAATACACTACGACTCTCTGATTAATGTTTAAAACATTATCCTAGGGAAAATGTGTTTAAACGACTTTAATTTTCAAATTGGGAATAAAATTTCAGGATGGTTCTGGAAACTAATAAGTTACTTTATTTGATAAAATAACATAATAGGCCTAGGCCCGGAGTTAAGCAAATAGTAGAGCATGATCTTAGGAAGATTCATGTAATGATAACTTTAGTGCTTAATCCATTAAGCTTGCCAATAGATTCCTTAATTTCTTAATCAGAACTAAGGATTAGACCCTTAAAGTATGCTAATGAAATTGAAGGATCTTCATAGATCTATTCTTAGATCTTAAAAGTACTAAAATTGCAATAGTAAACTCATGGAGAGTTAATGGCCATTCTCAATGAGACAAAGCCGAAGTTTGCAATAAGGCAAGTAGCGCAAGGCGCATCTTCCTTCAATATTCTAGAAGGCCAAGGCTTGGCCAAAGGCTTCTAGGATGTAGAAAAAAGCAAAGGCAAAATCATTATAGTCTTCTAGGAAGACAAAGGACATATCCCAAAATGTCTGTCTAAATTGTGGCAAACGGAGTCATTGAAGCGTGACTGCCGTATGGACAAATCAGACATAAAGGAATTGAAGACGAGCAATGCCCTAACTTCAAATATGTTTGTCATAAAAGTGTACACTACTAGTATTAAAATTGGATTTTAAATACTAAGTGTGATACATAAATATGCATTGATGTGCAGAATCTGCTATGAGCAGGATACTGACTTCAATTGAGATTAATCTGCGAATCGGAAACGGGATGAAAGTCGCTGTTTTACCATAGATACCTAAGTTTAGGAACTACCCTTCGGGTGTGTACTTAAATTAGGAAACTGTTGTAATGTAACTAGTTTGACTAGAGATATTATCTCTATATCGAGTACAACTCGTTGCGAGTATACCTTTATATTCTAAAACACTAAAGTGTTTTATTTTATAAAGATGATATTGAGATAAACACATTATATGTGAATAACAGTATTTATATTTTTGAATATAAATAAATCTCAAACATATAACATGACAAACAAATAGCTCAAACTGATTTGATCAGATGAGACTTATTTGTGGCAGTGTTGTCTAGGACACAATTAAACAAGACTCGTATATCCACACTTTTGAAGAGTGGATACTAGGACGGATTTGATTCCATTTAAATTAATCTACGAATCTAGTTTATTGGGCAAAGTGCCTAAAACACTTTTACTTGGTAAAAGTATAAGTGCCACCGATCTATTATCCCTTGTTCATAGTGACGTAAGTGGGCCCATGTTCAGCTAGGCTAGAGGTGACTATGAATGTTTCGTGACCTTACGGATGTGGCATTGCGTTGTGGTTATATGTTTCTTTTGAAACACAAATCAGAAACTTTTAGATTTTCGACACGAAATGGACGAACAGATCGGCTAAAGTATTAAAACATCACGGTTTGACCATGATGAAAATACTTAAGCAGTAAGTTTCTCATATACTTGAAAGAGTATAGTATTCTTTCAATGAGGACTCCTCCCAGAACACGTCAGTTTGACGGTGTGTCCGAACGGAGAAACCGAATTTTGTTGGACATGATAAGGTTAATCATGAGTCGCTCTGAGCTACCATTTTCCTTCAAAAGAGATAAGTATTAACAGTGCAATACTTATTTTGAATAAGGTTCCATAAAAATCTGTTTGACAGATTTCATATTAGATATGAACAGGAAAGAAACTGGGTTTTCTCACTCCTGATGATTTGGGAATGCTAGGCATACGTTTGGATGATACCAAACTAGAACCCAAATTATATAAGTGCCTAATATAATTGGTTATCCTAGGGAAACCAAAGTATAATACTTATACAACTCACTAAGAGAACAATGTGATTGTTGCTCACCATGCGGTTTTTCCTATGAGGATTACCGATATGCAGTGGTAAGTGGGAGGATAGTAAAATTAGATGAAGAATCGGAGTTATACTGTTCAAGGCACCAAGTCCTTAATGGAACACAAACAGTTCATCAAGGATGAAACTATACCAATAATCTTCGAATACACAAGAACATCGTAGGTCTGAGAGAGTCAGAAAACAACTTGGGGTATTGGTTTCTGATCTCACCTCATAAAGATGTCAATCTTATTGAGGAATACGAACTGACTACGTATGAGGAAGTGATACAAGGTATCGACTCCCTATTATGGCAAAGTGTCATTAGTCCAAAATGGATTCCATGTATAACAACTATGTTTGGACACTAGTTGTTGTACCATAAGGCATTGTGCCTATTGGTACTATATAAGTCTTCAAGGAAGACATACATGGAAGGCAACATACCAACGTACTAAGCTAGGCTTGTAGCGGAAAGGTATCATTATCAACATTGTGTTGATTACAACGAAATCTTTTACCTGTTTCCACGTTAAATCCATTTGGATAATGCTTGCTAATGCTGCATGTTTCATTCATGAAATATGGCAGCTGAATGTCAAAAATCGCTTTCCTTAAACGGAAACCTCTTTGGAGGATGTTTATAACATCCTGGCAGTTTTGTCGTACTAAAACTAGCAAACAAGGTTTGCAGGTTATTCGATCCATGTATGGATTGAAGTAAGCATTGGGTTCTTGGAACTATCGTTTTGATGTAATCATAATGGTGTATGATTTGATTCAAAACGAATATGATGAACGATCCAGATATATACTTCGAATATTCATCTGATTCGTTTGGATCATACATCGTGGCGATATGATGATCGAATAAATCGCATCAAATGATAATCATACAAATCCGCTGATGAAAGCCTTTCCTCAGCAGTTTAAGTGAATCGTACATATTTCGGGTGTAAGACACTCGAGTGACTGGATATAGGCCAAGTGGGAGATTGTTGGACAGTTATGACCCAGAGCGTCACTATTTGTATAGATCATGGTGTTGTTGTACAAATTAACTATGTGACAAGGAGATTGCGCTCTTATCATTTGTGATTAGATCACCTAGATGTATAAATGATAGGAGGTCCCTATGATTAGTTCCTGGATTGAGATGATGTGAGACAGTATCAGTCCTCGAAGGATTAATCATTAAATATCCCTAGCCGTAGTATTATCGAGACTGGACATCGATAATGCGGAATAGACTAGTATTGCACTTGTGCGCGTTGTGGGAGCACAACGGTATAGTTCTCATATATTTAAGTATTGGATACTTATGCAAGTGTGATAGGAGGTTGTGTTTACCGATGGTGCGGAAACAGCTTCGCTCTGGATAGACCCCTCGGAATTCCATTGGTAGTATGACTATGTGTCTATGGAAGTCTGATATCATGGTAGGTGTATTTGGTCTTAACCTGAGACTTGCATCGCTAATACTTGCAACAATCTGTATGCTTTAGTTTTGGTCGTCCAGGGCTTTAACTGGTTATGTGTACGCCTCTGCTGGCTATATTGAGAATCGTAGTGTATTGGGTGTGATGTCAAGACGGAAGTATCACTATAGTCATAGTGGAGATGATGTCACGTAGGATACGGTACTGGTGCTCTTAAGTAATGCAGTCATCGGGATATTATGACTAGGTCGTGTATATCCGATAATACAGACTAGTTACCAGACATCCGACATGTGCTTCGTACGGGGCAGACACAGTTCCAGCCCCAGGCCTAGCACGTGACATTCGATACTGGATCGTAATACGCAATACTACGTATACTACGCCTGACATAGATTATATATTCCAGTAAGAATATTTCTGGAGAATTGGGTAGGCACGGTGCTTTGCTAGAAGCCAATCATGTGTTGTAAATCGGTAAGCACGTGGTGCGAGGTACGCACGTATTCGGATAATCCGATGACCGTATTTACTGCCAACATATCCAGGGATCTCTTGGGTCGCTTCCCAAATATTCACCGATGACAGTTGATTCGAATTAGAATTAATCTGGGATTAATTAAGAGAGAGAATTAATCTGGGATTAATTAAAAAAGAGAAAATTAATCTGGGATTAATTGAGGTATTATTTAATTTGGGATTAAATGTGTTCGGAAGAGAGAGAACACGATTGATTTGGAATTAATCGGTAGAATAAATTTAATAGTTAAATTTGATTTTTCTATTTAATTTATTTGTATGGGCTAAAATTAATATATCGGATATATTAATATGAATTGGATTTCGTTACGAAATTAAAGTCGGACTTTAATATGAACGAACCAATTAATTTAGAATTAATTCGTAGACGACATTCGTAATTTATTTACGAGGAATCTTTATTTAATTAAATTAGATTTAATTATTTAGCGATGAGAATTCGTTTAATCGGATTAAACGGATCCGAGCCGCGGGAAATGTTCGTAGAGACATTTGAATTTTGAATTCAAATGTGGGGCCCACTTTAAATGTGGTAGTTGGGAGAGTGGTTGGCATTTATGCCATACCATCCACTTTCCAACCACCTTTGAATGGTTTTGGCAAAACCATTTACCCAACCACCTTGTTTAGGTGAAAAGGGTAAATTGGCTTTTACCAAAACCCTTCTCTCTCTCTCATTTGTGTATGCATCACACTTCTAACACACTTGGAACAAAAAAAACCCTAAAATCCTCTCTCCATTGGCGTGAGCTTCTAGCCTTCTTCTCTTTGATTTTGTTGCAAAATCAACAAAGCTAGCACTTGGAGAAATCAACTAAGGTGATAGGGAAACCAACTCAAAGCTTGGAATCAACAAAAAAGGCATCTTGGAGATCTTCTTCTCAAAATTTTAAAAGCTAAATCCATTCAATGTAAGTAATTTCGCAACTTATTTTTGAATTTATGAACATGTTTTCATGCTTATTAGATCCTTGGCATGTTCTAGGAACACTAACAAAGCATATATCGGATCTCTGGTAACTAGTCTCTATAATCAGATAATCATAACCTAGTCATATTATCCCGATGACTGCAGTACTTAAGAGTACTAGTTCCGTATCCTGCGTGATCATCATCTCCATATGACTGAAGTGATACTTCCATCTTGACATCACACCCAATACACTACGATTCTCAGTATACCCAGAAGAGGCGTACACAGAACCTGTTAAAGCCCCGGACGACCAAAACCAAAGTATAATGATTTTCGCAAGTATTATCGATGAAAGTCTCAGGTTAAGACCAAATACACCTACCCTGATTCAGATTACCATAGACACATAGTCATACTACCAATGGGATTCCGAGGGGTCTATCCAGAAGGAAGCTATTTTTGTACTATCGGTAAACAGAACTTTCTATTACACTTGCATGGGTATCCCATACCCAAATATATAAGAACTATGTCGTTACGCTTTCATAACACGCACAAGTGTAATATTAGTCTATTCCGCATTATCGATGTCCAGTCTCGATAATACTACGACTAGGGATATTTAATTATTAAACCTTACGTGGATTAATATTTTCTCATATCTTATTAATCTGGTACTAATCATATGGACTTTTATCATTTATATATCCCGGTAATCCAATTAAAAATTATAAAAGAGCAATTTCCTTTGTCACATAGTTAATTTTGTACAAGAACACCATGTCCTTTACAAAATAGTGATGCTATGGGTCATAATTGTCCAAAAATCTCCCACTTGGCCTATAGCCAATCACTCAAGTGTCCTACACCTGAACTATGTATGGGTCGCTCAAACTTGTACTGAGAAACAGCTTTCATCAGCGGATTTGTAATATTATCATCTGATGCGTTTTATTTGATCATCACATCGCCACGATGTATGATCTGACGAATCAGATGAAATAGTCGAAGTATATACTTGGATCGTTAATGAGACCGCGATTCCTTAGCATGTGATGTAGCCCGGCTCAGCTGCTAACAGAACTACACCTAATCTAATTAGGATTATATAGATCAAAAATGCTTATTTTGCTGCCTCAGTTGCATCAATGTTCCGCTTTTGTTATTTATTCGGCAACAGTTTCTTTCTTGGAAAATTTCCATCTCACTTTTCCGTTATTCAAACCATATATGTACCCTTATTGCGACTTACAGTTGTTTTCATCGGTTTGGAAACTTGTAGCGGTGAACCTAGTTAACTCAAGTTCTCATTTCCCTATATTTTAATAACACATCATTAGTTCGTCTAAGACACTTAAGGATGTTGTTAACATCAATCTAGTGACCATCACCTGGATTGGCCTGATTGTGACTCCATATGCTCAAAGCATATGAGACATCAGGTCACGTACATAACAAAACGTACGAACACTGAGAGAGTGTCAGCAGCTTTCTAGATCTATCCCAGTAGATCTTTATTTCTAGAATAAAGCCTGCTTCTCCCAGGTATTCCATGGATAATTTTAATGAAAGCCAAGCTTTCACCGATTATAGTATAGGAATGTTATTGCTAAGAAGCAATACATCACCAACTTATAGGACATTCATTGTCACTGCGCTCCCACTAACCTTCTTATATACACAGGAATCATATTCGTTTTGAATGAAATCATTTACCATTATGATCTCATCAAAACGTTGGTTCCAAGAACACAATGCTTGCTTCAATCCATAAATGGATCGATTTAACTTGCAAACCTTGTTTGCATGTTTCGGCACGATAAAACCGTCAGGATGTTGTAAACATCCTCAAAATGGTTTCATTAAGGAAATATTTCATTATGAAATATGCAGCAATAGCAAGCATTATCCAAATGGATTTAATCATGGCAACATGTGAAAAAATTTCATCGTAGTCGACACTATGTCGTTGACGATACCCTTTCTGTACAAGCCTAGCTATGTACATTTATATGTTGCCATCCATGTATGTCTTCCTTGAAGACTCATTTGTTACCAATAGGCACAATGCCTTCTGGTATATCAACCAGTGTCCAAAGTTAGTTGGTATACATGGAATCCATTTCGGACTTCATGGCACTTTGCCATAAAGTGGAGTCGATACCTTGTATCACTTCCTCATACGTAACTGGTTCACCTTCCTCAATAAGATTGATATCTACATGAGGTGAGATCAGTAACTCATACCTCTCAGGTTTTTTTTTGACTCTCTTCGACCTACACGGTTCTTGTGTATTCGAAGATTATTGGTACAGTTTCATCCCTGATGAATTGTTGGTGTTCCGTGAGGACTCGGTGCCTGGAACAGTATTACTCTGATTTTAATTGAGTTTTACTTTCCTCCCACTTACCACTGTATATAGGAATTCCTCTTAGGAAAGTCGTATAGAGAGCAACAATTACATTGTTCATTTATGAGTTGTATAAGTACTATACTTTGGTTTCCCTAGGAAAACTTTAAAATATGCACTTATCCGATTTGGGTTCTAGTTTGGTACCATCCAAACATTTAGCATATGCCCAGCATTCTCAATTCTTCAGGAATGAGAAACCCAGTTTCTTTCATGTTGATATCTAATATGAAGTATGTCTAACAGATTTTCATGGAACCTTATTCAAAATAGTATTGCACTGTTTAATGTGTATCCTTAGAAGGAAATTGGTAGCTCAGAGTGACTCATCATTAACCTTACCATTCCCAACAAAGTTCGGTTTCTCTGTTCGGACACACCGTCAAATTGAGGTGTCCCGGGAGCAGTCCACTGTGGAAAAATACCATACTCTTTCAAGTAATCTTGAAACTCATATGTTTAAGTATTTTACACTATGGTCTAACCATAATGTTTTTAATACTTTTACCGGTTTGTTTTCTTACTTCATGTCGAAACTCTTTGAATTACTCAAAAGTTTCTGACTTGTGTTTCATAAGATACACATAACCGTAACGCAATGCCACATCCGTAAAGGTTATGAAATTCATATCCACCTCTAGCCTAGCTAGACATGGGCCTACTTACATCACTATGAATGAGGGCTAACAGATCGATGGCACTTGCACTTTTACCAAGTAAAATATGTTTTAGGCACTTTGCCTAATAAACTAGATTCGTAGACATTATTTGAATTAGAATCAAATCTGCCCTAGTATCCACTCTTCGAAAGTATGGATATACAAGTCTTGTTAATGTGTCCCAGATAACAATGCCACTTTTAAGTCTCAACAGATTTATAAGTTTGACATTTTTTTTGTCATATTATATGTTTGAGATTCATATATATTCTAAATATAAATACTGTTATTCACATCTAATGTGCTTCTCTCAATATCATCTTTATAAACAAAACATTTAGTGTTCTAGAATATAAAGGTATACCCGCAACGGGTTAAACTAGATACAGAGATAATATTCCTAGTCAAACTAGATTCATTATAACAGTCTCCTAATTTAAGTACATGCCCAAAGGGCATTTCCAAAACATAGGTTTCTACGGCCAAAACAACGACTCATGTCTTGTTTCTGACTCATAGGTCGATCTCAACTGAAGCCAGTCTCCTGCTAATCAGCAGATCCCGCACATCAGTACATATATTTATGTACCACTTCCAGTATCTAAAATCCAATTTTAAAACCAGCAGTGGACATGTTTATAACAAACATACCTGAAGTCGGAGCCTTGCCCGTCTTCATTTCCTTCATTTCTGCCTTTGTCCATACGGAATTCACGCTTCCAGTGACCCCGTTTGCCACAGTTTAGGCAGACATCTTGGGATATGTCCTTTGTCTTCCCAAAAGACAGTGATGATTTTGCCTTTGCCCTTTTTCTTCAGACCCTTAGAAGCCTTCGACCAAGCCTTGGCCTTTTGGGATGTCGAAGTAAGATGCGCCTTGCGCTTCTTGCCCTTTTAGAAGCTCTGGTTGTGCTTCTTTGAGCATAGCCATCAACTCTCCAAGAGTTTTCTCTTGGTTCATAATGAACCTGCCCCAGCATTCGGGCAGAGACAATAAGATCAAATCTTTAGAAGTCTCGGCCACGTAGGTAATGCCCAGCTAACCTAGTTGTTCGATGTCAGCAATCATCTACGACACCTAGTGCTCGATAAACATACCTTCTGACATACGCGAGCGAAAGAGCTTCTTTTGCAATTCGTATTTCTAAGATCTAATGTTAGATATATGAAGATCCTTTAATTTCAACATCATGGTATAAGGATCTAATCTTTAGTTTTGATGATAAAATTAAAGTGTCATTGCAGCAAGCATAAATGATTGAGCATTAAAGTTATCATCACTATGAGTCTTCCAAAGCTCATGCTCTACTATTTGCTCAACTTCGGGCTCAGGCCCAAAAGGTTTCTCTATCAAATAGAATAACTTCTCAGCTCCCAGGACTATATTGAGGTTATATTCCCAATCTGAAAATTAAAGCTGTAAAAGACATTTTTCACCTAGGATTATGTCTTTTGATGTTAATCTTTCAAGTCATATTGATTGCTATAGTCCAACTATCCAATCAACGATTTCGGGTACAATCTAATGTAATGATTACTATAGTCTAACTATATAATTAACTACAATTTGATTGGTTACATTCAAATGTATTGATTACTATAATCCAATTATATAATCAACTATAAATGAAGTAGTTTGAATACAGTCCAACTGTTCAATTAAAACAACAATTGAATATTAGTCCAACTAATATATATATATATATATATATATAAATTATTAATGATAAAAAATGAAATGAGCGCGTATTGGCAAGTATTTGAATGAAATTTCAAATCTAATACTTGTCTCCCACTATTTTTCGGCGAGCCTCTAACCCTTTGTGGAGTACTCGGGAAACCTAGTTTCCTAATGGGCTAGGATCCCATTAAATAACACACAACCTTGAATTTGGCCAATAAGTTGTATGAAACCTAACTAGGTAGATCTCTAAGATCAATAGGATCTCATCCAATTCCTAGATCCAGTAGGTGGACCTCCAAGTCCGAAACATATATCCAATATATGCCAATATATCCAATATATTCTCTAACCTTTTCCTCTGAATCAACTAAGCCTTGGCTTTGGCTCAACAAGCTTAATGAAACCAGTTAAGCGTAACCCATTGACAGTGGGAAAGCTTCATAATCGAGGTCGATGAACAAGAAGTGACCTTGACTTTGGCCAACAAATCACAACTTGCCCAAGACGTACGATATGGAACAAAGCTTTCATGATTCAAACACATCAGTGATGGACAAAGGTCTTGACTTTGGCCAACAAACCAATGCCAACTTTGGATCTTGAGTAAGAATCACTCAACGGAAGGAAAAACGCTTAATATGTTTTGAGGGTTTTTCGCGTAAATTGGCATCCAATTTATTATCTTTGATTAGGTCTCATCATACACCCTTAAGCATGCATTCTAAAAACATAATAAGGCGCGATAAATAAATTAATAATGATATGCGGATGGATATGTCACAAATTGTTCCTAGAACAAATCACTCTCTTTCCTCTCCCCGGCTAGAACTATTCTAACTTCTACCCAATAATATAATACAATAAAGAAACCTCATTTACATTGAGGGGAATTGGTGAAAGATAAATACAAAGAATAAGGAGATAAAATACTGGACACGCAGGTCCAATTTAACAAATTCTAAATTTATTACAATTTTCAAAATTGCCATCGCCCTTCTAATATCCATCTAATATACATTATTAATACAACACATTCATGTATTCATACAAATCATGTTATTCAATCAATCTAATCCAATTAATTAATCTTTGAATTAATGATCATCCAATGTTCAAACAACGATTTGATTTGCGCGAGTCAAACTCGTTTAAGAATAAATACTCAAAGTAAGTATTCTTGAATTATATTGAACTACAACTTTAAATCCAATTTATTTGTATTCAATACTAATTCCAATTTAATTCCAAATTAAATATTTACACTTATTTATTTGCCTTTAAGACTTGGATTCCCAATCCAATCTTAATAAGGCCCAATAACATCCAATGTCATTTTAATTAAAGTCCAATGGGCTTTTAATTGATTCTTAAGGCATGGGCTTTGGCCATAATGGATCAAACCCAAAATGCCAAGGCCCAATAGGAATCACCCTATTGCCAACAAATCAATTTAGGCCCATTAGGCCCAATTATATTCTTTAAAGGGCCAAGTGATGTATTTGGACTTTATGAAATTGGTTTTGGGCCAAATTGCATCTAATCCAAAAGTCCAAAACCAAACTTGGTCAAACCAAGCCCATTAAGCCTAAATACACACTTTTAGCCCAATTCATAATTAAAGGCTTATTAAGATAATTATAATATTCCAAATATCACAATTATTTTAATTAAAGTGTATTAGCCATGATTAATTAATTAAACTCAATATTTCCAAAATACCAATTAACTTAATTAATCATGCTTAATCCATCAATTTATGCTCAACACAAATTGAAGCCAAAACACATCATTTCATGTTCAACACAAATTGAATCCAAAACACATCATTTCATGCTCAACATGCTCTTTGATTTTAACATAAACATTATTGACTTTGCTTCTAATCTAATCAAACCAACAATAAACATTTTATCATGCATTTAAACACATCCGATGGTGTAAAAATTGAAAAATCAAAGTGTAGTCCACTGGTATAGCTCACAGCCTCACTAAGGGAAATTAAAAAATTTGATCCAATCAATTTATCCCAAATCTAATCATGCACAACTCTAAGTTAACATAATCTAAGCATGCTCAAAGCATCAATTTGAAGAAATCATATTCAACACATAAAAGCCCCAAATTTTAGTCTCATGAACCCTAAAATTTTCATACTTAAAATTGGCTCTGATACCATTGTTAGTGTTTCTAGAACATGCCAAGGATCTAATAAGCAAGAAAAGGTGTTCATAAATTCATTATAAGTTGCGGAATTACTTACATTGAATGGATTTGAGCTTTTAAAATTTTTAAGAAGAAGATCTCCAAGATCCTTCCTTTGTGTTGATTCCAAGCTTTGGGTTGTGAATGAAGATCTCCAAGATCCAACCTTTGTGTTGATTCCAAGCATTGAGTTGTTTCCCTATCACCTTTGTTGATTCCTTGAAGTGCTAGCTAACTTGATTTTGCCACAAAATCAAAGAGAGAAGATGAAGAAGCTCACGCCCAAAGCCTTGTGTGCTAGGGTTTGTGTTTGTGAGATGTGTTTCCAAATGAGAGAGAGAGATGCCTTTTGGTAAAAACCAATTTACCATTTCACCTAAACAAGGTGATTGGGTAAATGGTTTCACCAAAACCATTCCAACGTGGTTGGAAAGTGGATGGTTTGGCATAAATGCCAACTAACCTCCCAACTACCACATGTGAAGTGGGCCCCACATTTGAATTCAAAATTCAAATGTCTCTACGAACATTTACCGTGGCTCGGATCCGTTTAATCCGATTAAACGAACTTTCATCGCTAAATAATTAAATCTAATTTAATTAAATAACGATGCCTCACAAATATATTACGAACGTCGTTTACGAATTAATTTTAAATTAATTCGTTCGTTCGTATTAAAGTCCGACTTTAATTTCGTAATGAAATCCAATTCATATTAATATATCTGATATATTAATTTTAGCCCATACGAATAAATTAAATAGAAAAATCAAATTTAAATATTAAATTTATTTTACCGATTAATTCCAAATTAATCGCGTTCTCTCTCTTCCGAACACATTTAATCCCAGATTAAATAAAGCTCCAATTAATCCCAGATTAATTTTCTCTCTCTTAATTAATCCCAGATTAATTCTAATTGAGTCAACTGTCATCGGTGAATCTTTGGGAAGCGACCCAAGAGATATCTGGATATGTTGGCAGTAAATATGGTTATCAGACTATCCGATAAAGTGAGTACCTCGTACCTCGTGCTTACCGATTTACAAGACATGGTTGGCTTCTAGCAAAGCACCGTGCCTACCCAATTTTCCAGAAATATTCTTACTGGAATATATAATCTATGTCAGGCGTAGTATACGTAGTATTACGTATAGCGATCCAGTATCAGATGTCACGTGCAAGGCCTGGGGCTGGAATAGTGTATGCCCCGTACGAAGCACATATCGGATATCAAGCAACTAGTCTCTTTGAATCGGATAATCATGACCTTGTCATATTATCCCGATGGCTGCAACACAATAGAGAACTAGTTCTGAATCCCTGCGTGATCATCATCTTCATATGTCTGAAGTGATACTTCCATCTTGACATCACATCCAATGCACTACGATTCTCAATAAACCCAATAGAGGCGTACACAGAACCTGTTAAAGCCCTGGACGACCAAAACCAAAGTTTACTGATTGTTGCAAGTACTAGCGATGCAAGTCTCAGGTTAAGACCAAATACACCTACCCTGAAGCGGACTCCCATAGACACATATACATACTACCAATGGGATTCCGCGGGGTCTATCCAGAGCGAAGCTGTTTTCCATACCATCGGTAAAACACAACCTCCTATCGCACTTGCATAAGTATCCAATACTTAAATAAATGAGAACTATACTGTTATGCCCTAATAACTCGCACAAGTGCAATATTAGTCTATTCCGCATTATCGATGTCTAATCTTGATAATACTACGACTAGGGATATTTAATTATTAAACCTTTATGGATTGATATTGTCTCATATCATCTCAATCTGGAACTAATCATAAAGACTTTTACCATTTATATATCAAAGTAAATAAATTATAAAACGGAAAAAGGCAATTTCATTACAACATAGTTAATTTTGTACAAAAACACAATGTCTTTTACAAACAGTGACACTATGGGTCATAATTGTCTAACAACCACACCAAGCCACACGCCCAAGCCCACAAAGATCCAAGCCACACGCCCAAGCCCACTAAGCCCAATCCAAGTATTCAAATCATATTTAACACATGTTAAAATCCAATCAAATACCCTTTCTAATCTAAATAAATCACCTCCTAAATTAAAGATATTCCCCTACCAAAAATAAAAATATTCTTTCCCTAAATAACTCAATTAAACACATCCCTCATTTACTTGATTTGTTCCCTTTTCAAGGCATGCACACACAAGAAAACCCTTACACACCATTATAAAAAGTGGACTAAACCAAACCCTAAAGCGCCTCTTCCCTTGGGTCTCATTCACGTATAAAAAAAAAACAAAAAAACAAAAAACTATAAACCCTAATCAACTCACGGCACCATTAAAAACCTTCACCTTTCTCTCTCTCACAAAACGCCCACAGCCAGACCAGTCATCACAAACAGCCTTCAAAACCACTAACACAGCCCCGCACCGATCAAACAAAAGCAATCAAATCAATCATCCCCTGACCGATAAAAAAAACCCTAAACACTTTAACCTGTCTCTCTCTCCTCTCGCTACATCACTCACAAACCATATGTCCCTTAAACACTCAGCAGCCCTCACCGAAAATAAAGAATAAATAAACAGCACTCACCGACAAACATTAGGCCACACAGGAACAAACCGAAGCAGCCAACAACCACATAAATGAAACAGCCCCTCGGCCGACATAAAATCGAGTCCGAAATAGTGAGCAAATCACCTCAAAACCGAGTCCAAAATAGTGAGTAAATCACCCAAAACCAGCCCCAAAAATCACCCAAAACCAGTCCAAAAATCATTCCGAAAACAGCGAGGAAAGACAGAGAAAACAACAACGAAAATAGCGAAACAGCGAAAGAAAATACCGAACCAGAAAACCAGAAAAGTTACGGAGCATTAACCCTTCCGGCGATGACGTAACGCACTTCCGAAGAGCAACTTAAAAGGTAAGACCCGAGGGCCCCCTTTTTTTATCATTTATCTTTTCAGTTATTCTTTTTCGCTCACTTGCATGCATCGTTATGTTTTACGTATAGTTTCATTTGTGTTGAGTTGATGATTGCATGTTATCTCTTGCGGTATATCGGATGGAAATCCAGACGTAAATTCCGTAGCCGAATCCGAATTGATGGTAGTGCGGTCTGTACTTGGGATACAACTCCATATACCGCTTGAGAAACTTTCAAACACGTGTTTCATTTTGTTATTTAATTTTGTGTTTATTGTTCCGCTATTTATTTTCTATGTGTTGTTTCTTTATTTATGCATTGATTAATCTAGTGCGCATGGGCTAATCACGTTGGATTAAAGGTCCTCCATTTGAGGGAAAAGCCAAAAGGCTACCTTTACCACGATGTTTTTCCGCGTCGAACGAAGTATACTCGATTGAATGAGGAATACGTTCAATCGGGCATACGAGGTCCCATATAGATGTCGGCCTTGGTCGCATCTCTTTTATTATTTCGTTATTTACTTTCCGCATGTTATTTATTTATGCATTGTTAATCTAGTGCACATGGGCTAACTATGTTGGATTAAAGGTCATCCATTTGAGGGAAATGCCTAAAGGCTACCTTTACCATGACGTTTTGTCGCGCCCCTTTTGTCATTATTCCGTTATTTACCTTTTGCATATCATTACTTTGCTTATTAATGCATCGTTACTTAATGCGCATGGGCTAATCATATGGCTTAAAGGTCCTTCATTTGAGGGAAAAAGCCAAAAGGCTACATTGACCACGACGTTTTACCGCGCCGGATGAAGTATGCTTGATTGAATGTGAAATATGTTCAGTCGGGTATACGAAGTCCCATATAGATGTCGGCCTTGGTCGCATCTCTTTTATTTATTTATGCATTGCTATCTAGTGCGCATGGGCTAATCATGTGGGTTAAAGGTCCTCTATTCGAGGGAAATGCCTAAAGGCTACCTATACCATGATGTTTTGCCGCGGATTTTCATTATTCCGTTATTTATTTATTTTTTGCATATTATTGCTTTGTTCATTCATGCATTGCTATCTCGTGCGCATGGGCTAATCATGACGGATTAAAGGTCCTCTATTCGAGGGAAATGCCTAAAGGCTACCTTTACCACGACGTTTCGCCGCGCCGGACGAAGTATACTCGATTGAATGTGAAATATGTTCAATCGGGCATTCGAGGTCCCATATAGATGTTGGCCTTGGTCGCATCTCTTTTATTGTCTAGTTATTTACCTTTCTTGGTTGTTATGTTCTCATTCTTCACTTTGCATTCATGTTGCATCAATGCTTGAGTGTTGAGCACGATATTCTCCATTTGATGTCGAATCTGATTGTTTCTATGAACTTGCGATTGAAAAGAGAAAAATGATTGATTGATTGTGGTTACTTGTTCCTTTCGGAACCTGATGATGTATGTGATTGCTTGCACAAGAGTGTGTATTCGGTATATGAATGTGTAAGGGTACTGATTGATGATTTGAGGTGTATTAATCAGTACATATATTTGATTATGATTTAGTATTGTGTACTTGAGCAATTCATGAGGGTATGTGTGATGTTATTATCGGTTATACTATATTCTATATGTTCGGATATAGGTATATGATGGTTCATATATATATATATATATATATATAACATGTTTGACTTTGATGTTTCGGTTGTGCATGGTTGCTTACTGAGTTTTTATAACTCACACCAAACCAGTTGCTAGTTTTGCAGGTTGGCTTCTAGATTTGTCAACCACTACAGCTTTGAAAGTCATGCTCGAGACGTGGATCACCCAAGCGGCAGTCACCCTCGCAAGTGTCCTGGGATAAGCTTTAGAAGTGTAAGATTTGGGATTAATATTTTATTTATCGTGCAGAGCACGCTATTTGTAATTATGAAGTAAATGTTTTGATTGCTGAAGATGTTATGGGCACAGAGCCCTTAAGTGTTGATAGATGATGTGGGCGGAGTCCTTAGGATATGATTTTGATGAGATTTGTGTGAATCTGAGGTCCTTTTATTTATTTGATATCTTTTTAGATTCTTTTTGATGTTGGACTATGATCCAGGTTGTCCAGTTTTAGGATACATCTTGCCGAATTTTCGGTAAATTTAGGGACTTATGAAGATGGGTCAATCCTGTCTCATGCCGGTAGTATCCTACCTCGGGCGGGTGTTGCAGTACTCACATATACAGTACACGTAAATTACTCTAAAAATAATCATATACAAACACATGAGTTAATGCGCATGCAAGCATGCAGAAGTTGCAAAAATATTTTATTATCATAAGCTCAGTCCCCTATTGAGAAATAGTACTTATGAGTTTATAATCTCTAAACATAGGGAGTGGGCCGGAATTAGTAGACAGACAAACAAAGTATTTATATATACTAAGCAAAAAACAGCTAGGAAAAAAATAAGGCCAAATTGGGGATGCCTATCTTAATAATACTATTAGTCTAAGAGCATGGGTTCAGTTCCTGCAATCTTGGCAACTGATGTTAGAATAAAATAACACAAATGATCAATAGATTCAATAACAGGAAAGAAAAAAAAACCAAGAAATTAGCAAATGGGTTTGTTTAGAAACGGCTTAAATTTTGATTTAAAAATTATGAGTTATTTGTGATTGGTGGAAAAGAGGCAAATGCCATTAGAAAAATAAATAAAATAAAATAAAAAGGGAGGAAATGGGGCTGGGGACAGCACGCTAGGAGAGAAGAAAATGAGATGTGTGCAATGAAAATAAAATGTCTCCTATACAAACAACAAAGTTTGTGTAGTAAGAGGTGGTGGATGACAATGAGGGCACACTGTTTTTATTCAATCATCATCAAATGCACAAAGCTCTATATATGTATGTTGTTTAATTTAATTTATTTATTTATTTATGTTGTGCTCCATACTTGGTCATCAAAAAAAATATTTTGTTTTTAATTTTTGTTCTAAATTGTTATTGAATATTCCAATATTATGTCTTGCCCCATGTCACATTAAAGGATTAAAAAAAATTTCTACCCATCTTAGTATGTCCATATTTGATCTGTTCTCTGCTAAAAGATAATTGTTTGTCTTTTAGATCTAAAAAGTTAAGCAATACAAAACAATGGAGAAAACCACAGTCAACAGCTATTTTTACACCATTGGTAAGGTTGATTAATTAAGCATAAAATTAGAAATTAAAAATTCTGAAGTAAATTAATCAAATAATTATCTCTTTTAATCAATGATATCACAACTTGATTACTATTATGGCCATTTTTTTAAACTTGCACAAAAACATAATTGTTGTTATTATTATTTTTTAAAGGTAAGGAGGTGACAATTCTAAATACATTTTTAATCTCTTATTTGCTCATAAAAAAAATTTAGACGCTATATTTTGACAGTTCTTATTTTTGCCTAACTTAGCTTGAACCCATTATAAAAACATAATTATCATGAGGAGTACTACATAGCATACTAGAATGCTTAATCTCTTTCAAATGTTTTAAGGTAAGAGGTAAAATTAGGGATGACAGTGGGTAGGGTATGGTGCGGGTTTTCCATTACCAAATCTGCACCCGCATATGTAAATAAATTACCAGACCCGCACCATATCCGTTGCGGGTTTTAATTTTCATTACCAAACCCGCACCGCATATAAAAATAAATTACCAAGCCCGCATTGGTACCCAACGGATTTTTCGCGGGTTTTTAAAATATTGAATTACTTTGTGTTCTTAATAATATAATTTTTTTAATTAAATAATTTATTTTTAATTGCTAGTTGTAGTTTTCACATTTTTTTTTCATTTGACATATACAACATGCAATGTATTTATATACCGTACATAAATAACATAATGTATGAAAGACTCAGTACCATATGTTTATTTTTTCATAAAAACATAATTAAAACGAGTTCTTCCCTTCATAATTATAATGATCTAAATTAGCCAACTCAATCGACAATAAGCTAAAAAGTAATCACCAACCTTTGGTCATATTTTTTATGCTAAGTGTAATGAAATTGATGCTTACAAGGCTCAAGTGGTGTAAGTGTAATGAAAAGCTACTGAAGTTGCAGCAAACACTAGCTTATTTTGCTCATCTCCCGTTTCTGATTATGTGAACTTAATCCAAATTTTTGCATTATAATTTTATTAACAAGTGTGATTAGAAAAAAATAATAATAATCATGCAAAAAATCTTCAGTTGGGTAGGTTGCGGGCTGCGGCTGAGTGGGAGTGTGGAACTGTGGATTAGTGTTTTAGGTTTAGGTTTTGTTAGTTGTTTTTATATGAAGGTTTTTTTATATTGTCCTAAAAATATTAATTAATAAAAAATAATATTGCGGGTATATGGATACCCGTATTTTTTTCTTAAATATCAAACTCACACCGCACCCACAACGGGTTTTGCTTTAAATTACCAAACCTGCACCGCACCCACTAATATATTTACCAAATCATACCCATTGCGGGCTGGTTTTTACGGGTTTGCGGGTTTGTGGGTAAAATTGCAAAATCAATTGAAATATTGATATATTCCCATAAGAATTAATATAGACGTGCCTTATAATAACATCACATGCATAATTAAAAAATACAGTTAAGATATCAAATTTATCTCATACTAATTTTGGAAAAAATATTCTTTAATTTCTACTTGTGCAGGTAAGGTGTGGTAACAAAAGAATGCATAATGTAATTGTACATGTGACGATATTGTTTATCATAACAATATATTATACCAAAAGCTAAAATAAAGTTTATTTTTTATATTTCAAGGTTTTGAATTGGGTGATAACAAAGCTATGTAGTGGGTCCTCCCAAGATTTTTTTATTATATTATTAACATCTTCCATTGGATTTATGCTCTCTTTCCTCCTATGCATTATTCATACTATCATATCATGATAAAAAGAAAACTGAGTAGTCATATGAATTATGACATGTTTAGTTGAAATTATTATAAACACCATTTTATTTGGTAGTTTTGCAATATGGTAGAATAATATTGAGTTAAGTTGATGTAAGATTGAAATGATATCTTATTATGATGTATTTTAAGATGGAAAAATAGCAAAATTTTCATATTGGGTGAAATATTGAAATTAAGTGAAATTTAATGATATTTTTAAATTAAACGACATTTTTATATGTGAAACTTTGCTAAAAATATTTTTACGAGGAGATTTTATTGGGCTCATTCTAAAATTCTCCAAAATCAGTTATTTTATTTATTAATTAAAAAAAACTAAAACAGTAGGAAACAAGTGATCCACGCGCGCCAACAATAGCTATATGGCACTCACGTGCGACAAAGTTTTTATAAATACGCATGGAGAGAGCAAGTGAAGAAACAGAGTCAAGCAAGAAATTAATTAAAGGGGGAGCTAGTGTTGTTGCAAGAGTTGATGATATACTACTATTTGTATTGTTATGCCTGTGGAGATAGAGCATATTCTTGTATGTTAGAGCCATTTCTCACTTGTTAATTAACAACCCAAATCAAAACAAGTGTTGAGAGTTTACAAATGGAGGTACAAAGTGAAGTTCAGTTGTCTAAGTTTAAGAGGATTTGTGTGTTTTGTGGGAGTAGCCAAGGCAAGAAGAGTAGCTACCATGATGCTGCTATTGAGCTTGGCAAAGAATTGGTATCTAATCTTTTTCTTCAATTTCTTCAAAATCATATGTTTGTTTTGGTTTTTTTTTTTTTTTCCAGTATTGTTTGTGGCTTTAGCAAATGTGCTAGGAACCTGAGATGGGTTTTGTTTGAAGTCTTTTGAAAGTTGCTTAAAAGTTAAAACATCATCTTTGATATATTTTTCATTAGCACATTCCCTTTGCCTCTCTCAATGTCTTTATCAGGAAGCATGAAAAAGTGTACTTTTCAAATATTCTCATTTTAGTCTTTAGAGATGGATAAGATCAAATGCTATGTCTATTTTTCAAAAAACGTCACTTGTTATAACTGTTCATGTTCCTAATCTTACCCTCTTCAAAGTTTGAACTTTTATTGTACAAACAAATTATTATCTAGTTAAACAAGAATCAAACAGTCCTTTTCAATTATGTTGCAGGTCTCTAGGAACATTGATCTTGTGTATGGAGGTGGTAGCGTAGGTTTGATGGGTTTGGTATCACAAGCAGTTCATGATGGAGGTCGCCATGTTATTGGGTAAAGCCCTTCAAAATCTCCAATCTAAAATGTGAAACAACCACTTAAACAATTTATGAAACAAAACCCGTGAGTTGGGTTTGTAGCTTTTGTTGCTGTGATTGATTTTTGTCATGTTATTGTCTCTTGTTGCAGGGTTATTCCCAAAACGCTCATGCCTCGAGAGGTATGTCTGCGCTATCTACAAAAAGTCTTCAACCTTTTCCTGTTTTTACATTAAACAAAAGAAACAATCCCTACAGATATTGTTCTTTACTTTTCCCCTCTCTCTTTCCACCATTAATGGCTTTTACATTTTGGTTCACTTGTCTAAACAAACACTTTCTTTTACAAATCTTATTGTTCCCTTTCTTTGATTTTAGCTATTTTTTCTTGGAAATTGCATCTCTTCCAGCAGGAATAAGGCTGCGTACATATGTCCTTCTCAGACCCTGTAATGACGAGAAACTTTGTACACTGGGCCGCCTTTTTTGTTTTTACTGTTCCATTTTCCTTTTACTATTCTCCGTTTCATTAGTCTTTCAGCTTCTTTGATGCTAGCTGGGAAGTTGGCACTTGGCACTAGACCTTTTTCATATGTATATTTAATTTATGTTATTTTCACAAATATGTGAGACTTTTTTTTTCTTTCTTTCCGATGAAATTAGAATTTTCTTTTTTCTTTTGCTAAAATACTTTGGTCTTTGGATTGAGTCTATTCCTGCAAAACTCATCATTGCTTTACTGCACAACACTCCAAATTAACTTCTCTTTATTATTTTGCTGTGCCCTTTGCAGCTAACTGGTGAAACAGTAGGGGAAGTGAAAGCAGTTGCAGATATGCACCAGAGAAAGGCTGAGATGGCTAAGCATTCAGATGCCTTCATAGCCTTACCAGGTTACTTTTAATCCCTCATCAAATTTCTTAGGCACTTTAGGAAAATTTATGTACCATCAGTTGCTTTTGTTTTACTATATACTGAAAAACGCTGCATTGGCATGCCCGTCGTGCAAAGTAGCATCCCTCCTATATATAATTATATATTGATTCAAGTTAGAGCGTATGTATTAATCATAAGAATGTCATATGTTTTAATTAAAAACCTTGTGCCACAGACCCCAAGACTCATGATTAGAGAGCAAGACTTAACCATCTGACATTGAAAATTAAAGCTCCTGAGGAACCCTGCTTCTGTGGTTAATTATACTTTATTTTCTAATATAGTCCTATGGCTTAGCTTGCAATGTTACTCTATCAACCATTGTTTTTTTCCCTACCACATTAGGAGCAAAGGACATTCATAAAACTTACCAAATAGTTGGCAAAAACTAGCTCCTTCACCTAACATGTTGTCTCTTGTTTTATGTTCTGAGTTTTGGGGTGGTAGAAGACAAAATGATGAGTGTGTTTTCAACTTTTCTACATGATTGCTTTTTTCTCTCTCTCAAAACCATAGGTGGCATTAATCATAGTACAAACTGTTGTGTTTTCTTTTTGGGAGGGGGTGGGGGGGCGCCGACAATGATTCAAATTAAAATGTTGGTTTGAAAAAGTCTCATGGAATATTACATGCAGGTGGTTATGGCACTCTAGAAGAACTACTTGAAGTGATTACCTGGGCTCAACTTGGGATTCATGACAAACCTGTATGTCTCTTTGCTTTAGGCTACTACTTTCTAAAATGATTTGTGAAACTATAATCATGTTAATCCTTTATGTTTTTTTGAAGGTGGGATTGTTGAATGTTGATGGATACTACAATTCCTTGCTCTCGTTTATCGACAAAGCTGTGGAAGAGGGATTTATTAGTCCAAGTGCACGCCAAATCATTGTTTCTGCTCCAACAGTCAAGGAGTTAGTCGAGAACTTGGAGGTAATAATAATGGAAACAAATTTCATGTCATTATTATGTTAAAAAAAAAAAAAAGTGTTGCTGGTTTTCCAGAACATGCACATGCTCTTTTCCTTCACTTTTATTTCATATTGTTTCTGTAGGAGTATGTGCCCTGCCATGAAAGAGTTGCTTCAAAGTTGAGTTGGGAGATGGAGCAGCTTGACTATTCACAAGAATATGATATTAATATTATCTCTAGGTGACTATGACTGCTTCAATTGAGGTTTTCTAAATTCTAAAGATATTATTCTAGGACTTGGGAAGATTTTTGTTTGGAGCTCTTTCTGTAAATTACTGCTTATTAACCTCAATATGCGAAAGCTTCAACATTCCCTCCTTGTGGAAATTTGGTTTTAGTTAAGTTGTAAGTATTATAGGCTGATCAACATTCTCCTCAGTCTCCGTTTCGTATAGCTTTTCCAACATTTCTTGTTCAAGTAAAGCTTATATAAAAAGTCTTTTAAAAAAAAAAATACTTGTTTGGTTGGGTTGTAAATGTGAATTTTTATTAAAAGTTGTAAAATTACTATAATAGTAAAGTTTTTTAAAGAGACATTATGAAATGAATGAAATAAAATTATAAAATAAAATAAAGGCATTTGAGATAATTTAAATCTTAAAAAAAATTCTACAACATCTACTCAAAAATTTAAAATTTGAGCTTATTCCCTTGAACAAGATGGTTTTGTTTTTTAATCTTCAAAAATTGTACACAAGTTACAAAAAAATAATGAAATAAATAAAGAGTCTTTATCGTTAAAAAGAGACATTTGGCTATTAAAAAAGCCCTATCAAACAAAACGAATGGTCCATTTGGAAGTATTTAAAATTATATTTAAAATACTTAGAATCTTATTAAAATTACTTTTTCAATATTAAAATTATTTGAAATCTCTTGAAAATATGTTTAAAAGTACTGGTTAAGTAGCATCCTAAACTTACCCTAAGTTATATGTTCAACAATTTTCATCTATTTTAATAAATTCAATTAATCGATCTTCATTAGCAAGGAACTTATGGAAAACTTAAATCCAATATATTACTGTTGATGGAAAAGCAGAAAATCAATATTTTCATAACTGGACCGGTGATTGAACTGTTGATCAAAAAGATTTAATGGGTCACTGATTAACCTTTTCGAAAAAACCGACAGAATCAGCTGACATCATAAATAATTTTATTTAATTAAAAATTATAAAAAAATATTAAATTTTAATTTTTGGATTAAAAAATTAAAAAAATAATTGAACCAGTCCGATTCGGTTCGATTGATTTTGACCGTTTTTTAACAGACCGATATTTTGTGTGTGATCGGATCGAACTCACGATCAGTTCCCGATTTAATCGGTTGAACCAATCGGTCCGGTCCGATTTTAAAAACATGGCAGAAAACTACTTGCACAATTATGGAATGGGCGAAAGCCTCATTGGTTAAGAGAAGAAAGAATGGCCGATCCTGGCTTGTAACAAACATGTCTTTGTTGTCCCATGATGTTTTGAGCTATGAACAGTGTAACGCACCTACACTCCAAGCTTGTCCAGGGCCCATGTCTTGCCCATGGCCGCTTGCGTGTGGTGTTAGGGTGCACTTTTGTATTTTTCTTATTTTATTTTATTTTCTATTTTAGGGGGGGTGACAACTCAAACATCATGTGTGTTTCCTAGTGTCACTTGTGCAATGTCTTTAAAACCTCTTTAGGGGGGTGACCCGGGCACCTTAGAAGGGCCTTGGCCACCAGCATATTAGGGGCTTTAGTTGTGTACTCCCTCGCCCTTAGTTGGCTTGCTTAATGAAACATGCTTCCTTTTGATTTCCAATTGCTTTGTCCAAATGTGATGCTTGAATGTGTATGCAATATGTCTAATATGTGTTTCATTATCCTGTGCCCCGTAGATGTGTGCTTATCGATGTATGCTATACTTTATTGCCTAATAATGTTCACACTATATAGATGGCTAACCATGGGTACGACCTTGCAGGGTCAATCCTAGGCTGACTTGTTAGACACAACGTTAACAAGTGTCGCACGGACCTAACTTGGTGACACCAAAGTTCGGCCCGTGACAGTTGGTATCAGAGCGTGGTTCAAGGTTGCATGATAAAATGGCTACGAGGTCCTCCTCAAAAATGCGCTTGGATGCTGTCGAGAAAAAACTAGTGGATATTGATGGCTACATCACAACACTCACGAACAAAACCTCAGATGTCGAAAATCTCAGACAAACTATCAAGGTACTGGAGGCCCTAACAACCAGGGTAAGTACCCTAGAGACTCTAGAAACGAGTCCTAGCACCAGTGCCCCACGAGAAGGGGGAGATGCCAATAATTGGCAAGATGCCGTGAGCTCCTTGAAAGAGCAGTTGGCCGAGTTGAGCGTAAGGGTGAACCTCACCACCCTCGATGTCTCTAACTTACCCACGACTACTCAGAACCCGGAGCAGAAGAGGTCCAAAATCCCAGAACCTAGAGTATATGATGATGTTAGAGATGCACAAGCCCTCAAAAACTTCCTCTTTGACATGGAGCAGTACTTCACAGCTTCACGAATAGAAGATGAAGGGGACAAGGTCTCAATAACCATGATGTACTTGTCTGGAGATGCGAAGTCTTGGTGGAGGGCAAAACACATAGAAATCCAAGAAGGTCAATGCGCCGTTAAAAATTGGGAGGATTTAAAGCGTGAGTTAAAAACCCAATTCCTACCAGGAAATGTGGCTTAGATGGCTCGGCGATAATTACGTGAACTGAGGCATACAGGCTCCATCCGGGAATATGTAAGGAAGTTCTCCGGATTGATGCTGGATATTCGAGACATGTCCGAGCAAGACAAACTCTTCTATTTTTATCGAAGGGTTGAACCCTTGGGCCAGAAAAGAGTTACATAGGTAACGGGTAAAAGACTTGCCTTCAGGACAAGCTGCTGCGGAGCAACTAACTGATTACTCCCTTGAGGAACCTCCGTCAAAGAGACCTCCGCCGGCACCTACTAATAATGACAGTGCGAATAAGAAGCCCAGAAATTAGAGTAATGAAAGAAGTGGGGGAGCGGACAAGAGAGTGGAGTCAAGTTCCTCAAACTTTAAATGGCCGGCCCCTCAGAATGGTCCTCCAAATGGGAAAAAGCCCTTAAGTTTTTGGATTTGTGATGGGCCACATCGAGCTATGGAGTGCCCTAAGAAATCTAGAATGACGGCCCTCTTAGCACAAGAAGAAGAGGAAGAACGACGACGTACGGCTGAAAAGAACCCGGAAAAGGAAGAATCTGGCCGAATGGTGGCATTGAGGAAGCTCAACGCCCTAAACAAACAGCCAGAAACTCAGAGGGTCTCGAGAAAAGGCCTTATGTTTGTTGATGCGTTGATTAATGGAGTTGCGACAAAAAATGTTATGGTGGACACGGGGGCCACCCATAACTTTATTTCTACCGCTGAATCGAAGCGTCTGGGGCTCAAGTTAGAGCGGGACGCGGGCCGTATGAAAGCTGTCAATTCACAAGCGCGACCCACAAGTGGGTTAGCGAGGCAAGTAAGAGTGAAGATCGGCACGTGGGAAGGTCAAACTGACCTTGTAGCGGTCCAAATGGATGACTTCGATATTGTTCTAGGAATGGAATTCCTGCTCGATAAGGGGGCCATCCCTGTCCCAGCTGCAGGGAGCTTATTAATCATGGGGGAGAAACCTTCCGTAGTACCAGCAAAGGTAAAACCTCCCACGGAAGGGAAATTTATTTCCGCAATACAGTTTAAGAAGGGGATCAAGAGACGAAAACCGACATTCATTGCCATCCCTACGCTAATTGGAGAAGGGAGAGAAGAAACCCATGCACCCGAGATCAACAAGGTGTTAGAAGAATTTACAGAAATGATTACCAGCTTCCCAGGGTCTTACCTCCGAGGAGGTCCATCGATCACCAAATTGAATTAGTTCATTCAACAAAACCCCCGGTAAGAGCACCTTATCGAATGGCTCCACCAGAATTAGCATAACTTTGCAAGCAACTAGATGAACTGTTGGAGGCAGGCTTCATCAGACCTTCGAAGGCCCCATTTGGAGCCCCATCTTATTTCAGAAGAAACATGATGGAAGTTTGAAGTTGTGTATCGACTATAGGGCTCTAAACAAGTTGACAGTGCGAAACACCTACCCCATTCCCCTTATAGCAGATTTGTTCGATCAGTTGAGCGGGGAAAGATATTTTACGAAGCTAGACCTGCGTTCAAGGTATTATCAAGTGAGAATCGCCGAAGGGGATGAACCGAAGACGACTTGTGTTACTCGATATGGAGCATTTGAGTTCTTGGTGATGCCGTTTGGGCTGACTAATGCCTCTGCAACATTTTGCACATTGATGAATGAAGTCTTCCATGAATACCTTGAAAAATTTGTGGTGGTTTACCTGGATGACATTGTAGTCTATAGTACCACCTTGGAGGAACACAAAATACATCTTACCCTGGTATTCCAGAAATTGAAGGATAATAGACTATTTATGAAGAAAGAAAAGTGCACATTCGCCCAAGAACACATCAAATTCCTCGGCCACATTATAGAGTAAGGTCATATCCGAATGAACATGGAGAAAGTACGAGCAATTCGCGAGTGGAGTACCCTAACCAATGTCAGAGAATTACGGTCATTTCTTGGGCTTACCAACTACTATAGGAGATTCGTAAGGGGATACTCCAAGAAGGCAATACCCCTGACGAACTATTGAAGAAGAAAGTGACATGGGAATGGACCGATGTGTGTAGAGAAGCCTTTGAGAGCTTAAAAGAAGCGATGGTAGAAGACCCAGTACTCATCCTCCCAGATATTGCCAAACCCTTTGAAGTTCAAACAGATGCTTCCGACTTTGCACTTGGATGGGTGTTGCTACAGGAAGGCCATCCTACTGCCTATGAGAGTCGTAAGCTTTCCGAAGCAGAGCGACGATATACAGCACATGAAAAAGAGCTATTAGCAGTGATACATTGTCTATGGGTGTGGAGACATTACCTCATTGGGTCGAGATTTGTGGTGAAAACAGATAACTCTGGTGTCAGTTATTTCCTCACTCAACCAAAGCTTACTTCGAAACTGGCTCGATGGCAGAAGTTTTTAGCCGAATTCGACTTTCATTTTGAGCATAAAGCAGGATGTTTGAATCAGGTGGCTGACGCTTTGAGTCGAAAGTCCGAACTTATTCACTTAAAGGCGTTAACCAACATGTCTTTCAGTACCTTCTCTACACCCATCAGAGAACTCATCCAAAACAACTTGGAAAATGACCATGTCTCTAAAGCACTTCTGAAGTTAGTCAGTGAGGGCAAGGCTCGTCGTTTCTGGTTTGAAGACGGACTTTTGTGGACGAAAGGAAATCGTTTGTATGTTCCGAAAACAAAAAACCTACGGAAGATTCTCATGAAAGAATGTCATGATACATTGTGGGCCGGCCACCCGAGTTGGCAGAGAACTCATGCATTACTTAAACAATGATACTATTGGCCACAGATGCGGGATGATGTGACAGAGTACACTAAGACTTGCCTTATTTGCCAATAGGATAAAGTAGATAAGTTGAAGACTCATGGGTTATTGGAACCATTGAGTGTCCCCAACAAGCCATGGGAGAGCGTCTCTTTTGACTTCATAACCAACCTTCCAAAAATTGGTGAACTAACCAACATCTTGGTAATTGTTGATAGGTTCTCCAAATATGCAACATTCATACCAGCGCCAAAGTACTGCAAGGTAAAAGAAACTATGAAATTATTCTTCAAGCATGTGGTAAAGTATTGGGGCGTACCTAGACAAATTGTGAGTGATCGAGATCAGAGATTTGCAGGAACCTTCGGGTCTGAACTCTTCAAACTACTTGGTTCCCAACTGAACATGTCAACAAGTTACCACCCTGAGACTGATCGACAGCAGATAGATTCAATGGGATGTTAGAGGAGTATTTACGCCACTTTGTTAGTGCTAAACAGAGAAATTGGGCACAACTTCTTGACGTTGCCCAATTTTGCTTCAACTCTCAGAAGAGCTCCGCCACCAATAAAACTCATTTTGAAGTTGTGATGGGTCAACAACCTCTACTCCCACACACAGTGACAGAGTATACAGGGAAGAGTCCGTGAGCTTTCAATTTCACGAAGGAATGAAGAACCAATGCAGAAATTGCTCGAGCATACTTGGAGAAAGCCTCCGCGAGGATGAAGAAATGGGCAGATCAGCATAGAAGGCCCCTAGAATTCCAACCTGGAGATTTGGTGTTGATCAAGTTAAATCCAGAGCAAATTCGGTTCAGAGGGAACAGAGACAAGAGATTGGTGAGGAAATATGAAGGGCCGGTTGCCATTCTTAGGAAGGTGGGAAAGACTTCCTACAAAGTCGAGACTCTAGCGTGGATGAAGATGCACCTAGTTTTTCATGTCAGCAGGTTGAGACCTTTTCATGCAGATAGCGGTGATGTAACCGTAACCAATCACGAAGACCGGAGATTGAAGAACCAACTAGGAAAAGAGCCATGAGGGAAGTTGAGGAAATTTTGGCAGAAAGGGATGTGACTGGGGACTAGCGACTTGGAAAGGAGTTCCTAGTGAAGTTGAGAGACCTGGGAGATGAAGAGACTAGTTGGGAGAGAGCCGAAGACCTGCAACAATTTAAGCAGAAGATCGAAGACTTTACAACCCTTCAGCGTCGAGAAGAGAGAGCCGAAGACTTGCACCAACCAAAGCAGAAGAGTGAAGACTTTCAAGCCTGTCAGCACCGAGGTGAAGAACAGAGGAGGAGCAGTTCATATGTGTCGACGAGGGCGTCGACAGATTAAGTGGGGGAGGATGTAACGCACCTACACTCCAAGCTTATCCAGGGCCCTTGTCTTACCCATGGCCGCTTGCATGTGGTGCTAGGGTGCACTTTTGTATTTTTCTTATTTTATTTTATTTTCTATTTTAGGGGGGGTGACAACTCAAACATCATGTGTGTTTCCTAGTGTCACTTGTGCAATGTCTTAAAAACCTCTTTAGGGGGGGTGACCCGGGCACCTTAGAAGGGCCTTGGCCACCAGCATACTAGGGGTTTTAGCTGTGTACTCCCTCGCCATTAGTTGGCTTGCTTAATGAAACATGCTTCCTTTTGATTTCCAATTGCTTTGTCCAAATGTGATGCTTGAATGTGTATGCAATATGTCTAATATGTGTTTCATTATCATGTACCCCGTAGATGTGTGCTTATCGATGTATACTCTACTTTGTTACCTAATAATGTTCACATTATATAGATGGCTAACCATGGGTACGACCTTGCAGGATCAATCCTAGGCTGACTTGTTAGACACAACATTAACAAGTGCCGCACGGACCTAACTTGGTGACACCAAAGTTTGGCCCGTGACAAACAGCATACATACATTATATTCCAACAGGTAACTGCGGGGAGCAGATGATGTTGAACTAACGAGAAACGAAAGTTGGGCCTCTATTTGTGCTTCTTAGAAGGGAAGGTGCGTGATAGAATCATAATTTAAGTTATATTTTTCCGTATTTTATTCATAATATAGTTTTTCGAAGTTTATGGGACAAAAAAATATGGACGACAGATTAGCATCAAATTCCATCATTTTGAGTCTTAATTTGCAATTTAAAATTTTATTTTCTAATTAGGAATTGCTATGGGCCTGATTTGGATCTGTTTCTATTGGCCCAAGCCTAGTTATTTCTATTAGTTATTTTTAATTATAGTATTTATGCTAGTTGCCGTTTCTTTTTATAATTAGGTCCAACTGTAATTATCTTTCTCATGCATGTTCAGCTCCAGTAGAATGGGTACCAGTATGTTAGCGGCACCAAGTCGGGAGGCTTCACTTACTGGTTGGTTTATCTTCAAGTTGTATTTATTCAGCAAATGGGAATGAAAAAAGTGTTAATTTTCATTGATTGCACAAATTCACTCTTATTTTACATTAGAGGTTTGGTCCCCTCGAAGAGGCCAGTTGTAGAATTATTAGTTCTACTTAACAATAAGTAAATTGCAAGTGGTATCAGAGAAGACGTTCCTATGGCTGAGGGCACTCGGTTTGCACAGCAAACTGAAGCTGTAACGAGACTCCAACATGCCCAAAGTACCACAGATCAGAAACGGACCCTCCAATAATAGGCCTTGGAGCGGCAACAACAATCCCTAGAGCTATTGATGCAGCAGCTTGCCGGAGTAAATACTCGACTGGACAACATCCTACAAAATTAAAGACAAGAAGTTGGTGAATTGGAAGAGTTAGCATTCCGCAACAATGAAGTACTTGGTATTCGTTTCGCCGTACCCCGAGTTGAATTCCCTAGATTTGAAGGAGAGGACCTCATGAATTGGTTGTACAAGGTAAACCCCTTCTTTGCTATCCATCACACATTATTGGATAATTATGACCCATAGCATCACTATTTGTACAGAACATGGTGTTGTTGTACAAATTAACTATGTGACAAAGGAAATTGCTCTTTTATCATTTGTAATTGGATTACCGGGATATATAAATGATAAAATTCCATATGATTAGTACCCGATTAATAAGATAGGAGACAGTATTAATCCACATAAGGTTTAATCATTAAATATATCTAGTCGTAGTATTATCGAGACTGGACATCGATAATGCAGAATAAGCTAGTATTACACTTGTGCGTGTTATGGAAGCATAACGGTATAGTTCTTATATATTTGGGTATTGGATACTCATGCAAGTGTAATAGGAGGTTCTGTTTACCGATGGTACAGAAACAGCTTCGCTCTGGATAGACCCCTTTGAATTCCATTGGTAGTATGACTATGTGTCTATGGGAATCCGAATCAGGGTAGGTGTATTTGGTCTTAACCTGAGACTTGCATCACTAATACTTGCGACAATCAGTATACTTTGGTTTTGGTCGTCCGGGGCTTTAACAGGTTCTGGTACGCCTCTTCTGGGTATACTGAGAATCGTAGTATATTGGGTGTGATGTCAAGATGGAAGTATCACTTCAGTCATATGGAGATAATGATCACGCAGGGATACAAAACTGGTACTCTTAAGTACTGCAGTCATCGGGATAATATGACTAGGTCATGATTATCCGATTATAGAGACTAGTTGGTAGTGATCCAATATATACTTCGTACAGGGTAGACACAATTCCAGCCCCAGGCCTAGCATGTGACATCCGAAACTGGATCGTAATAGGCAATACTACGTATACTACGCCTGACAAAGATTATATATTCCTTTAAAGAATATTTCTGGAGAATTGGGAAGGCACAGGGTTTTGCAAGAAGCCAACCATGTCTTGTAAATCGGTAAGAACATGGTACCAGGTACACACGTATTCGGATAGTTCGATGACTGTATTTACTGCCAACATATCTAGGGATCTCTTGGGTCGCTTCCCGAAGATTCACCGATGACATTTGACTCGAACATAATTAATCTGGAATTAATTATGAGAAAGAAAATTAATCTAGGATTAATTACGGCAATAAATTAATCTAGGATTAATTACCAAAGAGAATTTTATATGGGATTAATTGCGTCAAGAATTAATCTGGGATTAATTCGACTAGAAGAGAGAACGTGATTAATTTGGAATTAATCGGTAAAGTAAATTTAATAGTTAAATTGGATTTTACTATTTAATTTATTTAATTGGGCTAAAATAATATATTAGATATATTAATCAAAATTGGATTTCAAAGCGGAATTAACATTGGATTTTAATTCAAGCGAACGAATTAATTTGGAATTAATTCGTGTGCGACTTTCGTAATAATTTTGCGAGGCATTATAATTTAATTAAATTGGATTTAATTACGTCGCGACAGAAAATTTGTTTAATCGGATTAAACGAATTCGAGCCCGAAGTGTGTTGAGCAAACCCACTTGAATTTTGAATTTAAAGTGGGGCCCACTAACTTATATCATAAGTCACCTTTTTGGTGATAGAAGTTGTTGGAAACTTGTATCACACATTTTGCTTTTTGGAAAAGAATTTACCAACTGTTGGATTTTTTTTTTGGTAATTGATTTTAGAAATCAAAATGTCAAAACACTATTCATCTCATTCTCTCTTCCATTTGGGCGTGAACTTGGTTCATGTTTTTCTTGAATTTTGTTGCAAAATTCAACAATGCTAGCCAATTAAGGAGTCATTTAAGGTGATAGGGAAACTCACCATTGAGTTGGAATCAACAAAGAAAGCTTGGAGCTTCATCGAATACAAAGAAAAGTCTTGAATCTCATCCGATCAAAGTAAGTTTTTCCGCAACTTGTCTTTTATTTTTCACACAAAAATCATCTTAGAAGATCTTGGCATGTTCTAGGAACACTAACAATAGTATCAGAGCCTCATAAGTTTGATTTGAAAATCTAGGGTTCATGACTTTAATTTGGGATTTTATGCTTGGAGCTTGATTTTGCCTAAATTGATGAGTTGGTTGAGTTTATATGATGTTGAATTGGATTTGTATATCATTGGATTTGTGATAGATTGATTAGATCGAAAATCCCCAAAATCCCTGCTTGGCCGAATGTATCCCCTAGGTTGCTCATGGTGATTTTTTGAAAATTAACAATTGGATGTGTTGATGGCATGAATTGTATGTTAAATGTTGATTTAATTAGATTGAAATCAAATTGCATGATGAATTCTTGCCTTTTCCATGAGCTATATAGCATGTAATAGATTGATTTTGCTTCAATTTATGTTTGGACATGAATTGGAAATGTTGAGCATAATTAATTGGATTAATTAGTGTTTTGGAAACATTAGATTAGTTGATTAATTATATTAATTACACTTGAATTGAATTAATATGTAATTTGGAAAAATGTATTAATTTAATTGTTGTAATTGGGCTTAATGGGCTTGGTTGGGCCAAGTTTGGTTTTGGACAATTGGGTTGGATCCAATTTGGCCTAAAACCATTTCCATAAAGTCCAAATATGACAATTGGGCCTTTAAATTATTTAATTGGGCCTAATGGGCCTAAATTGATTTTTGGAAAAAAAGGGTGATTCCTTAATTGGGCCTTGGCATTTGGGTTTGATCCATATTGGCCAAAGCTCATGCCTTAAGAATTAATTAAAAGCCCATTGGACTTTAATTAAATTGACATTGGATGTTAATTGGGCCTTTGAGTCCCATTAAGATTGGATTTAGAATCTAAGTCTAAAAGACACTATTAAAAAGTGTAATTATTTAATTTGGAATAAAATATAAATTAGTATTGGATACAATTTAAATTGGATTTAAAATTGTAGTTCGATATAATTCAAGAATATGTACTTTGAGTATTTATTCTTAAACGAATTGGACTCGCGCAAATCAAACCGTTGTTTGAACATTGGATGGTCATTAATTCAAAGATTAATTAATTGGATTAGATTGATTGAATAACATGCTTTGTGTGAATACTTTTGTATGAATAATGTATATCAGATGAATATTAGAAGGGTGAGGGTAATTTTGGAAATTGTTGTAATAAATTTAGAATTTATTAAATTGGACCTGCTTGTCCAGCCTATTATCTCCTTATCTCATTGTATTTCTCTTCTCACAAATTCCCCTCAATGTAAATGAGGTTTCTTTAGAAGTATTATGTAATTGGGTAGAAGTATGAATAGTGCTAGCGGGAGAGAGGAAATGGAGAGATTTGTTCTAGGAACAAAGTTTGTTATATATCTGTAGGCACTGCATTTTTACACATAAGTCCCTATGATGAGTCTCATTTTGGAGACACTACCTTTTAAGTCACGGAGGTCACGGAAAACGGACATCGGAAGGGGGAATTCAGAATAAACAAGGTTCACTGTTTTCGTTGGTGCTACGTTCGTGTATACGTTCGAACGTCAGGCAGATTGCTGACGTTGGTGCCGCATTCGAGTAATCGTTCGAACGGTGTCGGTAATTCTGGTTTTGCTGCTAGCCTCACATTAAGCCCAATTCGCCCAAACCTTGGCCCACACGCCCAAGCCCACTTAAAACACATATTTAACACATGGTGAAATCAAAACAAATCTAAAAATCACATACCAAGTTAAATAAAATACTTACACAAATTAAAGAAATTGCATGCCTAATTAAAATCAACCAACAAACTAAATGCCTAATCTAAACCAATCAAATATAATCATACCAAGTTAAAATCAATCAACCAATATATTATTCCCAAACTTAAAATATTGTATGCCTAATCAACATAAACTAAATATTCAACCTTCCCTATCTAGCCAAGATTTGTCCCCCCCTCAATCTTTGACTTCCCTTATCCAAGCCAATCAAATCCCTTTCCTTGTCAAGCCTAACCCTTTGCCTATAAAAAGAACCCTTCACCAACCTTCTCAAGGCTAGCTAGCTCATAGACACAACTCTCCCTCACTCTCAATAACAAAAAGATCACAAACCAAAGAACCCCCATCGCCTTGACCAAAACACATCCCGAACAGCCCCCTCACCTCACCGAAAAACACATCCCAAGCAGCCCTAAACACACACATAAAACAGCCCCCGAACCACACCATAACACCACCGAAAATAACACCCAAAACAATAGCCAAAACATCCCAAAAACAGTAACTAAAATACAGCAGTAAAACAGTAGCAGCGGCAGCGAATCGGAGTCAAAACAGCAGCAAAAGACGGAGGACGACGACCCAAAACAGTAAGACAACGAACGAGAGCAGTGAACCAGTGAACCGAAAGAGTTGCGGAGCTTTACCCCTTCCGATCTTCGTGAAACGCGAGTCCGAGAGACGACTTAAAAGGTTAGACCTGAGGGCACTTTTTCATTAGTTTCTATCCGTTTCTTTTGTTATTGAATTTTATTCGCATGAGAGTCGTTTATGGATGCATGTTGTGGCTTGAATGAAATGGAAGAGTGTCGTCTCTTGTGGTATATAGGATGGAAACCCAGACGTAAATTCCGTAGCCGAATCCGAATGGACGGTAGTGCGGTCTGTACTTGGGACACAACTCCACGTACCACTTGAGTAAACGGCACCTTCTCTTGTTTTGTGTTCCTTTGGTCTATCTATTTCTTGTTATTTAAATTCTGCATGTCGCTTATTTGTGTATGATATAATCGAGTGCATGGGCTCGGTAAGTGCGATGAAAGGTCCCCTAATCGGAAGGGTTAAAATCCTTCACCACGATGCTTTGCCGCGCCGGTTGATGTGTGTTCGGTTGAATGCGAGACACGTTCAATCGGACATACTTAGTTGAATATGATTGTCTTTATGTTTGTATGCATGATGTGATATGACGCGCATGGGCTTAGTATGTTGGTCTAAAGGTCCTCTCTTTGAGAGATCAAGAGCCCCCCAAAAGGCCACCTTTACGGCAGTACTTCGCCGCGCCCCCTTTATTTTGTTGTTTATGTATTGTGTCCCATTTCATGCATCAGGTCTGTTCCCGTTCGAACGCGTTTACGAACGCAACTCGAACGCGCATGCATTTTGCCTTATCATGCATCAGGTCTTATTTTCGTTCGAACGCGTTATCAAACGCCATACGAACGCGAGCATTCTATTTCATTTACGTTCGAACGCGTTATCAAACGCCATACGAACGCGAGCATTCTGTTTCATTTCCGTTCGAACCCGTTATCAAACGCCACACGAACGCGAACCTTCTGTTTACCGTTCGAACGCGTTTACGAACGCTACACGAACGCGCACACACTAAACTGAGTCTGTCTTATCATATTCATGCATAATTGCCTCTTGGTTGATCTTTCTTGTGTTATATAGCCAACCGTATTATTTGTATTCTTGCATTTATCCATTCTATGTGTTCTTGGGATTGTATTCAGGCATGATTAGGCTGTTAGCAGGTTATTTGGTTAATAGGCTCATGAGATAGTACTCAAGCATGATTAGGTTGTTCTTAGTTTTCCATATCATAGGATTGAAATATGTTCATGAGATTGTCATGTGATGTTGCATGTTGTGATGAACTTGTTGATGTATGCATATGAATCTAGAAGCATGATATTTTTGGAAATAAATGTTATTTAAGCCTGGTTAAATTATTACATAAATCCTTTTATTACAAGTGACATAAGTAAGGGACCATTCCGAACCCAACGGTTTGAGGTCTTCCCTTGCGAGGGGTGAGTGCGGCCTTAAATCTTTGTCCCGGTTCACACCGGGTGGCGACTCCATATTATTTAGTACTTCCCAACTAGTGCCGCGAGCCTAGAAACGGCGTCGCCCAGGTTCTGTTGTCCACAGTTTGGCGACTCCACTGGGGATAGAGAATTGGCCCCGAAATATTGTCTTGTAATGTTTGGATTTATGTTTTAATTGACTATGTCTATAGTGGATAAAGTGGGGGTTTAATCAAGGGCACTTTGAGGCTAGGTAATGGTTTGGTGTCTTCCTTCACTCACTACCTTTCTAGAAGGAAAAGCTGTGAGGACACCTATATGACCATCTACTCGTAGCCTTTGTGATGGACTAATTTGGAGGACTCGTTGTTTATTCCTGACACCAAGCGATAAGAGCCTAAGAGGCTTTGGGTATTTAAGTGAGCCTCGCTCCACCTTCCCTCTGGGGAATCTACAACGGGAAATCCATTTGACAGTCCGTCACACACCATAGCTCATTGGCACGTACCTTAGTGTATAAAAAGGGATACGCTCACTTGGTCGCTTGAACCCTTGAGTGGGGAGACCTAGTTGTGGGCTATCCTTCGCCGGTGAGAGCCTTTGTCCATACTCTTGCAAATCCACCCATGGACCGGTTTGTATGGTTAAAGTAACAATTATTTCCTTGAGAATGTGCTTATGGACCATCCTCATTTGGATGCAGTTGGACTATTGTCAGAAATGCGGGCTTGCTGGGCCATTTAAACTGGGGCAAGTTCGTACTGTATGACTATTAGGCCCAAGGCTTCTGAAATGTTGATGGGCCATTATGTAAAAATTATTATGTTATGTTTGCATTATCGCCCTTCTATGCTTGTGTTTGGGAACATCATCGTTTGGATCCATTTGGACCATTTGTCATGGGATATGGACTTGTTGGGCCATTTAAACTGGGATAAGAATGTATTCCATAACTATTGGGCCAAAGGCGTCTAAGTGTTGATGGGCCACCTTGTGCTTGTGTTCGGAGTATTATCATTTGGATTTAGTTGGGCTCCTTGCCATAAGATATGAACTTGTTGGGCCATTTAAACTGGGACGTGTTCACTCTTATGACAGTCAGCCCAAAAGCTTCTAAAATGATAATGGGCCGACTTGTTTGAAAATTTTATTGACTTGGTATGATTTATATGTTATATGCCTCTTATGCACATCATGCATACATACATCATGTTAACCATTGTGTTCTGAAAGCCATCACAGATTCCCGTTGGGTTAGAAAAAAGGGAAGACTCATCAAAATACTGGGAACAGACATGAGTGAATCAGATATTGAGGTGTCCCGTATGGATCAGTTGGAAAACGGTCTCGCCAAGGTCACTGAACAGTTGCAAGCCTTGACTACTGCCATGACAAATATGGCTGTGCCCCGTGCTGGGGGAAATTCTGAGAATGTAAGGCGCGAGGAGCCTCCGAATGGGTTGGGGGATGATATCCCCGCTTTTGATGATGATATGGCAGAGTATGCAACAGACAGAGTGATTGTGTCTCAAGCCGAGATATAGAAACTCAGGGACCAGGTTGAATCCGTTACCCGCAAGATGAGGGGTAAGAATGAAGATTTGCTAGATTATGAGACAATGAAGTTTGAGGAGCAGTTGCCAGCGCAGTTTAAGATGCCAAATTTGGCTAAGTTCAATGGGAATGGAGATCCGAGGGTGCATCTCCGTCAGTATGTGTCTGTTATGAGTTCAGTTGGCTTGTCTCAGCGCCAGGTACAGAAAATGTTTGGGATGTCACTCGAGGGGGCACCCGTAGTATGGTACCATAACCTGGACAAGCAGGTTAAGGAAGATTGGAGGGAGCTAGCTGATGCTTTCTTAAAACAATATGTCACAGACCTGGAGATTGACTTGTCACTCCGTGACTTAGAAAATATCAAGCAGAAGCCGGAGGAAAATTTCAAGGAATATGTGGACCGCTGGAGGAGCCAGCTTCTGAAGATGCAGACCCGGCCCTGAGAAAAGGACCAGATCAAAATGATCATCAAGGGCACCAAGCCCTCTATTTATGGCAAACTGAGGAGAATGACTTCGATGATTACTGATTTTCGACAGCTGAGGGAGACAGTTATGGATATTGGGGAGGAGGAAGCCGAGAACAGAAAGTTTTATGGACAGAACATAAGGAATATTGGGGGACATTCAGGAACTATGCCTGCTACTGCTGAGGTCACTGCCATTAAGAACAGACGATTTTCTAACCTTGGTAAGCCTCTTTCAAAGGTATTCGAAAAGCTGAAGGCGCAAGGACTCTTAAAACCTTTGGAACCTAGGCCCATTCCAAATCCTGTGCCACCTCACATGAACTTAAACTTATACTGTCACTTCCACCAAGAAAAAGGCCATGACACCGACAACTGCGCCCGCCTCAGACATGAAATCCAAAACCTCATCGATGCCCATACAATACCCGACCCAGAGAAAGAACAACCCAACGCACACAGAAATCCCCTACCCAACTACATGATCAACTCTGGCCTACCCGAAACCCTTGTCCTCCAAACTCTCAACCACTCAGCTTCATAGGAATAAGGGATAACAATGGTGAATAACCATGGGCTGAAGAAGAGGGCACTGTTGTTTCTCCTAGTTTATCTTGCACTTTTAATAAAGACATTGATTTTGTTTACCTGTTCGAACGTTTCCTCAACAATAATAAAGGCGATCATTTCATTTATCTGCCTAAGACTATTACTTTCAAACTTGCAACATGAGTGTGTTCAATCTTGGTAATGTGATGCTCAGAGCGTAGGGAATCCTCAAAAGAAGCAAGCAGAAAAGATAAGTTAGCCATTCAGGAATTGGGAAATGGAGACAGTGGGACTGTTAGACTTGGAAAGAAACGGGTTCCTGGAACAAATCAGGGTAGACAGGTGGAAATGGTACTTTCCCTAAGAGGAGAATGGTCATCAATGGAATTGACGGAAGACCTAACCCAACGAGATAGGAAACTCATTCACGCATGCATGCATACACGTAACATATTTTGCATTCCTTTTTGTGTTTTGTGTTTGTTTTGTGTTCATAGGTTTTGAAGAAGAAAGAGAGAAAGCGGCAAATGAAAGCCAATCAGAAGCATCAATATTAGCATCAGTATCAGCATGGGGGCGAGGCCCATATCAATATCAATATAGGGGCGAGGCCCATATCAATATCAGTTTGAGGGCGAGGCCCACATCAGTATCAGTTCAGGACCGAGGCCCACATCATCTTTAGCTTGGGGGCGAAGCCCATGTCAGCTCGGGGGCGAGGCCCATATCAGTTTGGGGGCGAGGCCCATATCAGTATTAGATCGAGGGCGAGGCCCATATCAGTTCAGGAAGAAAGCCTATATTTGGTTCAGCTCGGGAATAAAGCCTACATTCGGTACAATCCAGGAACAAAGCCTCATGTCAGTATAGTTCGGGAATAAAGCTCAAGGGGAAGAAAGCCTCATGTCAGTATAGTTTGAGAACAAAGCTCAAGGGGAAGAAAGCCTCATGTCAGTATAGTTTGAGAACAAAGCTCAAGGGGAAGAAAGCCTCATGTCAGTATAGTTTGAGAACAAAGCTCAAGGGGAAGAAAGCCTCATATCAGTATAGTTTGAGAACAAAGCTCAAGGGGAAGAAAGCCTCATATCAGTATAGTTTGAGAACAAAGCTCAAGGGGAAGAAAGCCTCATATCAGTATAGTTTGAGAACAAAGCTCAAGGGGAAGAAAGCCTCATGTCAGTACAGTTCGGGAACAAAGCCCACACTCAGTGCAGTTCGGGAATAAAGCCCACATTCAATACAATTCAGGAAGGAAGCCTACGTCCAACAAACTCGGGAATAAAGCCCACATCCAATGCAGTTCGGGAATAAAGCCCACACTCAGTGCAGTTCAGGAAGAAAGCCCACATTCAGTACAGTTCAGGAAGAAAGCCTGTATTCAGCTCAGTTCGGGAACAAAGCCCACACTCAGTGCAGTTCAGGAAGAAATCCCACATTCAACACAATTGAAGGAATAAAGCCTAGAGGAATAAAGCCTCATCTCAACACAATTCGAGAATAAACAAGCCGGGAATGACACTCCAAGAATGGAAGCACAGTTCGAGAATGGACCACATCACAGCACGGTTCGAGAATGAACCAGGGGTCGCAGCACCTCACCATCCAAATCAACTCAACTCAACACATGGTAAGTCAAGTGGCAGCTGGCGAGCCAGGTAAGTGAAAATGCATTGCATGTACTTTGATAGGATTGTCACTGTCACACACTGCACAAGTCCCATCAAAGTGGGGGCGACTGTAGGCACTGCATTTTTACACATAAGTCCCTATGATGAGTCTCATTTTGGAGACACTACCTTTTAAGTCACGGAGGTCACGGAAAATGGACATCGGAAGGGGGAATTCAGAATAAAAAATGTTCACTGTTTTCGTTGGTGCTACGTTCGTGTATACGTTCGAACGTCAGGCAGATTGCGGACGTTGGTGCCGCGTTCGAGTAAGCGTTCGAACGGTGTCGGTAATTCTGGTTTTGCTGCTAGCCTCACATTAAGCCCAATTCGCCCAAACCTTGGCCCACACGCCCAAGCCCACTTAAAACACATATTTAACACATGGTGAAATCAAAACAAATCTAAAAATCACATACCAAGTTAAATAAAATACTTACACAAATTAAAGAAATTGCATGCCTAATTAAAATCAACCAGCAAACTAAATGCCTAATCTAAACCAATCAAATATAATCATACCAAGTTAAAATCAATCAACCAATATATTATTCCCAAACTTAAAATATTGTATGCCTAATCAACATAAACTAAATATTCAACCTTCCCTATCTAGCCAAGATTTGTCCCCCCCTCAATCTTTGACTTCCCTTATCCAAACCAAACAAATCCCTTTCCTTGTCAAGCCTAACCCTTTGCCTATAAAAAGAACCCTTCACCAACCTTCTCAAGGCTAGCTAGCTCATAGACACAACTCTCCCTCACTCTCAATAACAAAAAGATCACAAACCAAAGAACCCTCATCGCCTTGACCAAAACACATCCCGAACAGCCCCCTCACCTCACCGAAAAACACATCCCAAGCAGCCCTAAACACACACATAAAACAGCCCCCGAACCACACCATAACACCACCGAAAATAACACCCAAAACAGTAGCCAAAACATCCCAAAAACAGTAACTAAAATACAGCAGCAAAACAGTAGCAGCGGCAGCGAATCAGAGTCAAAACAGCAGCAAAAGACGGAGGACGACGACCCAAAACAGTAAGACAACGAACGAGAGCAGTGAACCAGTGAACCGGAAGAGTTGCGGAGCTTTACCCCTTCCGATCTTCGTGAAACGCAAGTCCGAGAGACGACTTAAAAGGTTAGACCTGAGGGCACTTTTTCATTAGTTTCTATCCGTTTCTTTTGTTATTGAATTTTATTCGCATGAGAGTCGTTTATGGATGCATGTTGTGGCTTGAATGAAATGGAAGAGTGTCGTCTCTTGTGGTATATAGGATGGAAACCCAGACGTAAATTCCGTAGCCGAATCCGAATGGACGGTAGTGCGGTCTGTACTTGGGACACAACTCCACGTACCACTTGAGTAAACGACACCTTCTCTTGTTTTATGTTCCTTTGGTCTATCTATTTCTTGTTATTTAAATTATGCATGTCGCTTATTTGTGTATGATATAATCGAGTGCATGGGCTCGGTAAGTGCGATGAAAGGTCCCCTAATCGGAAGGGTTAAAATCCTTCACCACGATGCTTTGCCGCACCGGTTGATGTGTGTTCGGTTGAATGCGAGACACGTTCAATCGGACATACTTAGTTGAATATGATTGTCTTTATGTTTGTATGCATGATGTGATATGACGCGCATGGGCTTAGTATGTTGGTCTAAAGGTCCTCTCTTTGAGAGATCAAGAGCCCCCCAAAAGGCCACCTTTACGGCAGTACTTCGCCGCGCCCCCTTTATTTTGTTGTTTATGTATTGTGTCCCATTTCATGCATCAGGTCTGTTCCCGTTCGAACGCGTTTACGAACGCAACTCGAACGCGCATGCATTTTACCTTATCATGCATCAGGTCTTATTTTCGTTCGAACGCATTATCAAACGCCATACGAACGCGAGCATTCTGTTTCATTTACGTTCGAACGCGTTATCAAACGCCATACGAACACGAGCATTCTGTTTCATTTCCGTTCGAACCCGTTATCAAACGCCACACGAACGCGAACCTTCTGTTTACCATTCGAACGCGTTTACGAACGCTACACGAACGCGCACACACTGAACTGAGTCTGTCTTATCATATTCATGCATAATTGCCTCTTGGTTGATCTTTCTTGTGTTATATAGCCAACCGTATTATTTGTATTCTTGCATTTATCCATTCTATGTGTTCTTGGGATTGTATTCAGGCATGATTAGGCTGTTAGCAGGTTATTTGGTTAATAGGCTCATGAGATAGTACTCAAGCATGATTAGGTTGTTCTTAGTTTTCCATATCATAGGATTGAAATATGTTCATGAGATTGTCATGTGATGTTGCATGTTGTGATGAACTTGTTGATGTATGCATATGAATCTAGAAGCATGATATTTTTGGAAATAAATGTTATTTAAGCCTGGTTAAATTATTACATAAATCCTTTTATTACAAGTGACATAAGTAAGGGACCATTCCGAACCCAACGGTTTGAGGTCTTCCCTTGCGAGGGGTGAGTGCGGCCTTAAATCTTTGTCCCGGTTCACACCGGGTGGCGACTCCATATTATTTAGTACTTCCCAACTAGTGCCGCGAGCCTAGAAACGGCGTCGCCCAAGTTCTGTTGTCCACAATATCCATCCGAATGTCATTATTATTTTATTCGCGCCTTATTATGATTTTAGAATGCATGCTTAAGGGTGTATGATGTGACCTAATTAAAGATAATAAATTGGTTGCCAAATCGCGACAAAAACCCTCATTTTATATTAAGCGTTTTTCCTTCCATTGAGTGATTCTCTCTCAAGAAAAACAAGCCTAAATAAGACCCTCTTAACAAACCCCTCCCACCATAAAAAAAAACTCCATTAACACCACATGAAATACTAATGACAAAATAGATAAGGGGCTATGCTATTGTGATGAGAAGTGGCACAACAGCTATAGGTAGAAGAAACCAATAATTTTCTTACTTGAATGTGTCAATTTCAGGGTTGATCATGTGTTGGAGAAGGGAGATATCATGAAATTGTTAGGGTTGGTTCTCAGAGCGCCAATCCATATCGTATTTATGTCTGATTCATGAATACGAGTAATATATTTTTCCATAATATTACTTAATTATGGTAGCACCTCTTGTCTTTTATTATATATATTCGATCTAATTCATTAGATTGAAACTAAATCGTATTTAGTGATATATATAAATATATATATTAGACAAAGGCCCGATAATATATAATGTAGTGCGCAATTGCAAGGTAGTTTGTAATTGACATTGGGAAGCGTAACTACTAGAAATATATTATCAAATTAAGTTCCTGGTCAAGATTTACTGACACGGGTCAGTTAGTAAAATCCGTTGAGACTAGTATATCGGACTTGGTCCGATGGTTTATCCCAATGAACCATGAGTCTCGGGAGACTCGTATAGACGTGTAGGTGTTTATTTGATACATACTGAACGACTCACCGAAGATTACCTAATAGATGGTACACCAACGTCAATAAGAATCTTCTTGGGTTGAGTAGCATAGTGATTCTTTGACTTGAGATACCACTGTGGATATATGAGTTATCCTCCACACTTAGATGGCAGTCACGTCACCGATCTATTTAGATCATACCTCCACCTGTTAGTTAGGTGTGGACTCATGCTCATGCTATCATGTGTGTATCATGATAGGATCCATCAGTCATGTGTACATGACATATGTTTCTATTATATGATTAGCAGTCTGTTAAATCCAAGGCCGTAGTATACTTCAGAAGTAAGTTCCGAGTGTTATTTAGAAGATTGCTATTAGATACGTCAACACGATTATACCTATAGAGATTTAACGTTTATATCTATATCTCTGGGATAATCCGGATACATGTGACAGAGGGATTATACGTATACAATGACCTCGACCTGTATGATTCAACGAGTTTATCCGTGGTCGTCATAATTTACGGGTGGGTAAATTATGGACAAGACATTCGATTTCGTGACAGATATGCCTGAATCTAGAGTCTCACTAATGAAATATACTCGTAGAGAACTAGGACAACTGTGGATAATATTGATTATTTATAACTCGTTTAACGGTTAAACGAATAATACATGCAATCGGGACCTAACGGTCATTTCCGAATTAATGTGTATTTATATTTAATACTTGATATTATTAAATACACATTAATTAAATATCAAATTGTGATATTTGACATATATCATTAATATATGTATTTGAGATATTTAATGTAAATATAATACATATATTTAAAATATTTGTATTTAATTATTTAATTATATAAATGTTATATGATTAAAATAATTAAAGTAACTAATATCTTTAGTAATGATATGCTTTATTAAAGTTAGGAAATGACATGGTATCATTGGTAACACTTGGAGTTTTACTTTATTAAAGATAAAGATTATCTTTTTATTATGTAAATTTGTTCCAATGATAATTTTACAAGTGAAACAAATTGAAAAAATATTTATTTGTTATTTTTGTTGTTCTCGGCAACAATAATTTTTGACATATAAATATTTTTTTTGTTTTCATTTTCTACCACAACACAAGGTTTTCAAATAAATCACTAAGTTAAATTGAGAGAAAAAGTGAAGAACAAAAGGAGAAAAGCTTAGAAACTTGGAGTTTTTGTAAGTTATTTCCAATTTTCTTCAACTAAGAAATTGTTTCTGTGATTCTATGCTTCAACTTTTGTAGCTTAGAATTTTCTCTAATGTTTAATTATGTGAATTATTGTGTTGGAAACTTGTTTGAAGGTGTTAAGCATGTATGTTTAATTAATAAGCTTATTATGAGTAATAAAGCTTATTTGATTAATTAGTAATCAAAGTTGTCATTCTAGAGTTGCTTAGCCATTCATAAATGACCTATAATTATTCTTGAGTTGTTTCATGATGGTGAGACTTGATTGGTGTGGTATTGGATTGATTAAAGTGTTGAATTTTATCAATTTAATGTAAATTGTGAAATTGGAGTAATTTGAGAAATTAGGGTTCTTAACCTAATCCAATTTTAGGGATTTTCATATATATGATGTAATGTGATGTACATATGATGTATATTAAATTTGGGATTGATTGGATTTGATCTTGATGTGTTTTGAACCAAAAAGACCAAATTGCAAATCTTGGAAAATATAGGGGTTGTTCGGCAATTCTGAACTGTCGGGTTTCTAAAGTGTCCCAAGATCAATTTAAGCAAGAAATCATATGAATACTCAAAGGAGAAAAGCGGAAATAAACTCACATTGAACGGATTTTGGATGCGTTGATAACGAAAATTTTGCCTTTGAGAAGTCCTCCAAGATATCCTCTTTGAAGTTGAATCCAAGCTCCAAGCTTTGATGTTGATTCCAATCTCAAGGGATTAGTTTCCATAACACCTTGATATGATTTCTTTGGTGTGCTAGCACTTAGAAAAATTGCCACAATTTTTCTTCTTTTTCTTCTTGAATTCGTCCAAGCCAAATTTTAGAGAGAAAATGGAGCAATTGCCGTGAGGGAGAGAGAGAGTGATAAAGTTGTTGTAATTCAATTTTCAAAAGAAAATCTATGATATACCAAATATATAATATTAGGTAATAGTCAATCAAGTAATCACCTTGAGTAATTTACAAGTCTTCATTAACTTCCATCACAATAAAGTGAACAAAGTGACAAGTGGTGAGACTTGTGATGTGACATGTGGGCCCCACTTGATTCAAAATCCGAGTGGGCCCGCAACACATCCCGAGCTCGGGTTCGCTAATTCTTAATTAACAAATTTTCCGTTGCGACGTAATTAAATCAAATTTAATTAAATAATTATGCCTAGTAAAATTACTATCCACGTCGCTAGCGAATTAATTCTAAATTAACTTGTTCGCCCGAATTAAAATCTAATTTTAATTCCGTTATGAAATCTAATTTCATTTAATATATCGAATATATTATTTTATCGATTAATTACAAATTAATCGTCCTCTCTCTTCAAATAGTATTTTATCCCAGATAAAAATCTCTCCTCAATTAATCCTAGATTAATTATGTTCGAATCATACGTCATCGGTGAATCTTCGGGAAGCGACCCATGAGATCCCTGGATATGTTGGCAGTAAATCCGGTCGTCGGACTATCCAAACACGTGCGTACCTCGTACCATATTTTTACCGATTTACGAGACATGGTTGGCTTCTAGCAAAACACCGTGCCTATCCAATTCTCCAAAAATATTCTTAAAGGAATATATAATCTATGTCAGGCATAGTATACGTAGTATTGCGTATTACGATCTAGTATCAGATGTCACATGCAAGGCCTGGGGCTGGAATTGTGTCTGCCCCGTACGAAGCATATATCGGATCTCTGGTAACTAGTCTCTATAATCGGATAAACATGACCTAGTCATATTATCCCGATGACTGTAGTACATAAGAGTACTAGTTCCGTATCCTACGTGATCATCATCTTCATATGACTGAGGTGATACTTCCATATTGACATCACACCCAATACACTATGATTCTCAATATACCCAGAAGAGGCGTACATAGAACCTGTTAAAGCCCCGGACGACCAAAACCAAAGTATATTGATTGTCGCAAGTATTAGCGATGCAAGTCTCAGGTTAAGACCAAATACACCTACCCTGATTCATACTCCCATAGACACATAGTCATACTACCAATGGGATTCCAATGGGTCTATCCAGAGCGAAGCTGTTTCTATACCATCGGTAAACACAACCTCCTATCACACTTGCATAAGTATCCAATACTTAAATATATGAGAACTGTGCCATTATGCTCCCACAACGCGCACAAGTGCAATACTAGTCTATTCCGTATTATCGATGTCCAGTCTCGATAATACTTCGACTAGGGATATTTAATGATTAAACCTAGGTGGATTGATACTGTCTCATATCATCTCAATCCGGAACTAATCATAAGGACTTTTATCATTTATATATCCCGGTAATCCAATTACAAATGATAAAAGAGCAATTTCCTTTGTCACATAGTTAATTTGTACAACAACACAATGTTTTGTACAAATAGTGATGCTATTGGTCATAATTGTCCAACAATCTCCCATTTGGCCTATAGCCAATCACTCAAGTGTCCTACACCTGAACTATGTACTGGTCGCTCAAACTTCTGCAGAGAAACTACTTTCGTCAGTGGATTTTAAAGGTTATCATCTGATGCGATTTATTCGATCATCACATCGCCACGATGTATGATCCGACAAATCAGATGAAATAATTGATGTACATATTTGGATCATTGATGAGACCATTAATTCTTTAGCCTGTGCTGTAGCCTAGCTCAGCCGCCAACAGAACTACACCTAATCTAATTATGATTATATAGATCCAAAACGCTTCTTTTGCTGCCTCAACTGCAGCAATATTCTGTTTTTGTTGTTTATTCGGCAACAGTATCTTGCTTGGAAGATTTCCAGCTCACTGTTCCGTTATTCAAACTATATAGTACCCTTATTACGACTTATAGTCGTTTTTATCGGTTTGGAAACTTGCAGCGGTGAACCCAGTCACTTCAAGTTCTCCTCCTCCATAGCTTAAGAAAGCATCCTTAGATCATCTAAGATACTTAAGGATGTTCTTAATATCAATCCAGTAACTATCACTTGGATTGGCCTGATTGTGACTCCATATGCTCAAAGCATATTATGCACCAGGTCGCGTATATTTCTTTCAATGTACGAGTTCTCGGAGAGTGCCAGCAACTTTTAGATCTATCCCAGTAGATCCTTATTCCTAGAATAAAGGTTATCTATCTCAAGTATTCTATGGAGAATTTTCATGAAAGCCAAGCTTTCACCGATTGTATTATGGGAATGTTATTGCTAAGAAGCAATACATCATCAACTTATATTTTCATGTATCATACATCATCGGTGAATCTTCGGGAAGCGACCCATGAGATCCCTGGATATGTTGGCAGTAAATCTGGTCGTCGGACTATCCGAATACGTACGTACCTAGTACTATGTTTTTACCGATTTACAAGACATGGTTGGCTTCTAGCAAAACACCGTGCCTACCCAATTCTCCAGAAATATTCTTAAAGGAATATGTAATTTGTATCAGGCGTAGTATACATAGTATTGCGTATTACGATCCAGTATCGGATGTCACATGCAAGGCCTGAGGCTGGAATTGTGTCTGCCCCGTACGAAGCATATATTGGATCTCTGGTAACTAGTCTCTATAATATGATAAACATGACCTAGTCATATTATCCTGATGACTGCAGTACATAAGAGTACTAGTTCCGTATCCTACGTGATCATCATCTCCATATGACTGGAATGATACTTCTATCTTGACATCACACCCAAACACTACGATTCTCAATATACCAAGAAGAGGCGTACACATAACCTGTTAAAGCCCCAGATGACCAAAACCAATGTATATTGATTGTCGCAAGTATTAGCGGTGCAAGTCTCATGAAAATATATTAATTGTCACATAATTAATTTGTACAACAACACCATGTTCTGTACAAATAGTGATGATATGGGTCATAATTGTCCAACATGAACAAATTCTGGATTTTTGTTGAAAATTATATTTTCATGTATTAGACATGTATAAATTATTTTGGGATTGATTTGGAATCACTTAAATATGTATTTGACAATTTAAGGACCAAAATGATCAAAATGTAAAGTTTAGGGGTCTCATGGTAATTAATGATAAATCTGTTTTTTCAGATAAAAAATCAGTTTTTATTTATTGAGTAATTAGAATAAATTGGTTTATTTTAATTGCCCAAGAAAAATATTTATCAGGAATTTTTTCAGAGTGAAAATACGCGAAAATGGTGAAAAATGGCGTTACCGGGTAACGGCTGCCCAAACAGTGAACTGAGCACTGTTCGGGTAGTCCAAGAACTGTCCAAATATTTTTGGGGCTTACCTGCGCAGTCCCCATATGCAATGGTCGGTCGGTTCGGCCAGAAATACGTTTTATGCAATTTTACGAAAAAACATTTTCGTAAAAGTTTCGCGGTGTTTCTATATTATTTATGTCGTTATATGATATCGAATAAATATGTTTAGGTGAAATATGAATGATTTATTAATATTGGATATTAAATAATTTATTCGTAAGTTTAAAAAAATTTAAACTGCGATTTCGCCCGAACCACGCTCCTTCCGCTGCGCCTCCCTAATTTGACCCCAACAAAGAGACTGGGCGGGAGAACATTCTGTGACATCAAAAGAGGACTAGGTGGGGGTTTCCCTCAATGCTGTTACTGGTTCCCCTTCACACAAGACCATGCGAGTAATGGGAAATTGGGAAATCAGCCCCTAATTGTGCTAATTGACTCTAACAACACCCATTGTTTTATAGATGCAAATATGTCAAGGGAGTTACTGCAACCTATTCAAGAAGGGGGACAACTGCAAGTGACCATTGCTAATGGAGATAAAGTTTCTTGCCAGGGATTTTGTGAGGATGTGGCTCTCGAAATACAAAGTAACACTTTTTCAGGTGGCATTTTACTTACTACCTTTAGAGGGCTGTGACATAGTGATGGGAATTACTTGCTTGTAAAAACTAGGTCCTATTTTGTGGGATTTTAGAAATTTAAGCATGCAATTTCAGTGGGAAGGGATGTTGGGTTTTCTAGGTCAAACCAAGATCAAATTAAGCAATGAAATGTGCGAATACAACAAATTAAAGTAGCGGAAATACTCACTTTGATCGGCTTTGCGATGCGTTGAACACAAAAAAATTTCTTCATGAGTTTCGGCCAAGCCCTCATTGTGTGGATCTTCAAGCTCCAAGCTTTGAGTGTTGATTCCATGCTCATGAATGGGTTTCCCTATCACCTTTGAATGATCTCTTTAGTGTGCTAGCACTTGGAAAAATTTACAACAAATTGTTTTCATTCTCCTTGTGTGTGTCTCGGCCAAACCAAGAATGGAGAGAAAAAAATTGGCACAATGCCGAGAGTGAGGGAGAGAAGAGAGAAGAGTTGTATTGTGTGTTGATTTCCAAAATCAAGTAACCTAATACCAAATTTCAAAAAATTAGTCAAAAGTCTTTCACATATCAATGAATTAAGCTTGTGTGTTTTACAAGTTTCCAACAACCCAACCACTTCCATCAACCAAAAGTAGATTAAAGTGACTAGGTGATGTGACTTGTGTGGGCCTCACTTTAATTCAAAATCCGAGTGGGCCCGCAACACATCCCAGGCTCGGGTTCGCTAATTTCAAAATAACGAATTTTTCGTTGCGACGTAATTAAATCAAATTTAATTAAATAATTATTCCTAGCAAAATTACTATTCATATCGCTAGCGAATTAATTCTAAATTAATTCGTTTGCCCGAATTAAAATCTAATTTTAATTCCGCGTCGAAATCTAATTTCGTATAATATATCGAATATATTATTTTAATCCATTAATTCCAAATTAATCGTTCTCTCACTTTTAATTGAATTTTATCCCAGATAAAATTCTCCGTAATTAATCCTAGATTAATTTTCGCTCTCTTATAAGGATTAATTATGTGCGAGTCATACATCATCGGTGAATCTTCGGGAAGCGACCCATGAGATCCCTGGATATGTTGGCAGTAAATCTGGTCGTCGGACTATCCGAATACGTACGTACCTAGTACTACGTTTTTACCGATTTACAAGACATGGTTGGCTTCTAGCAAAACACCGTGCCTACCCAATTCTCCAGAAATATTCTTAAAGGAATATGTAATTTGTATCAGGCGTAGTATACATAGTATTGCGTATTACGATCCAGTATCGGATGTCACATGCAAGGCCTGGGGCTGGAATTGTGTCTGCCCCGTACGAAGCATATATTGGATCTCTGGTAACTAGTCTCTATAATCTGATAAACATGACCTAGTCATATTATCCCGATGACTGCAGTACATAAGAGTACTAGTTCCGTATCCTACGTGATCATCATCTCCATATGACTGGAATGATACTTCTATCTTGACATCACACCCAATACACTACGATTCTCAATATACCCAGAAGAGGCGTACACAGAACCTGTTAAAGCTGTGGACGACCAAAACCAAAGTATATTGATTGTCGCAAGTATTAGCGATGCAAGTCTCAGGTTAAAACCAAATACACCTACCCTGATTCGGAATTCCATAAACACATAGTCATACTACCAATGGAATTCCGAAGGTTCTATCCAGAGCGAAGCTGTTTCCGTACCATCTATAAACACAACCTCCTATCACACTTGCATAAGTATCCAATACTTAAATATATGAGAACTATGCCGTTATGCTCCCACAACGCGCACAAGTGCAATACTAGTCTATTCCGCATTATCGATGTCCAATCTCGATAATACTACGACTAAGGATATTTTAATGATTAAACCTTAGTGGATTAATACTGTCTCATATCTTATTAATCGGGTACTAATCATATGGACTTTTATCCCGGTAATCCAATTACAAATGATAAAAGAGCAATTTCCTTTGTCACATAGTTAATTTGTACAACAACACCATGTTCTGTACAAATAGTGATGCTATGGGTCATAATTGTCCAACAATCTCTCACTTTGCCTATAGCCAATCACTCAAGTGTCTTACACTTGAACTATGTACGGGTCGCTCAAATTTCTGCTAAGAAACTGCTTTCGTCAGCGGATTTGCATGGTTATCATCTGATGCGATTTATTCGATCATCATATCGCCACGATGTATGATCCGAACGAATTAGATGAATAATTGAAGTATATACTTGGATCGTTGATGAGACCGTTAATTCTTTAGCCTGTGTTGTAGCCTAGCTAAGCTGCTAACAGAACTACTCCTAATCCTATTAGGATTATTTACAGATCCAAAATTCTTCTATTACTATCTATGCTTCCGCAAATATGCTATTCAGCTCCATATTCCGCTTTTAGTGTTTTATTCGGCACAGTATCTTGCTTGGAAGATTTCCAGCTTACTGTTTCGTTATTCAAACTATATAGTACCCTTATTGCGACTTACAGTCGTTATTTTCATTTTGGAAACTTGCAGCGGTGAACCCAGTCACTTCAAGTCCTCATTCTCCATAACTTAAGAAAGCATCCTTAGTTAATCTAAGATACTTAAGGATGTTCTTAACATCAATTCAGTGACTATCACTTGGATTGCCCTGATTGTGACTCCATATGCTCAAAGTATATGAGACACCAGGTCGCGTACATTTATTTCAATGTACGAGTTCTCGGAGAGTGTCAACAACTTTTAGATCTATTCCAGTAGATCCTTATTCCTAGAATAAAGGTTGTCTCACCCAATTATTCTACGGAGAATTTTTCATGAAATCCAAGCTTTCACCGATTGTATTATGGGAATGTCATTTCCAAAAAATGATATATCATCATTTTATAGGACAATCATTGTCAGTGCGCTCCCACTAACCTCCTTATAAACACAAGAATCATTTTCGTTTTGAATTGAATCATATACCATTATGATTACATCAAAACGTTGGTTCCAAGAACACAATGCTTGCTTCAATCCATAAATGGATCGAATTAACTTGCAAACCTTGTTTGCTTATCTTGCTACGACAAAAACCGTTAGGATGTTGTAAACATCCTCCAAAAGGTTTATGTTTAAGGAAATCGATTTTGATGTTCCCTGCATATTTCATATGAAACATACATTATTAGCAAGCATTATCCAAATGATTTAATCATGCAATGAGTTAAAGTTTCATCTTAATCGACACTATGTTGATAGATACCTTTTCGCTACAAGCCTAGCTTTGTACGTTATATGTTGCCATCCATGTATGTCTTCCTTGAAGACTCATTTAGTACCAAAGGCACAATGCCTTCCTATAATAACGAGTGTCCAAACTGGTTGGTATACATGGAATCCATTTCGGACATCATGGCACTTTTCCATAATAGGGAGCGTACCTTGTATCACTTCCTCCCCATCGTAGCCTTTTTCTTCCTCAATAAGATTGACATCTTCATAGGTGAGATCAGAAACCCATACCTCCCAGGTTGTTTTGTAGGGGTTTTTAGGGGGTGAATCCGGTAACGCAGCGGAAGCGGTGAAAATCCGATTTTCAGATTTCAAAATTTTTTCTCGGATTAATTAAATAAACATATTTATTTAATATTCCAATAATCAAATTATGAAATAAAATTCAAATAATCATATTCAGTGAATTTACCAAATTACCCTGCTTTGTATTTTTGTCCATTTTAGTCCGAAATTGATCTAATCAATTTTGAATGATTCTAAATCATTTCCAAGATGAACTTATGATGTTCAAAACATCAAAACACCAAAAGAACAAAATCCCAAAATCCCCAATTATCATCATCAAAGCCGAGAGCACCACAATGGGGCCATTTGTGCACTTTGTCATTTCATGCTTCAAAACATCAAGATGTAATCCAATGAACATGAAACTTTATATGCATCATATACACACACAAATATACAACATATATGAAAAGCCCCCAATTTGGAATTGGTCATGAACCCTAATTTTTCAATTTCCACAAATTGGACAAATTAGACCAAATACATTAAATCAATTACTTCAATCATCATTCTTCCATCCAATCCAAGTCTCAACACAATGAAACAACTCAAGATCAAATCTAGGTCATTTAAGAGTGGGTCAATAACTCTAGATTAGCAACATGGTTTCAAAAACCTTAAAAGAATGTTTATAACTACAATAGTCATACACTTCCTTCATCACACACATGCTTCACACTTCCACCAAACTTCCATCAACAAAAACCACAGGAACAAAGAAAGAAACAATCCTAAGAATCATCATATTAAAGCCTAGAACCTAAGGAACAAATTCCTTACTAATAGCAAGTTCAAGAAACTTACTAAAATCCAAGCTTTTTGATTTTGTCTTCTTTCTCAAGCTCTTCAGCTTCTTTGTCTTTCTTCAATGGAGTTTTATGTTTAGTAAAGTGTATTAGGTTATTGAAATGAAAGCAAATGAAAACAATATATACTTGTGAAAGAAATGCCTTGGCCGAAACTTCACAAGCATATAAACCAAAATTTTCATTTCAATTTCATTTCAAAGTCATTTAATCAACTTGACAAATATCTAAAACACTTTATGGATATTTATTTAAGTCAAACATTGCAACTAATGTCATTTACTTCAAATATCCTAACATAAGATATTTATATTTTAATTAATTTAATCATTAACAATTAAATAATTAATTAATTAATCAAATACAAATATATTAAATATATGTATAATATTTACATTAAATATTAAAAACATATATTCATTTAGGATAAAAGTCAAATAACTCATTTTGACTATTAATTAATGTGTATTTAAATTAATCAAGTATTAAATGTAAATACACAATAATTAGGCAAATGACTATCTAGTCCCTTTAGCACGTATCTGCGTTTAACCTTTAAACGACTTTATAAATAATCAATATTATTTATTAATGTTGCTCTAGTGCTCTACGAGTATGTTTCATTATTGAGACTCTCTAGATTCAGGTATATCCGTCACGAAATCAAATTTCGTGTCCATAATCTATCCACCCGTAGATTATGACGATCACGGATAATCTCGCTGAACCATACAGGTCGAGGTCATGGCAAATGTATAATTCCTCCGTCACAGGTATCCGGATAAATCCCAGAGATATAGATGTAAACGTCAAATCTCTATCGGGATTATCCAGTCGACTATTCTATTAGCAATCTCAAAAAAATGTTTAGAACTAGCTTCTAAACTTTACCACGGGCCCATGGTTTTATCTGATTGCTAATCATATGGACTACCTATGCTCTGATACACAGAACTGACGGATCCTATCTTGATACACATAGGACACCCTGAGGATCTATCTACACCCAACGAACAGGCGGAGGTCTGATCTAAATAGATCGGTGACGTGACTGCCGTCTAAGTGTAGAAGATGTCTCATGTGCCCACAATGGCATCTCAAGTCTAAGAATCACAAGTGCTACTCAACCCAAGAAGATTCTTATTGACGCTGGTGTACCATCCATTAAGAATCTTCGGTGAGTCGTTCAGTGTTTATCCGCTATAAACACCTACACGTCTATACTAGTCTCCAAGACTTATGGTTCATTGAGAAACCATTGGAATCATATATTCCAGTATACGACATGTACCGGTCTCAACGGGTTTACTATACTGACCAAGTAGTGTAAACCTTGACCAGGAACTGTCTGAGAATGACAACGTCATGATACAACTCAATGTCCGTTGCGACGCTTTTGCAACTGTATCATGACTAATCATTCTAGGGTCATTACGTCTTTACCATATAAAAGATAGATTATATTATAGAAACTGCATATATTATTCATAATAATAATGTTTTACAGAAGTATTTAACAGAAATACAACCGGGAATTGGCGCTCTGAGCACCAACCCCAACAAAATCTCCCACTTGCTCTAGTGCCAATATCGATTGTATCTAATACCCATCGACTCCACGTGTTTATCAAACAACTTCGGAGGTATGGCCTTCGTCAGCGGGTCTGCTACATTATCTTCACTCGGTACCTTGCACACGACAATATCCCCTCGCGACACGATCTCTCGAATGATGTGGTACTTGCGTTCCACATGCTTCGACTTCTGATGCGCCCTCGTTCCTTTGCTTGCGCAATGGCTCCAGTATTATCACAGTATAACGGAATCGCATTCTCGATACTTGGGACAACTCCCAATTCTGTGATAAAGTTCTTTATCCACACAGCCTCTTTTGCAGCTTCAGAAGCTGCAATATATTCCGCCTCAGTGGTGGAATCAGCTGTCGATCCCTGTTTGGAACTCTTCCAACAAACTGCACCTCCGTTAAGGGTAAAGACAAATCCAGATGTAGACTTTCTATCATCGGGATCCGATTGGAAATCGGAGTCTGTATACCCATTAACCTGCAGTTCGTTTCCTCCTCCATATAATATCAACTTATCCTTAGTACCTTTAAGATACTTTAGGATATGTTTAATGGCCATCCAATGGTCATTACCTGGATTGGACTGATATCGACTAGTTACGCTAACAGCGAAACTGATATCAGGCCTCGTACATAACATGGCATACATTATGCTACCCAAACACGAAGCATAAGGTTGGTTAGACATTCTAACCTTCTCATCTTCTGTTTGTGGACACATCTTCTTAGAAAGATGAATCCCATGTCTGAACGGTATGTTTGCTGTCTTACAGTTACCAAAGCTATACCGTTCCAAGATCTTATCTACGTACGTTGATTGGGATAACCCAATCAGCCTCCTTTGTCTATCTCTATAGAGTTTTATCCCTAAAACATAGGAAGCTTCTCCCAGGTCCTTCATGGAGAAATTCTTACAGAGGTACGCTTTGACGCTTTGCAACATACCTAAATCATTCCCAATGATTAGGATGTCATCAACATATAGGACTAAAAATACGACCATGCTCCCACTGGCCTTCTGATACACACAGGATTCTTCCGAATTCTTGAGAAAACCAGACGATCTAATAATCTCATCGAATCGAAGATTCCAACTTCGTGAAGCTTGTTTAAGTCCATAAATGGACTTCTTAAGCTTACATACCATACCCGAGGTTTCGCTGGATGCAAACCTTCCGGCTGTTCCATATAGATTTCTTCATCAAGAAATCCATTTAGAAAAGCCGTTTTGACATCCATTTGCCAAATCTCGTAGTCATGATACGCAGCTATAGAAAACAAAATCCGGATAGACTTAAGCATTGCTACCGGCGAAAAAGTTTCATCGTAGTCGACGCCAGGTCGCTGCGTGTAACCTTTTGCTACCAGTCGGGCCTTGTAAGTTTCAACCTTACCGTCAGGCCCGCGCTTCCTCTTGTAAACCCATTTACAACCGATAGGAACAATTCCTTCGGGAAGCGGAATCAAGTCCCAAACTTGATTTTCATGCATTGAGTCTATCTCGGATTTCATGGCACTTTGCCATTTCACGGAGTCGATGTCCAACATCGATTCTCTATAGGTGAAAGGATCTGTCTCTTCAACTAAGAGAACATCCAGACTCTTTTCTTGTATCAAATACAAGCGTTCAGGAGGTCTAGATACCCTTTCCGACCTACGGAGTGTGTGTGTTGAAGGTCCTTCATCTACTTGAACTTCAGGTTCCTCCGTTGGTTCGTTGTTTTCAGGTTGGACTTCATCAAGCTCAACCTGTCTATGATCCACCTTCTGACAAAAATTCTACTTCTAGAAATTTTGCGAAGCGAGCTACGAACACATTTCGATGCTCGGTATCATAGAACAGATATCCCCTCGTATTCGAAGGATATCCAACAAACCTAAACTTTTGCCCTCGAGGCGAAAGCTTATCTTGCTGAGTCACCCTGACATAGGCAGGACAACCCCAAACCTTAATATAATTAAGATTTGGTCTCCTACCGAACCATATCTGATACGGTGTCGTAGGAACAGCCTTTGAAGGAATCTTATTCAAAAGATGTGCGGCTGTTAAGAGAGAGTAACCCCATAAGTAATAGGGCAAATCTGTGAAACTCAACATCGATCGGACCATATCCAATAAAGTCCGATTTCTCCTTTCAGATACACCATTGTGCTGTGGTGTACCTGGAGGAGTATATTGAGCGAGAATCCCATTCTCCTTCATATAATCCATGAACTCACCACTCATATATTCGCCGCCTCGATCTGATCGAAGGCATTTAATATATTTACCAGTTTGTTTTTCTACTTCATTTCGGAACTCTTTGAACTTTTCAAAGGTTTCCGATTTATGTCGCATCAAATACACATAACCGTACCGTGACAAATCATCGGTAAAGGTAACGAAGTACGAATAACCACTGTGAGCAGTTTGACTTAGTGGACCACATACATCAGAATGTACGAGTTCCAGTAAGTTAGTGGCGCGGTGTCCACCCAGAAAATGGGGCTTTGGTCATCTTACCCTGAATACAGGATTCACAAGTTGGATAGGATTCAATGGTAAGATCTGATATCAAACCATTCCTAACCAATTGGGTAAGGCGTTTAACGCCAATGTGACCAAGTCTCATATGCCAAAGTTCAGTATTATTAATTACAGGTAAACTACGTTTATTAACTCCAGTATTTAATATATCTTTTGAAGTTTGCAATGTATAATGACCATGCTGGTTTGGACAACAAAGGATCTGAATATTATTTTTATCATATAATACAAAGAACTATTCTTAATATTAATACAAAAGCCTTCTGTATCTAATACAAAAAGTGATATAATATTAGCGACACATCCGGTACAAAATGACAGTCATATAACAAAAGTGTCCCATTCGGCAATGAGATCTCGCATACTCCCACTGCAACTGCATCCAAAGAGTCTCCACTCCCGAACCGCAACTGCATCTCTCCAGGCTTCAGTTTCCTACTTTCCTTCAGCACCTGCAACGAATTGCAAATGTGAATGCAGAATCTAAAATCCAGCTGGATGTAACGGCTTCACAAGCCAAAGATAAATCAATAACTGGAAAAATAAAGTACCTGATGTAGAAGCTCTGTCTCTCCTCACTGGGCAATGTAATCAGGACAGTTCCTTTTCCAGTGCCCGACTTTGCCGCAGTGGTGGCATTTGTCTTCAGAAGCCCTTTTGGGCTTTGCAATCTTCGCCTGTTGTTGAGGACCAAAAGCCTTCTTCTTCTTCTTGCCTTTCTTGTTCTTTCCCTTGGACCATCCTTGGGAAGAAGCCGAAAGAGAAGTAGTTCTAGGAGGGCGAGTCGGTACTCCCTTCTTAAGGTCCTCTTCTGCCGTGAGCAACATCCTATGTAGCTCCTGGTAGGTACAGACAGTCCCGTGCATGTTGAAGTACATCACGAACTGGCGAAATGAAGCTGGAGTGAACCAAGAATGACACTCCTACCGAGAATGTCATTCAAGATGAGATTATGTTGCCTCAATTGATCGATCAAATCGATCATCTGAAGAACATGTGGGCTAACACTCTGCCCCTCATCCAGACGCGCATGGAACAGTTCCATGGCGACTTTGTGAACAATCACTTGTTCCTTGGTTCTCAAACGATTGTCTCAATCGCGTCATCATACTATAGGAATCTAGCATACCATAGTACTGTTGCTTGAGTTTCGGAGACAGTGAACTAAGGATGTATGATTTAACCCTTAAATCATCATTCCTTCCAAGTTTCAAAAACTTGGCGTTCCTCCTCCGAAGCATCCGCACCCACTGCAAGGGGCAACGGACCCTCAAGAACATAACCCAGCTTTTCGGAATCGAGGACAATCCTCAAATCCAATTCCCAGTCTGCAAGTTCTCAGCGCCTTTCAGTTTGTTCGCATCAAGCATACGCGCAAACTGATTTGTGGATTGTGCCGCCATCGCCAATCTATCATATAGATCACGAAAAACGGTTAGCAAAAAAAGCAGTTTCATATAATATCAAAAGCATAAACTAGATCATGGATTTTTAATCTAATATGCCCCTCCCACTAAATCATGCAATACTGTAATCCCAAAAATAGAATACAAATATTTAATAATTAAATTAAATACTAATAGTGAAAAGTGGATCCCGTGAATATATTTCGGCTCACAGCAGAGGCACGGTCTCGCCTACGTATATTCATCAGGTAGACAACTCATTTGTCAATCATTCACTAATGACTCCTAAGTATCCGGTCCTGGCCGTTTCTCGTTGTCGCTGCGAAGGCAGGCCCACAAGGAGACGTACCAAGGTTAAACTCGTCAATGATAAACTCAAGTTACTTACGTAATCCTGACAGCTAGGGCACGTTCAGAATTCCGCTTTTACTTGAATTTACCTAGTATCTGATATACATCCGGTATAAATAAATCTTTATCGGCTACATCCTCACAGCAGAGGCACGGTCTCGGATGTAGTCACAAAGAAGTATTCATAAACCGTATTGACAAGACGGACCATATAACATGCATCAAATACATAATTACATTCAAACCTTATTAATTAGGGATTTTCCGCTAAGTGTCATACACCCTAAATCTAACCAATTTAGATCCTAATAAGCATGCATAAAGTCAAGAAAACATGATTAAACATTGATTCAATGAAGGCTAATCATTTTAGGTGGCCTAGAATCAGACTCGCTCTGATACCATTTTGTAGGGGTTTTTAGGGGGTGAATCCGGTAACGCAGCGGAAGCGGTGAAAATCCGATTTTCAGATTTCAAATTCAAAATTTTTCTCGGATTAATTAAATAAACATATTTATTTAATATCCAATAATCAAATTATGAAATAAAATTCAAAAAATCATATTTAAGTGAATTTACCAATTACCCTTGCTTTGTATTTTTGTCCATTTTAGTCCGAAATTGATCTAATCAATTTTGAATGATTCTAAATCATTTCTAAGATGAACTTAGATGTTCAAAACATCAAACACCAAAGCAACAAAATCCCCAATTTCATCATCAAAGGCCGAGAGCACCACCATGGTGGCCATTTGTGCCTTTGTCATTTCATGCTTCAAAACACATCAAATGTAATCCAATCAACATGAAACTTTATATGCATCATATACACACAAATACACAACATATATGAAAAGCCCCAAATTTGGAATTGGTCATGAACCCTAATTTTTCAATTTCCACAAATTGGACAAATTAGACCAAATACATTAAATCAATTACTTCAATCATCATTCTTCCATCCAATCCAAGTCTCAACACAATGAAACAACTCAAGATCAAATCTAGGTCATTTAAGAGTGGGTCAATAACTCTAGATTAGCAACATGGTTTCAAAAACCTTAAAAGAATGTTTATAACTACAATAGTCATACACTTCCTTCATCACACATGCTCAACACTTCCACCAAAACTTCCATCAACAAAAACCACAAGGAACAAAGAAAGAATCTAAGAATATCATATATTAAAGCCTAGAACCTAAGGAACAAATTCCTTACTAATAGCAAGTTTGAAACTTACTAAAATCCAAGCTTTTTGATTTTTGTCTTTCTTTTCTCAAGCTTCCTTTTGTCTTTCTTCAATGGAGTTTTTTGTTTTGTAAAGTGTATTAGGTTATTGAAATGAAAAGAAATGAAAACAATATATACTTGTGAAAAAAGCCTTGGCCGAAAATCAACAAACATAAAACCAAAAATTTTCATTTCAATTTCATTTCAAAGTATTTAATCAACTTGATAAATATCTAAAACACTTTATTAGATATTTTTTAAGTCAACAATTGCAACTAATGTCATTTACTTCAAATATCCTAATGTAAGATATTTATATTTTAATTAATTTAATCATTTAACAATTAAATAATTAATTAATTAATCAAATACAAATATATTAAATATATGTATAATATTTACATTAAATATTAAAAACATATATTCATTTAGGATAAAAGTCAAATAACTCATTTTGACTATTAATTAATGTGTATTTAAATTAATCAAGTATTAAATGTAAATACACAATAATTAGGCAAATGACTATCTAGTCCCTTTAGCACGTATCTTGCGTTTAACCTTTAAACGACTTTATAAATAATCAATATTATTTATTAATGTTGCTCTAGTGCTCTACGAGTATGTTTCATTATTGAGACTCTCTAGATTCAGGTATATCCGTCACGAAATCAAATTTCGTGTCCATAATCTATCCACCCGTAGATTATGACGATCACGGATAATCTCGCTGAACCATACAGGTCGAGGTCATGGCAAATGTATAATTCCTCCGTCACAGGTATCCGGATAAATCCCAGAGATATAGATGTAAACGTCAAATCTCTATCGGGATTATCCAGTCGACTATTCTATTAGCAATCTCAAAAAGAATGTTTAGAACTAGCTTCTAAACTTTACCACGGGCCCATGGTTTTATCTGATTGCTAATCATATGGACTACCTATGCTCTGATACACAGAACTGACGGATCCTATCTTGATACACATAGGACACCCTGAGGATCTATCTACACCCAACGAACAGGCGGAGGTCTGATCTAATAGATCGGTGACGTGACTGCCGTCTAAGTGTAGAAGATGTCTCATGTGCCCACAATGGCATCTCAAGTCTAAGAATCACAAGTGCTACTCAACCCAAGAAGATTCTTATTGACGCTGGTGTACCATCCATTAAGAATCTTCGGTGAGTCGTTCAGTGTTTATATCCGCTATAAACACCTACACGTCTATACTAGTCTCCAAGACTTATGGTTCATTGAGAAACCATTGGAATCATATATTCCAGTATACGACATGTACCGGTCTCAACGGGTTTACTATACTGACCAAGTAGTGTAAACCTTGACCAGGAACTGTCTGAGAATGACAACGTCATGATACTACTCAATGTCCGTTGCGACGCTTTTGCAACTGTATCATGACTAATCATTCTAGGGTCATTACGTCTTTACCATATAGAAGATAGATTATATTATAGAAACTGCATATATTATTCATAATAATAATGTTTTACAGAAGTATTTAACAGAAATACAACCGGGAATTGGCGCTCTGAGCACCAACCCCAACAGTTTTCTGACTCTCTCCCGACTTACGCGGTTCTTGTGTATTCGAAGATTGTTGTAGCAAGTTTTTCATCCCTGATGAACTGTTTGTGTTCCATTAATGAATCGGGCCTGCTGGAAACAGTGATTACTCCGATTTTTCATCGAGTTTTCCTTCCTCCCACTTCCACTCACTGTTCATCTAGGTATTCCTCTTAGGCAAACCGCATGACGTCACAATTACATACATTATTCCTAATATTGGTAATAATTACTATACATTGGTTACCCAGGATACCTACATTTAGGCACTTATCCGTTGGTTCTAGTTTGGTATCATCCAAACATATGCCCGCATACCAAATCATCAGGAATGAAGAAAACCCGGTTTTCTTTCTTTCATATCTAATATGAAGTCTTTCAAACAGAATTTTTATGAACCTTATTCAAAATAAGTATTGCACTGTTTAATATGTATCCCTAAGGAAATGGTACTCAGAGCGACTCATAATTAACCTTATCATGTCCAACAAAATTCGGTTTCTTCATTTGGACACACCGCCTCCTTGAGGTGTTATGGGAGGAGTCCATATTGAAAGAATACTATACTCTTTCAAGTAATTGAGAAAATTATTGCTTAAGTATTTTCCACCATGGTCTAACCGTGACGGTTTTAATACTTTAGCCGATCTGTCTGTTATACTTCGTGTTGAAACTCTTTGAATTTATCAAAAGTTTCTGATTCGTGTTTCAAAAGAATCACATAACCATAACGCGATGCCACATCCGTAAAGGTTACGAAGTATTCACATCCACCTCTAGCCTAGCTAGATATGGGCCCACTTATGTCACTATGAACAAGGGTTAACAAATCGGTGGCACTAGCACTTTTACCAAGTAAAAGGTGTTTTAGGCACTTTGCCTAATAAACTAGATTCGTAGACTTCATTTGATTAGAATCAAATATGTCCTAGTACCCACTCTTTGAAACTGTGGATATAAGAGTCTTGTTAATGTGTCCCAGACAACAATGCCATAAATAAGTCTTATCTGATTAATTCAGTTTGAGCTATTTGTTTGTCATGTTATACATTTGAGATTTATTTATATTCAAAATATAAATACTGTTATTCACATCTAATTTGCTTATCTCAATATCATCTTTATTAAATAAAACACTTTGTGTTCTAAAATATAAAGGTATACCCGCAACGGGTTAAACCTAGATATAGAGATAATGTTTCTAGTCAAGCTATATACATTTTTAACAGTTTCCTAATTTAAGCACATACCCAAAGGGTTAGTTCCTAAACTTAGGTTTCTACAGTTAAAACAACGACTCTCGTCCCATTTCTGACTCATAGGTCGATCTCAACTAAAGCCAGTCTCCTACTAATCAGCAGATTCTGCACATCAGTACATATTTATATACCACATCTAGTATCAAAAATCCAATTTTGAAACTAATAGTGAACATGTTTATGACAAAACATATTTGAAGTCGGAGCCTTGCCCGTGTTCTATTCCTTCACGTCTGCCTTGTCCATATGGCAGTCACGCTTTAGTGACCTCGTTTTCCACAGTTTAGGCAGACATCTAGGGATATGTCCTTTGTCTTCCCATAAGACTGTGATGATTTTGCCTTTGCCCCTTTTAGAAGCTCTGGCTCTGCCTCCTTGAGCATAGTCATCAACTCTCCAAGAGTTTACTCTTGATTCATAATGAACCTGCCCCAGCTATCAGGTAGAGACTATAAGATCAAATCTTTGGTAGTCTCGGCCACGTAGGTGCCCAGCTAACCTAGCTGATCGATGTCAGCAATCATCTGCGACACCTAGTGCTCGACAGATATACCCTCTGACATATGCGAGCAAAAGAGCATCTTTTGCAATTCGTACTTCTAAGATTTAAGATTAAATCTTATGAAGATCCTTTAATCTCAACATCATGGTATAAGGATCTAATCATTAGTTTTGACGTCAAAATTAAAGTGTCATTGCAACAAGATTAATGGATTGAGCACTAAAGTTATCATTACATGAATCTTCAAAAGATCATGTTCTACTATTTGCTCAACTCTGAGCTTAGGCCCGAGATGTCATTTCTATCAAATAGAATAACTTCTCAGTTCCCAGGACTATCCTGAGGTTCTATTCCCAATTTGAAAATTGGAGCCGTTTAAAAATATTTTCACCCAGGATTATGTTTTAAACGCTTATCTTTCAGTTATCTTGATTCCAATAGTCCAACTATCTAATCAACGATTTTGGGTACAATTGAATATAATGATTACTATAGTCTAACTATATCATCAACTATAATTTGATTGGTTAAATTCAAATATATTGATTACTATAATCCAATTATATAATCACCTATAAATTGAAGTAGTTTGAATACAGTCTAACTGTTTAATTTTAAAAACAACAATTAAATAATAGTCCAACTAATATATTTATTAATTAATGACGAAAAATTGAAATAAGCGCTTATTGGCAAGTATCTAAATGAAATTGCAAATTTAATACTTGCCTCCCACTATTTTTAGGCGAGCCTCTAACCCTCTGTTGAGTACTCCGGAAACCTAGTTTCCTAGTGGGCTAGGATCCCGTTAAATAACATACAACTTTGACTTTGGCCAACAAGTTGTATGATATTTAACTAGGTAGATCTCTAAGATCAATTGGATCTCATCCAATTCCTAGATCCAGTAGGTGGACATCCAAATCCGAAACATATATCTAATATATGCCAATATATCCGATATATTCCCTAACCTTTTTCCTCTGAATCAATTAAGCATTGGCTTTGGCACAACAAACTTAACGATTCCAGTTAAGCGGGACCCATTGACCTTCGAAAGCTTCGTAATCGATGTCGATGGACAAGAAGTGATCTTGACTTTGGCCAACAAATCACAACTTGGACAAGACATGCGATATGGAACAAAGCCTTCATGATTCAAACACATCCCTGATGGATAAAGGTCTTGACTTTGGCCAAAAAACCAATGTCAATCTTGGATATTGAGAATGAATCATTCAATGGAAGGAAATCGTTTAATATTTGTTGAGAGTTTTTCGCGTAATTGGCAACCAATTAATTATCTTTGATTAGGTCTCATCATACACCCTTAAACATGCATTCTAATAGCATAATAAGGCGCGATAAATAAATTAATAATGATATGCAGATGGATATTTAAAATAACTTGTTCCTAGAACAAATCTCTCCATTTCCTCTCTCCCGCTAGCACAAATCTTACTTCTACCCAATTACATAACACTTCTAAAGAAACCTCATTTACATTGAGGGAAATAGGTGAGAAGAGAAATACAAAGGATCAAGAGGTAATAGGTTGGACACGCAGGTCCAATTTAATAAATTCTAAATTTATTACAACAATTTCCAAAATTGCCCTCACCCATCTAATATCCATCCGATATACATTATTCATACATCACATCCATGTATTCACACAAAGCATGTTATCAATCAATCTAATCCAATTAATTAATCTGAAATTAATGACCATCCAATGTTCAAACAACGATTTGATTTGCGCGAGTCCAACTCGTTTAAGAATAAGTACTCAAAGTACGAATTCTTGAATTATATTAAACTACAATATTAAATCCAATTTAATTTGTATTCAATACTAATTCTATATTTAATTCCAAATTAAATAATTACACTTTATTAATGAGCCTTTGCGACTTAGATTCCAAATCTAATCTTTATGGGTCTCAAAGCCCAATTAACATCCAATGTCAATTTAATTAAAGTCCAATGGGCTTTCAATTAATTTATAAGGCATAAACTTTGGCAACCAAAGCCCAATAAGGAATCACCCTTTGCCAAAAATCAATTTAGGCCCAATTAAATCTTTAAAGGCCCATTATATTATATTTGGACTTTATGGAAATTGTTTTAGGCCCAATTGGATCCAACCAATTAACCTAAACCAAACTTGGCCCAACCAAGCCCATTAAGCCCAAATACAACTTTATAAACCCAATTCCAAATTTAGCCCAAATAATTAAATTCCAATATTCCCAATATCATAATTCAATTAACTAAAGTGTATTAGCCATAATTAACTACTTAAATCAACCTTTCCAAAATACCAATTTACATAATTAATCATGCTTTAATTAATCAATTCATGTCCAACATAATTGAAGCAAAATCAATTCCAACATGCTTCTTTGGTCACGGTAATATAGGGATTTTATATACGATTTCGATTTCAATCCAATTAAATTATAAATCAATATATCCCATGTCTTTTAAACTCATCCAATGATTCAAAAAACAAAAATCACCATAACTTTAGGGCACTTTTGTATTCGGCCAAGCCTACTCATTTGGGGAAAATTAATCCAATTAATTTTTCTTCAAATTGATCATGCATAACTCTAAGTTAACATAATATAAGCATGCTCAAACAACCAATTTGATCAAATCATGCTTAAATCAAAAATACCCAAATTAAAATTAAGAACCCTAATTTCAATTCCATGCTTAATAACCGCTCTGATACCATTGTTGGGTTTTCTAGGTCAAACCAAGATCAAATTAAGCAATGAAATGTGTGATTACATGATGAGCGGAAAATATATCAATATTTATCGCCCCTTTTACTTAATATTTTGTTTAGTTTCTCGGGTTTGATGAACGTTTTGATATGTTTTAGTTTATTTTGCAGATAAAATTATAGTGGGACTTAATGAAATCATTTAGGACGAAATATGGGTCAAATAAGGGCAAAAATTGGACTTGACATATTAATTTTGGAGATTGGAAACTTGAAAGGGCGTTTTAACGAAGTGCAGTTTTGGAAATTCCAATTTTGTGCATCTGTCGTATTTTGGGCATAACTTTTTACTCCGATATCGGATTGAGCTGATTCAAGTTCCAGATCAAAGAAGACTCAAATATCTACATCTTTGAAAGACAAAATAATTTCGAATTCTTAAGATTTCATGCCCGAAATTGATGAACCATCCAAAAGTGTGTTGTGTGTAATTATTAAAGTCACTTTCAATCATTTTCAAAGCAAAAAATAAATTAATAAATAAATAATAAAAATTATCAAATCATCACCAAATATGATAAGATATTAGTGGAGCAATTAATAATGGATTTGGTGGAGCAATTAGTGGAGCAATTAATAATTGATTTGGTGGATGATTTGATGGAGGCAAAATTTTGCCTATAAATACCAAGCCATTTCATTTGTAAAATTCATACTTTCTTCTAAGGAATTCCTTAAGAATACTAAGAAGATTGTATCTTGTTTGTTTATTTACAGCTTTCAGTAATTAATTTCCGCTTTCGCACTTTCTTTTCTTTACTTTTCAGTTTTTACTTTCCGCAATTTACTTTTACGCACAATACTTTTCTTTCTTTAATTTTCAGTTTTTACTTTTCAGTAATTTACTTTTCAGCAATTTACTTTCAGCAATTTACTTTCAGCAATTTACTTTTCAGCAATTTACTTTTCAGTAATTTACTTTCAGCATTTAATTTTCAGTATTTAATTTCAGCATTTACTTTCAGTATTTAATTTTCAGTATTTTACTTTATGTCTTTTATTTTATGTAAGTTTTTTTTACTACCCATAAATATGTGTCGTAACTAAGCCAGTTATCTGGGGTTGTGATGAAATCCAATATCACCGGTTTATAAGGGGTTAGATTATAGCTTGGGTAATATAAAGATTTATTTATTGAGTCTTAATCTTAATGCTTTTTCATTAACTGGCCATTAATAAAATTGAACTGGGAAACTTAAAATGAACTAGACATAGGGATTTTAAGTTTAAGACCTTAGACTCAATAGTCCACGATCTTCCTTGAGGATAGATAACCCTTTAATAGATTTCCTTACAGGATAGACATATACCTGTCGGGCGGGGGTAGCCATAATTAGAACTTTAACTTAAAGAATCCAAATAATTTGGTTGACATAGACATATGGTTCAATTGGGTTAAACTGGGTATTTGTGTCTGACCATCGACAGAGGCTTACACATAATTTAGTGTTCCAGGTTAATAAATCAATATATTACCCAACTTTAAGATAACAACTTCATCTTTAAAATGATATTGGAAGAAATCACAACCCTAGATAGTTTTTAATATTGAATTTTCTTAAAACCTACTTTCGAACAATTTTATTTACTTGTTTTTAAAATTTAGAATCGTCACCATTTCAAATCAATCAAACAACCTGTTAGATACTAGTAATCATTTGACCTCATAAAATTAATAGATTAGATATTAAGTCCTCGTGTGATCGATATTTTTATACTACTTGAACGATACGTGCGCTTGCGTTATACGCATGTGTAAGCACCGGTCAATACAACAAAGTAAAGTAGCGGAAATACTCACTTTGATCGGCTTTGCGATGTGTTGAACACAAAAAAATTTCTTCATGAGTTTCGGCCAAGCCCTCATTGTGTGGATCTTCAAGCTCCAAGCTTTGAGTGTTGATTCCATGCTCATGAATGGGTTTCCCTATCACCTTTGAATGATCTCTTTAGTGTGCTAGTACTTGGAAAAAATTACAACAAATTGTTTCCCTTCTCCTTGTGTGTGTCTCGACCAAGCCAAGAATGGAGAGAAAAAAATTGGCACAATGCCGAGAGTGAGGGAGAGAAGAGAGAAGAGTTGTATTGTGTGTTGATTTCCAAAATCAAGTAACCTAATACCAAATTTCAAAAAATTATTCAAAGGTCTTTCACACAGCAATGAATTAAACTTGTGTGTTTTACAAGTTTCCAACAACCCAACCACTTCCATCAACCAAAAGTAGATTAAAGTGACTTTTGTGGGCCCCAATTTCATTCAAAATCCGAGTGGGCCCGCAACACATCCTGGGCTCGGGTTCGCTAATTCCAAATTAACGAATTTTCCGTTGCGACGTAATTAAATCAAATTTAATTAAATAATTATGCCTAGCAAAATTACTATTCACGTCGCTAGCGAATTAATTCTAAATTAATTTTTTTGCCCGAATTAAAATCTAATTTTAATTCCGTGTCGAAATCTAATTTCGTATAATATATCGAATATATTATTTTTATCGATTAATTCAAAATTAATCATTCTCTCTCTTTTAATTGAATTTTATCCCAGAAAAAATTCTCCGTAATTAATCCTAGATTAATTTTCTCTCTCTTATAATTAATCCCAGATTAATTATGTGCGAGTCATACGTCATCGGTGAATCTTCGGGAAGCGACCCATGAGATCCCTGGATATATTGGCAGTAAATCCGGTCGTCGGACTATCCGAATACGTACGTACCTAGTACTACGTTTTTACCGATTTACAAGACATGGTTGACTATCCAGAAATATTCTTAAAGAAATATGTAATCTGTATCAGGCGTAGTATACGTAGTATTGCGATCCAGTATCGGATGTCACATGCAAGGCCTGGGGGCTGGAATTGTGTTTGCCCCATACAAAACATATATCGGATCTCTGGTAACTAGTCTCTATAATCGGATAAACATGACCTAGTCATATTATCCCGATGACTCCAGTACATAAGAGTACTAGTTCCATATCCTACGTGATCATCATCTCCATATGACTAGAGTGATACTTCAATCTTGACATCACACCCAATACACTACGATTCTCAATATACCAAGAAGAGGCATACATAGAACCTGTTAAAGCCCTGGACGACCAAAACCAAAGTATATTGATTGTCGCAAGTATTAGCGATGCAAGTCTCAGGTTAAGACCAATTACACCTACCCTGATTCGGACTTCCATAAACACATAGTCATACTACTAATGGAATTCCGAGGGGTCTATCTAGAGCGAAGCTGTTTCCGTACCATCTGTAAACACAACCTCCTATCACACTTGCATAAGTATCCAATACTTAAATATATGAGAACTATGCCGTTATGCTCCCACAACGCGCACAGGTGCAATACTAGTCTATCCCGCATTATCGATGTCTAATCTCGATAATACTACGACTATGGATATTTTAATGATTAAACCTTAGTGGATTAATACTGTCTCATATCTTTTTAATCTGGTACTAATCATATGGACTTTTATCATTTATATATCCTGGTAATCCAATTACAAATGATAAAAGAGCAATTTCCTTTGTCACATAGTTAATTTGTACAACAACATCATGTTCTGTACAAATAGTGATGCTATGGGTCATAATTATCCAACAAAGAACCAAGTATTTTGAGAGGACTAACCCCAACAGAATTGACAATAGAGGAGGGAGAGGAATTCTGTAAAAATTCTAAAGTGGTCCCAAGAGGGTTGATTTTATAATTCTTTCAAAGTTAGATGTCCACCCTACCTAAGCCAAAAACTCACTATACTCCCGAGATACAACAACTCTTAACATACTTATCTGACCTTTTTCAGGATCCCTAAAGCCTTCCCCTTCATAGAAGCCATGATCACCATATCCCTCTCATTGATGAGACCAAATCCTTATGTGTTAGACCTATAGGTACCTTTATTTTCGAAAGGCTTAGATAGAGAAATTGCTGGAGGAAATTTTGAAAAGTGAAGTTATTAGACAGAGCCAAAGTCATTTTCTTCCTCGGTTTTGTTAGTTAGAAAGGCTGATAGGAGTTGGATAATGTGTGTTGATGATAGAGCTTTAAATAAGGAAACTATTAAGGATAAACTCTCAATCCCGGTCATTGAGGAATTACTTTATGAACTACACATGAAACTTCTATCTTTTCAAAAATTGACCTTAAGTCGGGATACCACCAAATTAGGGTGAGAAATGAGGACATTGCTCAAACTGCCTTTCGCAGCCATGAAGGTCACTACGAATTCTTGGTAATGCCATTTGGCATCACGAATGCTCCCTCCACTTTTCAAACTCTTATGAATACCATTTTCAAGCTCTATTTTCAAAGATTCATTATTGTTTTCTTTGATGATATTTTAGTCCATAGTAAAGACCCCACTGCCCACCTTTAACACCTACAGTTGAAACTTGAAATATTACGGGAAAACAAGCTGTCTGCTAAGATGTCTAAATGCTAATTTGGAAGGGAGGAGATAAATTACTTAGGCTATGTAATCAATAACGGAGGAGTTCAAGTTGATTTCTCTAAAATTGAGGCAATGAGAAGTTGGTCTATACCTACTTCGTTGAAAGCACTTAAAAGATTTCTTCAACTGACCAGGTATTATAGGAGATTCATTAAAAATTATGGAGCTATTGATGCCCTCTCACAGCTTTACTAAAATGCAATGCTTTTAAGTGGACAGATGATGGAACTAATGCCTTTGAAGTCCTCAAAACAACTATGTCTCACCCACTAGTTTTAACTAGACCTGAACCAGGAACCGGAACCGAACCAGACAATTTCATTTTGTTTTTTAAATTTAAAATTTTAATTTTAATTTCTTAAAAAAAATAAAAATAGGATTTCAAAATTATTTAAAATTATTAATTTGAATTTTTATTACATTAAATTAAAAATTAAATTAAAGAGCTTGAATTTAAATTTAAAAAAACTTAAGTTATCTATGTATCCTTTAGAGGTGAGATGAATCAAAGCTCACGTAGTTCTATTATATTTCTTAGATAGTTTCCTATTACAAATTTATAATTATTTACTCATCAATCATCATCATTATCTGTGCCTATTATTGATCCTTTAGCTCATGTTTCGCTTGTAATTGCAGATGCATTGTCGAACAAGTCTTCAAAGTCATCGAGGGCATCTTCGTGTTGCCTCAGATAAGCTCGAGTCCAATCATCCACACATGTTGTTACTTTAAAGTGCTTGGATGTAATAAAGACCATCTTGCTTCCAAAATATTTCCCCATAAGTTGAAGGCTTGTTCAACCGCTATGGTGGAAACAGGTGCTGCCAGCACCGCTTTAGCAATAACTGATAAAACATGATAGACATTTTGATGTCTGTTCCACCAGTCAAGTACTTGAAAATTTTTACTTACTAAACTTTCAAGAGGAAACTCGAAATTGGTAGATAAATAATTATCTAATTCCGGATTGTTAATCGTGTTATCCCTCTGTTTTTGATTTCGTTGGAGAAACCAACGATCACTTATGCTAAGTCTTAAATGTATTACAGGTTCGCTATTAGATTATCCTGATAATGGCAAGTTATATATACTAACATAATCCTTAAATAAATCTATTAAATCAATTTTTATTCCATCTATTATTTTTCTAATATTAACTTCATCATATATTCCTAAAAATGCATAGTAAGTTTGTAAGCCACTATTCAAACCTTCTAATTTAAATCTAAGATAAAAAATTATGGCAATAAGATAAAGTAATGGAATGTATTTAAAATAAGTCATCCATTTTCTCTCCATAACAACAATAGATTCAACTAAAATAATATTATTAACATTAAAAGTTTTGGCATGCTCATATAGAGTACCAAAAATATTCAAACATTCAACAAGAAATAAATTTATTGTAGGATAATAAACCCCGCTAAGAACATTTGTAGTATCATTAAAATTTTTTTAAAAGTTCTTCACAGATATTCCATTGACTAGTCAAAAGTGTTATATGTTGAACATTTTGGGAAAAAAACTATATAATATATCTTTGTATTGAAAAGCTTGAGTTAAAAGAAAATAAGTTGAATTCTAACGAGTTGGATCCTGATTTAACACCATTTAATTTTCAAAACTTGACACATTCTCTCCCAACTTGAGAATATGACCAAATACAATTAAGTGCAATCTCAATAGGATTAATGTGATGTTCTAAAAATGTCAAACCATCTTGAATACATAAATTAAGGACATGGCTTTTGCAAGGAATATGAAAAAATCAACCCCTCAAATTTGGTTGACATTTTTCTTTTAAATTTCTAATTGATGCAGTATTTGTAGATGCATTGCCAAAATCAATTTTTAAAATTTTACCTAATAAACTATATTCATCAAAAATTACTTTAATCATTATATAAATATTTTGTACAATATGTTGTTCATCAAAAACTCTAAATGCAATACGTCATTTTTACATGTATACATAAATCCAATGACAAATCACACCCATATATGAATGTGTTTTCCAATGGTCACTCTAAATATCAGAACAAATAGAAATATTACCTTTAATATCTTTAAATATTTCATTTAAAATAATTTTACCATCTTTGTATAATTCAAAAATTTCTCGTTTTGTTGTATTTCTAAGTATTTTACAGGCATCTGGATTTAAAATATTTCGAACATAATTAGTAAAAGTAATTTTTTCGCCAAAACTTAATGAAAGATGTGTCATACAAATAAATTTAGCAAATTCTTCTCTATTTTTAGCATAAGAATATTTAAATAAATCTTAAGAACTCGTACCTCTACTAGATTAAGCGAATGTTGGGATATATGCCTTAGAGCTTCATGTAATGTAAATAAAATTATATTTTATGATACAATAAGATACATTATTCATTTATCAAAGTGGTTGTTTAATATTGCATTTTGTAAATTTTCCTTTTTACCCTAGATTACTTTTGTGCCTTCTGATTTAGTGTATGAGTGTCATACACAAGAGGATTTAAGTTTGAAATTAATAATTTAAAATAGTCCATAGAGAGCAAACAAAACAAATACTTTATTTGCGGTTTATCTATAGCTGCGGTCCATTCTATAATTGTATGGCGACCTTGATCCGAGATCGTTCATGGGGTTACATGGGAATGAAGGCACCTTATATGATATGATCGTATAGGACTGGACCAAGATAGAAATATTTTTCTTATAATATTCGTTAGATAAAGAAATTCATTTCAATATACTAGATGGTTATATTTGGATTGATCTGAATTCTGAGTGTACTACGAACTCTTACATGGCAAACTATGTCCTTTGATTTACAAAAGTGAGGTTGGTGTAACAATCCCGACCAATAGCTACATACTTTGGGGACATGGTTTGGTGTGTAGCTGGGGACGTTTTACATAGATAGGGAGTTCACTCCTTCTTGCGAGAAGTAGAGAAATATCTTCCTTAAGAGTTGATTCGGTACTTGAATGATTAGAGCGCTCAAGTCTTTCTATTACGAATGGGAAGATTAACATTCATAATGGTTATGAATAAATCGTTCATTAGAGAATTAATGATAATTAATGTAAAAATAATTAGAGGAGTATAACAGATATTATTACCCGACCCTAATTATGAGATACTTGTGAATTGCAAATCCGTATGTAATGACTATATCAATGGACACCGACGTAGTTCGGCTTATATTATTTCTCTGCGGCAACGAGAGTGCAATTTCTGATTTTTAGTGGAATAACTTGAAGTTAATAATTCAAAATATTTAATTACAAAGTTTAATTAATATTCCGGGATTTTCGGAGATCAGAACTTTAGGTAAATTTGGTCCCCGTGCTACCTCGATATATTATAGCAAATTAAATATAATTGGATAGTCCAATTTTATACTCACATATATATTTATATATTATTAATGGGATAGTAATATACTTTGTCAGAAATGAAAACTATATTAAATAAGTTTATTACAATATTTTTTAGTATTTATAATTATGAGAAAATTATATCATCATTAGGATAATTTTCCTTGCATTATCAAATAGAAAATTGCATGTGGCTTACTTTTATCTCCAACATGTTTATCTCTAAAGACAAAGCAAATTGTATTATCTTTAGGTCCACTTAGCATGCTATTGTTTGGCACACCACTTTCATAATTGAAAGAGATAAGTTGCTTAAATAATAAGATTTGTTTTTATTTTTTTTAAAATAAGATGCAAATCCTGGAAAATAATTTCAAGGCGTGAGGAGAGAGTGCTAGTTCATGTTCTTCATTTTTCTTTCAATGATATTAAAAAAATGAAGAAAGTCATATCTCAAGTGATTGATTTTTATTTATAATTCTTTTAAGTGTTGAAAGAAAAGAAAGAAAAATTTTGTGACAATAATTTTCTCTAAAGAGTTTAGAGAATATATTTTGTGTAAAGTCCACATTTCGATTTGTTGGTAACGAGTTATAGCATGGAAGATCGAGTGGTAGATCATTGTAACGGTTCTCAGGGAAACATATTAAAAAAATAGAAGCAAATCAAGTCTTCAAGGGCTGGTTGGATTTGGTTTTCATAAGGGAGATGTCATAAATTATTTAAAGTCGATCCAGGAGCCTAAGCCGATTCCGCTGCGCGAGGGAAGTCGTTTCCTACAGCGTACTTGCCCATTTGAGTTTATGTGGTATCAAGTCCGATTTCAGCGGCCTGATTTTTATCCAAGTGTTTGTTCATATTGTCATAGCAGTTAGTAAATTTGTAAGATACACCACAATAGTTGCATATTACTCTTAGACCTTCATTTTCAGTCTCGACTAAATGAAAATTAATTTTGAAAATATCGGAAGATCGAGACTTAACTTCTCATCTCCGTATACTAATACTTTGGTCACTCTCTTGGGTTGGCATGTTGGACTTGGTGTTCTCAGATGAGCTTGTCATTTTTTGTTATTACTGAAGAATTGTAAAATTAAATCAATAGGAGAAATTGAAGATGAGAGAATTGAGAAATGGTGTGTTGAAAAATGAAGAATGACACCCATATTTATACATTTTTGAACTTTTTGTGGTACCTAAATTGCCCCTAAAACTAGTCGTTTTATTAAAATTATTATGGGTAATTAAGTAATTACATATACATTTAATATTTTACTTTTACAAAAAAAAAAAAAAATCATTTTCAAAGCAGTAGGGAGCAACAATAGCCTAACGGCTACTAGTAGTTGGGCCAAACGGTTCCAACCGGAACCTCTTGGAATCAGACGGTTCCAACGATTCCGGTTCGAACTGTTGGAACCGTCTAGTTCTGTCCAGTCGGCTAGGGTGAAACCTTAACCAAACTGGACAAATCTGGTTCTGGTTCCGATTTTGATTCCGGAACCAAAATCAGTTGGAACCGGAACCAGCCGATTCCTACCGATTTCGATTTCGAACCGGAACCATGATCGGATCTAGTTTTAACCCTTCCAGATTTCTCCAAACCTTTTACTATGGAATGTGATGCATCAGGGGTGTGAATATGAGTAGTAATGGTTCAATAAGGAAAACCTATTGCATTTTTTAGCCAAAACACTAAAGGGAAGGGCCCTAACTTTATCCACCTTCGAGAAAGAGCTTCTAGCATTAGTAATGGCTGTTAGAAAATGAAGACCATGTTGGGAAAACAATTCAAAGTTCTCACTGACCAAAAAAAACCTAAAATTCCTCATAAACCAGAAGATTGGCACTTCCTACCAACATAAATGGGTGTCTAAACTGCTAGGCTATGTCTTGGTGGTGGAGTACAAACCAGGGAAGACTAACGGAGCAGCGGATGCACTCACATGACTTATAGGAGAAAAAACAGATACAGAATTGACGCTTCACGCTATTTCGTATCCTATTTTTGATTGGCTCTCTCATATTCCATCTACTTATGTAACTAAACTCCTATTGAGTGACTTGTTGCAGAAATTCCAAGCAGGAAACCTCTCGATTGGTAAGTATGGGATGCAGGGAAAAATCTTAACTTACAAGGGAAAAATCCATCTGGGTACAACAACTGACCTACATCAGCTAGTACTGAAACTCTACCACGATAGTCCTTAGGGAGGACATTCAGGCTACCAGGAGACACTAAGTAGAATTAAGAGAGAGTTTTATTGGCCAGAGCTAAAACTATCTGTGAAGAACTATATAAAGGCGTGTTTTGCAAGTCAAAGAAATAAAGCGAAGAATGTAAACCCAGCAGGCTTAATCAAACCCTTACCCATTCCAGAGCACAATTGGACAGACTTGAGCATGGATTTCATAGAAGGCATACCAACATCACAAGGAGCACACTCGATCATGGTGGTAGTGTATCGGTTATCAAAGTATGCCCACTTCCTTAGCCTTTCTCACCCACAGAAGGTAGCCCAACTCTTCATGCAGTAAATATTTCGCCTGCATGGTATGCCAACATCAATTGTTAGTGACAGGGATCCCATTTTTACTAACCTGTTTTGGAAGGAATTATTTGTAGCACAAGGACTAAACTTAAATTAAGCTCCTCTTACCATCTAGAGTCAGATGGGTAGGCGGAAGTAACTAAAAAGAGCTTGGAACATTACCTCTGTAGCTTTGTAGGAGATAAACCGATAGGTGGTATAACACCACCATCAACTCAGCAACCAAGCTCACTCCTTTTAAGGTGGTTTACGGTCAACCTCATTCAAAACTCCTTTCATATGGCAGGGAACTACACGAGTACCGGCGGTAGATGAAGCAGTTAAGAGCCATGATGAGTTTTCATCCCTTCGCAACAAAATCTCAAGGAATCATAAGAACGCATGCGTAAATTTGAATATCGCCAAAGAATCGAAAGAGAATTCGCTGAGGGAGACTAGGTTTACCTCAAGCTCCGTCCTTACAAGCAAATGGCAGTGGCCTTCCGACGCCACCATAAGCTCATAGCGAAGTATTTCGGCCCTTTTAAAATCCTTCACTGAATTGGCAATCTGCCTTACCACTTGGATCTACCAGCTCAGTCCAAGGTACATCCGATCTTCTATGTTTCACTCCTGAAAAAGCGCATTGGAGACAACACTCCACTCACCCAAACACTACCACTTGTTGATGATGAAGGAGCAATCCAGCCAGACCCAGAAATTATTTTGGAAAGGAGACTCAAGAAATGGAATAATATAGCAGTGGTGGAAGTTCTGGTCAAATGGTAGGGAATTCTGGCGGAGAATGCGAGTTGGGAGAGTTTGTTGTCTTAAAGTCAAAAGTACCCCAACCTTGTGGGCAATGTTTTCTAAAGAGGGGAAGATTGCTATAGGCCAGATTTGGATCAGTTTCTATAGGCCAAGCCTAGTTATTTCTATTAGTTTTTTACAGTTGTAGTATTTATGCTGGTTTTCGTTTCTTTTTATAATTAGGTCCAGCTGTAATTATCTTTCTTATGCAAGTTCAGCTAGAATAGGTACCAGTATGTTAGCGGCACCTGTTGGTTTTCAGAGTTACGCGCAGCGGAAATCATGTTCAGTAACAGGAAAAAAATTATTTTTACATGAACAATAAAAACCGGATCCGTATTTTTCTAGTACATTAATAATATATAATATTTATAACTCAAGTAAGAGTTATATATGTAGATCTGGATCTCTATAAAATACGATTCTTTGAACCATGATCTTCCTCGACTTATCTCCTCACCACCAACGACACGTGTGGACGTGAAAATAATTACGAAGAACACTATAATATTGTGAAGGATTCGTGTACTCAACACATGAGACAAATCCTGGATGCTATTTTCTTTTAGTTTTCTCAAAATCAAAAAAAAATATCAAAGGAAAAACAAAACCTTTTTATTTTCTTTCCACAGCACCTTCACGTTATTTCAATTTTTTGTTGTTGCTTTTGATTTTGATCAAAAGTCATCAAAATCTGTGTTTTCTTTCCATTTGGGTGCTTTTATTTTGATCAAAAGTAATCTTAAATCAAAATCTCACACAGCACACGTTTTTCTTGTTGGAAATCTTCTAAATATTCATTAAGGGTAGAATTGTCCTTTTGTGGTATTGGGTGCTTGTGAGGGGTACAACCCTTTGGAGGATTGCACCCCACCCCAAAGGGTGCCTTATTGGCATCCTTACATGTCTTATTTAATGAGGCATTAACTCATTACAAAGGATAAGGAAAAAATCCGAATATTGAAAGAGACATTTGGTTTTGTTTTTTGGTTTTGAGAGAGTTCAACCATTTCCTAGTTTGTATACTTGTCAAGGAGTGCTCCTTGGACAAGAAGTATCCAAGTTATCCTGGGAGGACATTAGCCAATTGCGAATCCGTAAAGCACCTGTGACGGGGCCAATAAGTTCTTAAGGACAGAGATCTTCTCGACTTGGATTGTTTTTTGTAATCTCAATTTCCAGGTTTTATCTTCAAGTTTTATGGTTTTAGGGTTTCTTGCATCTAGATCTTCGTTTGGTTATTGATCTGTTTGATTTGCATGTTATATTACTGTTTAATGACACCTAATTTACAACAATCTTAAGAACTTATTGCTCTAGTGTTATTAGATAGTAATTCGCATGTTAGGGTTTGAATATTTTCTGGAAAATTCGGACTGTACATGAAAAACCCGTAGGGCGTTCGAAAGCCCGACGAACGCGAAGGCAAAAATTTGAAAAATCCGTAAGAACGTTCGAACGCGTCTTCAAACGCAACTCGAACGCAAGCCTTCTGCCTTAGAACGTTCGAACGCGTCCTAAACGCAACTCGAACGCGAACTCTCTGGAATCATTCCGTTTGAACGCGTTATCAAACGTTACACGAACGTGAACTCTCTGGAAACACTTCGTTCGAACACGTTATCAAACGCAATACGAACGCACACACACTGGACAGTCTCGTTCGAACGTAGATACGAACGTGACACTAACGATTTTGTCCTGGAAGTATCATAAAAGCAAACTTTAATTAATATTAACTTGGTTATTCATATACTGTAAACACATTAATCTTGGTAGTATAGATTTAAGTTATTATTAAGTTGTTCAATTATCACAAGCATACACATAGTGATAAAGTTGAAATTGATTGGTTGTTGCATAATTGGTTGAGAATTTAAAGTGTAATTTTGCACAAGTAATTCCATCCAATCTTGATTGACATTTATATATCTACACTTATCGTAATAATTGTGCTATTGGAAGAGTGTAAATCTGGGTTGTGAATTGCTAAAAGATCCTATTGGAAAAGGTGTTCGAAGAATATTCGTTCATTCAATTTTCCTTAAGTATTTTTAGTTGAAATTCAATGACTTGTGTTTATTGGAACTTTCATCCATTAGAACAACAAGTGACTACCTAGTACATCACTTTGAACAAGATCATTCGTTGATCGTTGTGCAATTCGTCTTTCGTAGACTGATTGAACCCTGTTGAATTTCCAGTTACAAATGGCTAGCGGAAATATCAAAGAATACCGGTCTCTCACGGAGAAAAGCCGGAGAAATTTGGTAGGGTAAATTTCAAACAGTGGCAGATCAAAATGTTGTTCTACCTGACAACTCTCCAGTTGGCTAAATTCCTCAAAGATCCTCCGGGTCCTGTGGAGGGTGAATCTGAATTGGCCAAGGAAGAGCGATAACAGACTTGGTTGTCTGGAGACTTCCTATGCAAGAACTACCTTTTGGGTGGTCTTGACAATACCATGTACAATGTGTACCAAGGCATGACTTCTGCGAAGGTTCTCTGGGAATCTCTCGAGAAGAAGTACAAAACCGAAGATGCTGGACAAAAGAGATTTGTCGTGGGTAGGTTCCTGGACTACAAGATGGTAGATTCAAGGACGGTGATGTCTCAGTTGGGTGAACTGCAATTGATCATTCATGAAATACTGGATGAGGGAATGAAACTCTGTGAGATGTTTCAAGTTGCCGCCATAATTGAAAAGTTGCCTCCATCATGGAAGGACTTCAGGAGCTATCTGCAACACAAAAAGAAGCAGATGAGCCTTGAGGACCTTGGAGTTCGATTGAGAATCGAACAGGACAACATGATGTCCGAGAAGGCCAGCTACAAGACTATGGAGTCTTAGGCCAACATCTTTAAGGATGTAAAACGTAGCAAGAAAAGAAAGAACATTGAAGCTGATTCTTCCCAAGCGAACAAGAAGTTCAATGGGAAGTGCTACAACTGTGAAAAGAGCGGTCCTATGACAAAGGACTGCAGAAACAAGATATCTCAGGACAATGGCAGGAAAAATGAGGCCTATGTCGCTGAAGATGAGCAGTTAACTGATGAGATTTCAGAAATAAATCTCTAAGCAGTGGTAACTGTAGCCAACTTGGTTGGGAATCCGAGAGAATGATGGGTAGACTCTGGGGCTACTCGTCATATCTGTGCTGATAGCAAGATGTTTTCCTTGTATCAGAAAGGTCGATGGCGGCAATCATCTGACAATGGGAAACTCGTCTACCTCTAGAGTGGTTGGACAAGGCACAGTAGTTCTGAAAATGATATCCGGAACGGAGCTTATATATAATAATGTTTGCATGTTCCAGATATTCGGAAGAACTCGGTCTCGGGTTTGTATTTGTTTCTGACAAGATTGTATTGACCTGAAATGATGTCTATGTAGGAAAATGATACCTCGCTGAGGGTCTTTTCAATGACTGTAAATTGTGCTATTAATAAAGCTGAAACTTCTGCTTATATTATTGAGTCACAAAATGTATGGCATGGGAGGTTAGGACATGTTAATTATGATACATTAATTAACATGGACCTTATACCTAAATTTGATTGATAGCCAACATGAGTGTGAGGCATGTGTTGAAGCAAAAATACATAGAACATCATAGAACGAAGTTCTGAACCCTTGGAACTTGTACACATTGACGTATGTGACATGAATTTTGTGCAAACAAGAGACGGTAAAAAGTACTTTGTCACTTTTATCGATGAAAGCACAAGATTCAGTTAAGTGTATTTGCTGAGGAGCATAGCTGAAGCTATTGAGAGCTTTATACACTGAGAGCGAAGTTGAAAATCAACTTGGCAAGAAAATCAAAAGAATCAGGAGTGATAGAGGTGGTGAATACGTTTCACCATTCGGTGAATATTTTTCTGTGCACGGAATTATTCACGAAACCACTGCTTCTTATTCTCCTCAACAGAACGGAATTGCGGAGCGCAAAAACCGAACGTTGAAGGAAATGATGAATGCCATGTTGACAAATTCGGGTCTGCCCCAGAACTTGTGGGGGGAAGCCTTGCTTTCCGCGAACTACGTTCTGAACAAGCTTCCTCACAGAAGACTAGATAAGACACCATATGAATTGTGGAAAGGTTTTTTGTACCTTCCTACAAATACCTCAAAGTGTGGGGGTGTCTTGCCAAAGTAATGGTTCCTAAACCTAAGAATGTTAGAATAGGACCCAAAACATCAAATATACTTGCAACAATAATGCATATCGATTTTTGGCACACAAAAATGAGATTCCTGACATCAATCCAAATGTGATGATTGAGTCAAGGAATGCAATATTTTTGAAGAGACATTTCCTTGTAAGGAAAGACAAAGAAGAGAGTCTCTCAAAAGATCTGTTGATACTGTCAATGACAGTGATCAGGTTGACCAAAAGTCAAATCAACATGGAAATGTTGAAGCAAATGAACCTAGACGTCGTCTAAGTCATTTGGACCCGATTTTCTGACATATTTGTTAGAAAATGAGCCTCAAAGCTATAAAGAAGCAATGTCTTCTCTGGAGGCACCTCTTTGGAAAGAGGCGATAAACAGTGAGATTGATTCAATCCTACAGAACCATACTTGGGAGATGGTTGATCTTCCACCAGGTTGTAAGCCACTGGGCTACAAATGGAAAGATGAAAATGGATGGATCAATAGATAAGTAAGGCGAGGTTTGTCATAAAAGATTATAGACAGAAAGAATGCCTTGTTTACTTTGACACATATCCACCAGTGATTCATATCCCATCAGTAGAATGCTATAGCTATAGCAGCTATATTTGGTCTTGAAATACATCAAAAGGATGTAAAGACGTCATTCTTGAATGGTGAATTGGATGAAGAGACTTACATGGAACAACCAGAAGGGTTTAATGTTCCTGGATAAGAACAGAAGGTGTGCAAACTTGTAAAATCCTTGTACGGATTAAAACAAGCACCTAGACAATGACATGAAAACATTGACAAAGAGATGTTGTCAAGTGGGTTTAAAACCGATGAGTGTGATAAGTTTATATACGCCAAATCAACTCAAGAATGATATGTCGTTGTATGTCTCTATGTAGACGATATGCTGATAATTGGTAATAATCATGAGTTGATTCAGTCTACCAAGAAAGTGTTATCCAGTAAATTTGATATGAAAGATTTGGGAGTAGCTAACCTAACTCTTCATCTATCAAAGAATACTGGCTTAAGCATATCGTAATTAGAGTATTCAAGGATCATCGGAAGTCTGATGTATCTCACGAATTGCACACGAACTGATATCGCTCAAGCTGTGAATAGGCTTAGCAGATATACTAGCAATCCAGGACATAACCACTGGAAAGTCATAGTAAGTGTTTTGAGGTACAAGAAACTTCAAAATATGGGCTACATTACGAGAGATATCCTGCTGTTCTAGAGGGAAACAGCGATGCTGACTGGATATCTGATACGGTGGATTCCAAATCTACGGTTGGATTTGTTTTCACACATGGTAATGCAGCCGTGTCATGGAAATCCTCGAGGCAAACATGTGTTGCCCGGTCTACTATGGAATATGAGTTCATAGCAATAGACAAAACAACGGAAGAAACAGAATGGCTTAGAAACTTCCTGGAGGATATTCCTAGTTGGGCCAAACCGGTGCCAACGATTAGCATACATTGTGAAAGCCAATCGGCTATTGGGAGAGCCCAAAATACAATGTATAATGGTAAGTCTCGACACATACGTCGGAGACATAATACCATGCGTCAACTGCTCTCAAGTGGCATAATAACGATCGATTATGTCAGGTCGAAGGAAAACCTAGCGGATCCACTAACTAAAGGTTTACCTCGAGAGCAAGTTGAGAAGTCATCGAGGGGAATGGGCTTGAAGCCTATAATCTAAGAATTGTCACTATGGAAACCCAACCTAGTTGACTGGAGATCCCAAGATCTAGGTTCAAAAGGGACAACAGAAACTTTGTGCAATTCAAAACAAGCACTAGAGAGTTTCGTACTCTTTCCCATTCCGATAATGACGCTGAGTGCTGTCTGTCATTGTTTAGGATAAGCTAAGGCTTTTAATGATCACTATATTAGGAGATGAGTCCTAATGGGGGTAAAGACAGATTACCTCTTCATAGTAGATCACCTATTTCAAGTAAGAAGTCAGGCCACTTCCATGGGAACCTTTAAAGGTGGGTTACCCTAAAGTGCTTGATGAATCCAGGACCGTTGTTCAGGGCCAAAATGAACACAACCGTAGAACGGGTAAATGGTCGAATTAAAGCTGTGTGTTGGCAATTGTCTTGGTTTACACCAACGGCAGAGCAGTTCAAGACTATGGGTCACTGGTTTGCCAAGTAAATCCGATTGTCACTCACTAGGAAAGGTTCAAGGCGAAAGCTACCTATTTCGATGCAGCTTTAGTTCATGGTAACTCTCTCAAGTGTCTCCTTGAATATTTGAAGAATTGTGGGGGATTGTTGGAAATCTTCTAAATATTCATTAAGGGTAGAATTGTCCTTTTGTGGTATTGGGTGCTTGTGAGGGGTACAACCCTTTGGAGGATTGCACCCCACCCCAAAGGGTGCCTTATTGGCATCCTTACATGTCTTATTTAAGGAGGCATTAAACTCATTACAAAGGATAAGGAAAAAATCCGAATATTGAAAGAGACATTTGGTTTTGTTTTTTGGTTTTGAGAGAGTTCAACCATTTCCTAGTTTGTATACTTGTCAAGGAGTGCTCCTTGGACAAGAAGTATCCAAGTTATCCTGGGAGGACATTGGCCAATTGCGAATCCGTAAAGCACCTGTGACGGGGCCAATAAGTTCTTAAGGATAGAGATCTTCTCGACTTGGATTGTTTTTTGTAATCTCAATTTCCAGGTTTTATCTTCAAGTTTTCTGGTTTTAGGGTTTCTTGCATCTAGATCTTCTTTTGGTTATTGATCTGTTTGATTTGCATGTTATATTACTGTTTAATGACACCTAATTTACAACATTTCTTTTAAAAGGATTTTGTTTCTCTTGATAAACTTTTTGATCAAATTAAATTGTTACCAAGTAAATCCATTTAAGGATTTAATTTTAATTTTCAAAAAATCAAAATAAAATCCTTTAATATTTATCTCATAATTTATCAAAAATAATTCATTAAAAATAATTTTCAAAATTTCAACTTTTGAAAATGTTATCTCATTAAATTAAAATTTAATTAATCAAATTAATTAAATATTAATTTTCATAAATTAATAAATAGATACATTATCTATTAATAAATATATTAAGACAACATTTGTCATAATTTCCAAACAAGAGTTATATGGAATAATTAGAGTGTAAAATAATTCATAATTATTTTATATAATTCACAATTATTTTTCTTGGCAATTATAATCGTTCGAACACTGATAAAAGACGACGAGGGGACCGATGGACCTATAATTCTAAGCTCCAATAATTCCGTCGATTAATTATAAACTCTTTTATTAATCAAACAAAATTATTAATTCTGGAGTAACTCCACTAAATACCCAGAATTGCATTCTCAGAATTATAGAATTAATTATTCAAAGTATTCGTCCATTGATATAGTCAATACCTATGCAGTGATCCTCCATAACAGATTCGTAAAGGAGCTAGGTAGACCCGACCGGCGGTTCGGTTCCAATTGGTTTCGGTTCCGAACCTTTTTTTAAAATTTCGAAAATAAATTAAAATAAATGAGATTAATTTTATAAATAAATAAAATTATTACATTGAAGAGCTTGAGCTTAAATTTTTAAAAATTTAAGTTGCCTACGTATCCTCCAGGGGTGAGATGAATCAAAGCTCACGTAGTTCCATTACAATTTTATGACATTTCCCCTTTGTAAATTTACAATTTTACAATTATCAATCATCATTATCAGTTGATCCTTCAGCTCCGGTTCCACTTGCACTTGTTGTTGCAGATGCATTATCGAACAAATCTTCAAAATCATCGGTTGCATCTTCTTGTTGTCTCAGATCAGCTCGAGTTCAATAATCCACACAAGCTGTTACTTCTAGAGTGCTTGGATGTAATGAAGATCGTCTAGCTTCCAATATATTGCCTCCCAAGCTGAAGGCTTGCTCAACCGCAACGGTGGAAATAGGTGCTGCCAATATCTCAGATGAGCTTGCCATTTTTCATTTGAGAAATCAGGAAGAAAAATAAGAAAATTGACTAATTGCGAATGATAATAACTAATTGAATTGAGATTGAGAATAAGAGAATTGTATGAATTGAGATTGAGAATAAGATAATTGTAGGAAATGAGAGAGTTGAGAATTTGGTGTGTTGAAATAATGAAAAATGAATCCTATTTATAGAGTTTTAGAATTTTTTTTGATACCAAAAATGCCCCTAAATATAACTGTTTTATTACCTTTATTATGGATATATTAGTAATTTATAATTTTTTTTTATAACAGTTTATTTTTAATATTGAGGACAGGGAGCCAACGGCTCCCTGCCCTCCCCCAACGGCTACTAGCCGTTGGGGTTTAGGGTTCATGTTGGAACCCTACGGTTCCAACCGGAACCGTTTCAGTTCGGGTTGGAACCGTAGAACCGATGGAACTGTGGTTCCATCGGTTCGGACCGGTTCGGAATTGGGTCGAACCCCAACCGAACCGGTCGGCCACGGTTCCGATTCCGGATACCGGTTCGATTCCGGTTCGGAACCGGAACCATGGCCGGGTCTAGAGCTAGGTATAAAAAATCTGTTAACCACTCCAATTACATCTTTATCTTTGACTTCCATTAGTTCTCAAGTGAACAATTAATTAATAACTTTTATGAATTTGCGCGCTAATCGTTCAGGTCCTAAACTAACAAACAATAGAATCTTATAAACGGATTTCATTGTATCAAGTTAGCATTCCCAGCTATTCATTTAACTCATTCCCAAAATACAAGGTTTACGAAATGTAATAAATACAAAGTCATACCGAGTAAATTAAAGAATAAATTAATATGATATAGGAGTCTGCTAAATACAATGAATTAAGATCATCACATATATGACCATCATTAATGTAAAATTGATGTTCTTTATTTAACGGAAATTATTAGAATCTTTTCAATTTTATCTGGTCCTGTCCAATATAATCTTATTATATAAAATACATTCATTTTTATGGCTCTACATAATATAGTCTGGATAGTACTATATCATTCATAATGGAATGAACTGTATTTATGACTTTGGATTTGAAGATTCTCAACTTCAAATCATAGTCATGGACAAATTTTGATTATTACTCTTTAAATTTTATTCATGCATATATGTATGTAACATTTTATATATACATTTATGTTTAATTTAAAGCTACATAAATAATCACGGAAATTTCATGAATTTATAAAGCAAATCAAAATGCATACATGGAATAAAATAGAATCATTAATTTATTAATCAATCATGTTTCGAACACATTTACTTGTCGGGCATAAAAATCCCAACAGCACCGAGCTGGGAGGCTCCACTTATTGGTAGGTTTATCTTCAAGTTGTATTTATTCAGCAAATGTGAATGAAAAAAAGGGTAATTTTCCTTCATTGCATAAATTCACTCTCATTTTACATTGAAGGTTTGGTCCCCACGAATAAGCCAATTGTAAAATACTGGTGCTGCTTAACAGTAAGCACATTGCAGGAATTCTGTCAAATTTTCATTTCGATTTTGTTTTATATTGATTTTAAGATTTTTAATATAAAAACAGTGTTAAAACACTGGTTTGCAATTCATATATTTATTTAATAACATATATTTTCTTTTGTTGACAAATAAAATCCCAACAGGACGAAATCGTCCTAAGACGAAAGGGAGCGCGAAAGGAAGAAGAATGACGAAGTGAAGAACGACAAAGGACTTAGGACGATCGAGCGAGTAGTCAGGACGAAGACGTGTGATGCGGTTATCCCCACGATCACAACCGTTGGGCGGATCTCCCTCCACAATCAGGCAGTTGGGGTACGTGGCTCAGCAGTTACCAGCACGCCTCAAGAATCGCCGGGAAACATTGGAACTGCCCTGAGCAGTTAAGGAGCGACACTATAAAATTCGCTTACACCAAGAGAAGGAGAAAAGAAGAAAATGAAGACTCATTCGAGCATATTTTATCTTTTTATTTCTTAGCTTATACCCTAGGACTGTAACTTGTGTGCTTGTGCCCCTTGGAGGCTTATTCACTCGATTCAATACACCCCTTGCTGGGACTTTGTCTCAGGAGGTTTGAATCTTACACATTTTTTTCCCTTGCACGCATAAAATCTGCGCAAACAGTTTTTGGCGACCACAGTGGGAGACTTGGTGTAACAAAGTGGAGATGCCTCCGAAAAGAAACGCTCAGACTGGTTCAACCGCGGAGGAAGGTGGACTGGAGCAAACCAACCAGCCCAGCGTTCCGGCCATAGTAGGTCAGTTTGAGGGTCTAGCAGATGCCAGCTGGTACGAATCTATGAGGGAATTCAGCCCTAATGCGATGCGCGCACTGTTTGGCAAATTCACGTAGGACGTCGTCGAACAGGTCAGGCTCCAAAATGCGCACGTTATAGATAAATTTATATCGACTAGCAATTCACATTACGAAAAGATGGCCAGACACATGAACTCAATGAATGAATTAATGGCCAAATGTGTGAACGGCGGAACAGCACTGCCGTGGACTACGCCTCTCCCTGCAACAAGCGGTCAGGAGGCTGGTCTCAGTAGTGTCCCCCCACAAGGGGCCAATATCCCTATGGTTCTCAGGGGAGGAGCAAGCCCCGGAGGGAACGGAACACAGTTGGGGCCAAACATCCATCAAGGGCCAATTATGGTTCGGTATGAAATTGTGATGCCTCAGGGCGTCCAAACTTCTTAAGGACAGAATCACGATTATGTCCCACTTTTGAGAGGGCTGCAACCGCCGCCCATGGCTATGCCACTTAATGGCAACGACATACTAAGGGAGAAAATGAACGAAATCCTACAAAACCAGTTTGGTCTAGGCATACGGCCAATTCGGCCAAGATATCGGAAGGCTTACCCTGATTGGGTTGATGTGGTTTATCCTTGGCCGAGAAATTACAAGATACCGAAATTTACCCTCTTTTCGGGGTCTGAGGAAGTTTCCACTATGGAACACGTAGGGCGCTTCACCCTTCAGTGTGGGGAAGTCAACGATTTCCACAAACTAAGGTTGTTTCATGGCTCATTGTCAGGAGTGGTCTTCTCCTGGTATGTTAGTTTACCAGCCAATTCAGTAGAAAGTTGGCAACAGATGGAGCAACTGTTCCATGCGTAATTTTATAAAGCCGAATCTGAAGTAGCCCAGGGGAATGGGCCGAGACGTTTCTACAACGATTTAAAATAGCCCGAGGTCGATGTTACGTGCCTTTGCCCGAAAAGGAATTTGTAAGAATCACCCAAGGGTGCCTGAATCTCGACCTGAAAAAGAAATTCCAGGATCGTGAATTTTGGGACCTACCCCAACTCACCACCAGTGTGGTGCGCTATGAGCGATTATTACGAGAAGAAGAGCAGGTGAAAAATTCGAGCAAAGGGACATATTATAGAAACATTGACTATGAGATGGGCGAAGTGGACGCCGACTCGGCCGATTTATGTTTGGCCGAATTTGTGAAAGGGAAGCCTTACGTTTGTAAGACGTGGGCGGAACCCCAAACCAGTAAGGCAAATGATAAAAAGGGTAGGAAATTTGCCTTCGACATTACTAAAGTTGACGCTATATTCGATCAATTATACAAAGACAGGCAAATCAGCTTGAGCGACAGACACACGTTGCCAACAGCCGAGCAAATCGGTAGTAAAAAATATTATAAATGGCACAACGCATGGTCTCATGCGACTAACCAATGCCTTGTTTTTTGTAATGTCTTGCAGGATGCCATAGAGTCCGGACGAATTACGTTCGAGAAGAAAATGGCAGTAGACAGCAACCATTTCCCAAAGTCAGCGGAGTTAGATATGATTAGTCCAGACCTTACGAGTTTGAGTCGGCCAAAGATAAAGGTGGTGCTGGATGAAAGACAACACCGCCGCTGCCCGAGCGCACTGGAAAGGATCAAGTAGCCTGTAGAACGAAGGGACCAGAAGAACATCTGTGTAAGGTGCAAGAACAGCATTGAGTGGATGAAGGAACTAGAAGACACTTGTGAGAGGCCCGTGGAGAAAGGATCATCATGGCAGCCGCGAACTTTTGCACCAAGGTTCTATGGAAAGAACTCGAACTTCGTCCAAAATGTGAGGACGTTTCGGCCAAAGATCCATCGACCCAATGTATGGCATTCATACCGAGAGCCACGCCCAGGGCAACGGGTACACTCAAGGGCAGACGAAAATTATCCTCTCGTAGAAGAAATGACCAGGACACAGCTGAGGAGGCACCAAAGGAATTACGGCCGCATGATGCGTCGACATAATGACGCAAAGGCCACCACTAGCCGCATATGAGAAAAAAAGGAAAGTAACCAGTTGCGATGAGCACGCTAAGCTTAGTAAAAGAAAGCGGAACGAGACCGATGATGAGGAACCCCCCATCGTCATTCAATTCGACAGCATGCCACCAGTCGTGGCGAATCACTACTTATTGTCTAGAGAATTCCAGAGAAATGATGACGGGCAAGCTGGGCCAAGCGAAGATGTTTACGAAGGAAATTAGGCCGAATTCGCCTCTCTCTCGATAACAGACAGGGGTACGGCAGATTGGGAAGTCGAGGATGAGGAGATGACGGATATAGAAGAAGAAATCGACGTCCAAACCGAAGCTAGAAAGGGAAAAATATCACATAATCGGCTTCTTAAAGAACTATATGAAGTCGGGAATCCAGCCGTCGGAACACTGGGAGAAGACTTGGGGCAATATCCATTCCTTGTTCTGTATGGAACACCCAAGGTGAGGCGGGTTGTCACCAAAGCCGAGAAGAGAAGATTGACCATCAATCACGTCTCGCAGGAGGCACCCCCAACACGGCCACCTTCCGGATGGGACACAGGAGAAGAATCGCCCCAACTCAACAACGAAGGTGATCAAGCTATGGAGATTGGGATGTCAGGGAAAGTGATTTTTCCAAAACCACCAGCTCAGATGACGAAGCATCTAAGGCCATTGTACGTGAAGGCAAAGGCCAATGGCATCCCCGTGTCTAAAATACTGATTGATAACGGGGCAGCCATCAATGCAATTCCAGTTAGGATGATGGGCCGTTTGGCTAAGTCCGAGGAAGATATCCTCCCCAATGAGGTAGTCCTCACTAGCTTTAACGGAGGAGCGACGACGGCGAAATGAGTCATACCACTAGACTTGCAGTTGGGAAGCACTACGAAGACTGTGGTGTTTTTCGTCATAGATGGGCCAACCTCTTACAACATGCTTCTGGGACGAGACTGGATACATGGTAGCCTATGCTTCCCATCATCCCTTCATCAGTGTCTGGTCTTCTGGAACCAAAAGGATGAAGTGGAGATAGTACACGCCGACAATAAACCTTTCGCTGCAGACACAAACTCGGCCGAGTACTTCATGTATGAGGGAAACTACGGGCCAACCAGGGTTCTAAACGAAGGGGAGAGCCTGACTATCGTAGCCCAGAATGACGAGCCATACCCTACAGGATTGTTAAACGACCTGTTCCCACAAACAAGACCAACCACAATGGTGGTTGGAGAACCCACACATGTCGGTATCAATGAAGTACGACCAGAATAAAGAGCAAGCCGCCCTTGCGGCCTCTAAGGCCAATTTAATGGCCTATGTTCTGGAATGAAGGAAGGAGGATGAAACACAGGCCGCCATTTCGGCCTTAAAGGGGAAAATATTGATGCACCAGATGGAAGATAAAGTGAAAGAATTGTGCGGAGTGGACTGTTTGATAGAAGGACGAGATGCATTAGAGGACGAGTACGCTCTGAACGGGCGACGCAAGGCAAACTTCTCGAGGGGATAAGATGCTTTAGAAGAGGTAAACTTGGGAGACGAGTACAATAAGCGCATAACCTATGTCAGCAAGGAATTGGGCCCCCTGGTACGCGAAAAGCTGCTCTGTTTGTTACGAGAATATAAAGATTGTTTTGCATGGGACTATAATGAGATACCTGGCCTAGATAGGACTGTGGTGGAACATAGACTGTCAATCCTGTCAAGTCATAGGCCTCATAGGCAGCCTCCGCGAAGGTTCGCGCCTAATATTATGTCTGATATTAAAAAAGAGGTCGAACGACTGTTAGAAGCAGAATTTATCAGGACGACCAGATATGTAGAATGGTTGTCCAACATCGTCCCAGTTAGGAAAAAGAACGGGAAGATAAGGATCTGCATAGATTTCAGGAATTTGAATCTAGCAACGCCAAAAGACCAATACCCAATGCCGACGGTCGACTCCCTGGTGGATTCCACGGCAGGGTATCAGGTATACTTATTTATGGATGGGTACGCAGGTTATAACCAGATTTACATTGCTGAGGACGACGTGCACAAAACGGCCTTTAGGTGCCCAGGGTCTCTCGGGTGCTACGAATGGGTGGTGATGCCGTTCGGCCTAAAAAACGCTGGTGCCACATATCAACGGGCCATGAATTCAATCTTTCATGACATGATTGGCAGGTTTATGGAAGTCTATGTGGACGATATAGTATCTAAATCCGTAACGACGGATGACCATTTTAGCCATTTGACATAGACCTTTGAGCGAATGAGAAAGTTCAAGCTAAAACTGAACCCTGCCAAGTGTGCTTTTGGGGTGTGCGCGGGCAACTTTTTAGGATTTCTGGTACACCAACGGGGAATCGAGATCGATACTAATAAATCTCGGGCAATTACTGAAGCTATGCCACCCCGAAACAAAAAAGAGCTGCAAAGGTTTCTAGGGCAGGTTAACTTCCTAAGGCGATTTATCTCGAATTGTGCAGGAAAGACCAAAGCTTTCTCCTTTTTGTTGAAGTTAAAGGGCGAGGAAGAGTTCGTTTGGACCGAAGAGCATCAACAAGCATTTGATAGACTGAAGGCATATTTGTCACAGCCGCCGGTGATGGTGCCTCAAGTGTCAGGAAAGCAATCAAGTTGTACATAGCAGCTGAGAAGCAATCCATAGCTGGGATGATCGCGCAAGATGACGACACAAATGTTGAAAGAGCCATTTATTACATCAGCAGACAATTGCTGACTTATGAACGTAATTATTCTCCCATGGAGAAATTATGTTTGGCTTTATATTTCACATGTACTAAACTACATGCCTACCTTAGGCCGAACATTATACATCTGGTCACGAAAATCAATATAATAAAATACATGTTTTCTCGTCCTATCTTGCATCAAAGAGTTGGTTTCTGGTCACTGTCACTCTCAGAATTCGACATACGGCACGAACCTCAAAAGGCTGTCAAAAATCAAGCGTTGGCCGATTTTCTGGCCGATCATCCATGCTTAAGCACAACCAGGGAAAGAGAACTGGATTTGGACGAATGCAGCCTAAAGCCATGGACGATGCATTTCGACGGATCCAGCACAGCAGAAAGGGCTGGAATAGGGATTTTCATAGTTAGCCCATTGGGAGAACCTTTCCAAGTCTTAGCCAAATTGAACGAGTACTGCACCAATAACCAGGCAGAATATGAAGCCCTGATACTAGGGTTGGAAATGCTCCTAAACATGGGAGTAACCCATGCGTCTATCAAGGGAGACTCGCAGCTGGTAATCCAACAAGTAATAGGAACTTATAAATGCCAAAGTCCATCGGTCGTGGCATTATTGGATATGGCCAAAAAATTAGTAGAACGATTCGATTACATTGACTTGGAATACGTTCCAAGGGCGAAAAATGAATTGGCCAATATTTTAGCCCAAGCAGCCTCCGGATATAAACAAACCAACATAAGTGGGGTATATAGAAGCGGAGAAGTCAAGTCAGCCCTCACAAGGCGAGCTGAAAAAACAAACGTCACGATCCTAAAAGTAGAGGACGATTGGAGAAACAAAATCAGGGCGTTCTTAACACGGCCTGAAGTAGGAAAAGACCGAAGATTGAAGCTTAAAGCCTTGAACTACGTAATGTCAGGAGACATGCTCTATAAGAAACGACAAGACGGGCTGTTGTTGAAATGCATAGGGCCATCTGAATCCAAAAATATCATGGCCGAAGTACACGAAGGCATCTGTGGGGCTCACCAAGATGGAATCAAGATGAGATGGTTAATCATACGAAGCGGTTATTATTGGCCAAAGATGGGGGAATCCCGCTTCTCATACGCCAAAGGGTGCGTAGCTTGCCAGAAGCACGGTCCCATTCAAAGGGCCCCAGCAACCGAGATGACCCCAGTCATTAAGCCTTGGCCGTTTATGGGATGGCAATAGACTTGATAGGGAAAATCCATCCCGCATCAAGTAAAAGACACACCCTTATTGTTGTTGCCACTGATTTCTTTACCAAGTGGGTAGAAGCCATCCCAGTTGTAGAAATCTCACAAGAGCAGATAATCAAGTTCATAAAAGAACATATAATTCACCGATTTGGAATACCACAGACAATCATGGTAGACCATGGTACCTCATTAAACGGTGAAAAGGTAAAAGACTTACTGGCCGAATATGGAGTCCGGCTAGTAAATACTACTCCTTACTACCCTCAGTCAAATGGTCAAGCAGAATCGTCGAACAAAATTCTCAAAGGGTTGATTCGTAAGATGGTGACGGACAATGCTAGACGATAGGACGAATATCTGAGTCAAGCTCTATGGGCCTACAGGACATCGCCACGCACGAGCACTTCGGTGACGCCTTTCCAGTTAGTATATGGACAAGAAGCTGTGCTTCCTGTAGAAATGAACGTTGAATCCACCAGGGTGACATTACAGCAGAAGCTAACAAATGAAGACTATGACGAGGCGATGATCCAGAATTTGTTGGAGTTGGACGATATCAGGTGCGACACGCTCAACCGCTTAGAAGCACAGAAGAAAAAGATAGCCAATGAATATAACCTCAAGGTAATGGCTAAGTCTTTCAAGAAGGGCAAATTAGTATGGAAAACAATACTGCCAGTTGGCTCTAAGGACCCAATGTATGGTAAATGGTCGCCCAATTGGGAAGGCCCATTTATAGTGAGAAGCGTGTTGCCAAATGGAGCTTATCATTTACAAGATTTAAAAGGGCGAGTACATACGAGAGCGATAAAGGAAAAATACTTGAAGAAATATGTGCCCTCACTATGGGAGCACGAGAACGTCCAAGAATAACAACAAACAGTTTGCATTAATAAAGGACGAGAACGTCCTAAGATCACAAAATAGACGAAAAACGTCTTGTATTACATTATCAATGGCCCGAAAATCGCCTAAAATCTCCAGGTAAGTCTTTGATGGCTGAGAGCGTTTCCCTCCTTAGACGCCATTCGTCTTGTATGCCCGCGCTCGCTGCATCCAAATCGGCCAAATCTTTCTCGAAGTCAATGCGAGCCAGCCCCTTATACTCCGCCACCGACCGTTTCGCCTCTTTCATTCGGGCAATGAAAGCCCTCTTTCTCGCCTCTTTCCTCATCCGAATTTCATCAAGCTGACGTTGAAGCTCTTTCAACTGTTGCTCCAAATTCATGAAGACTGACTCTTCGGTCACCAAGTCTTCCGTAGTCTCCCTCAAAGCCTGCTGTAGCTGCCCGAGAGATTCACGGAGTTCCTCCCTTTTCACCAAGGATGAGGGAAGCCCAATTCTCCGGCTATGGACTATGCGGTGTTGGGAGAGAAGGTTTGCTATGCCATCCTGCATCTCTTGAAGGAAAAACTGATCGTCAATAGGTATCGGAGATGAGGGAAAAGCCAATAACCAGCTTAATTCATTGGAGCACCGGTCCAGTTGAAGAATATTCTGGGCTGAACAACTTGGTTGACCTCTAACGCAGCAAAAGAGGCATATTGATTGAGATTCTCTTGAAGATTCTCCAAATCCGTGCTTGTGCGGGCCAAAGGCGGAGATGGCTGAAAATGGACATAGAGCATTTGTCCAAGATGGTCCAGAAGACTCTGAACCGATTGCAGCAACAAATCGGACGGCAACATACGAATAGGAAGTTAGCAAAATAGACCAAGACTGCAATCCAAGAGGACAGGAAAAAGAACTCACCATCCCAGGGTCGGAACTACAAGACTGATCCAGTTGTGCCCCAGATGTTCCAGCTGCTGTTTGCATCAGTCCTTGTTCTGAGGGCAGCGGAGGCTGGGGGACAACAGTTAATTGCTGGGCGGCTTGAGGAGAGACTGGCCGAGAAGAAGAAGTTGATGGCAAGTCAAGAGAACCGGCTCGAAGAGGGGGTGATCGTCCAGTATCGATTGGCACTTGAACCGATTGAGCAAGAGCCATGGAAAGAGCAATCACGGAGGCTGAAAGCAATGGCTGCTCAGGCTCAAGAATCTCCCTTTGAGGGGAAGAGGACAGAAGAGCCAGAGATGATGGATGTGGTAAAGGCAACGTCAAATACACAGAAGAACTGGGGGACATGGCCTCTGGCATCGAACGTTGAGGCATGGCAGTCGGCCGAACACCTGCAAGAGAATCAGAGTCGGATGAATCAGAAATATAAATGACTTCGTCTTCTTCATAAATACGACGAAGGACATCGTCTTTATACAGAGACCGAGCCTCCTCTAATGACTCCAATTCGGCCAAGCTATAAAGGCCATCCACATCCCTATAACTCCCTCTAAGCCCCGAAGTGGACATCCTGTACACTAGAGGATAAAGCTGTTTAAGGTGGCGCCACAGAGTCCCAGTCGGCCAAACAGGCTCCAGCAGTTCAGTCTCATCATCCGGATCCTGCACAATCGGCACAGAGCCGTCCGAGGAGAAGTGCTCGAAGAAAGGATGGTCACCAGGAATCTCCTCAACTCTTGGGCGAAGATGACTGGACTCGGCATAAAATTTCTTACCTTGGGGATCAACTCCACTTGCACCTCCCTCCTCTAAAAGCTGCTTCATGCCTGACCCTTCTCCCACACGTTCTTCATCAGGAGGGAATTGGACTATTGGCTCCCTCGCAAGACCCTCACTCTCGCCGCTCACGGGAGTCTCAGCCTCTAGAGCTGGCACTGTCGCACGTGCCACAGAGGGTGGATCGATTTTTAAGGCCTGTGTCAAATCATACAATACTAGCATCAGTACATCTCAAACTATTATGGAAGCAAGAGAGGGCGAATTCCAGGCTCATACCTTAGGACGACGGACCAACGGGACGTCCGAGTCCGAATTTCGACTAGGGGAAGGCTGCTTCCGTTTAACAGGCTTTGTTTTCTTTGACTTAGAAGCTTCGGTAGCCTTCTTCGACCCCGATGGCTCAGAAGGCTTGGGGGACAAAGAGAGAGAGGAGTACACCCTCGTTGATGGTAAGGAGAAAAATCATTCACGGACCGGTGGCCAGAAACGATCAAAATAGGGGTGAATGGATGTACAAGGAGTGAAAGAAGCTATGGTGAAAGAGGCCAGAAGGGATCGAGTCTCCTCCATAGAGTCATCGACCTCTGAAACAGAAAAGACCTTAAAGCGATCCAACGACGCAGAATACGAATGGAAAAATGAAAGAGGCCATCCTTGGACAAGGCCGAATTGGCGAGCGACAAAATTGGGCGAATATACTTCTACCCCGGCCTTACCATTGGCCCCAGTCAAGATATCATGGGTCAGTTCGCGGCTGCACAAAAATTTGCGCCATATGCGAAGGTCTGACTTATCCTTTTCAGAGAAAGGAGGATCAAGGACGAATGACGGACTGTCCGATGCTAAAAAAGGAAAAAATGAATGGACACAGGAAAGAGTGTAGAAGTACTCGAAAGCGGCCCAAAGGGATAAGAAAGTTTGTCGAAGCCGAGCATAGAGAAGACCGGCACACGAATAAGGGCGAGTCGACTCAATGGTGCCGAAGATAGGGAAGTAAGCCTTCAACCACAGCTGGACGATCCATAAAGGCCCAGAAGCGATGGCTGAGGACCCAGAGCAAAGTTGTTTTTGGAGGACGGCTAATCCTCTATAAGCAGCAGCAAGGAAGAAAGAGGCCAAGTCTAAACGACGGCCGTTAGCAAGGTCAGAAGAGATGGGGAGATAACCCGCCGCGGGTTTCTGGCTGGGTGTGCAAATAATATACTTACACAGCCAATAATGAAGAAAAGCCGTGCGTTCCAACAACGAAACCGAACCAGCCGTCTTCGAATATGCACGAAGGAAAGAAGAATACGAGGAGAAAGAAGAAGGGTCCATTTTAGGAGGTGGAAAGCGGAACAATGTGGAGGCCGATATGGTCGCTCTAAGGGGGGCTAACCCAGTTAGGGCGCCAACATCACGAAGAGTAATGGTAAAGGGCCCGACCGGAAAGACGAATACGTTGTATTCGGACGACCAGAAAAGCATAGAGATAGGAAACAGACTACGGTCAAAGGCTGGCAATTTTAACGACAGTTCGATAAGGGGAAGAAGATGGTATTCTTCTAGAAAAGACCGGGTCTCCGCATGCGACGACATACGGTTGTACCAAGCTTCGAAAGCAGTATCGGGTCTGGGCCAAGTCCGAATTGGGTGAGCATAGGAGAGAGCAGAAAGATTTAACGGCTTAGAAAAAGAAAGGCCGGAGGAAGCAGGAAATTATTGAGCCAACGGGTTCGTTGCAATGGCATCCGCGTCGATAAAAATAGGGCCGAGGGCGCACTGCGCGAACCTTTCATCCAGGGTGTGAACGCCAAAGGTGCCGACAGACTCAGACTCTAACGCCTGTTGATAGTCAGCAGAAGTCGAAGCATCATTTTTTGAGATTGAGGAAGAAGAAGCCATTGGGGACAGAGAATTCGAAATCACAAAGAAAGGTGAAATTGCAGAAAAGAGGAAGTAAAGCTTGAAAGTGAGGGATGACAGGCGTCTCGATAGGAGTCGCCGAAAAGTGAAGTGGCGGGAAAATATGAAGGGATGAAGTTTGCCCTAGACAGGTGTTCGAATGCAATTCACCGCGAGTGATGTGCTAAGAAAGGAAACACTGAAGCGACGCCAAAAAACGGCTTCTAAACAGGCCTCATGATGAAAACGTAAAGGAAAGGCTCGCGCATTTATTGCAGATAAGACGGGTTTTGATAGGATTCTAAAGGGCAGAGCGACAAACTTTAGGATGAAAAATTTGTTCCCTCGCTCTGCCCCACAAGGTTAGTCCCCCGACATTCGGCCAAGGCCTTGACGTTGGCCTGCAGAATCGGCCAATGACAGCTGTCAGCACTACACTTTACAAAGATATCACCCAAGCTTCCTCCATTATTGACACAAGCAGTGGCGATGAAACTGATATGACAGGATCTTCAGATCGCAGGCTCACTTTAGCAGAGAACCAGGCTTTTGGGTAGAGAATCCCGAGCCGTTTAGCAACACGTATGCAAACTCTTCACATGCCAAACTCTTCACATGCCCACAGTAATCTGGCTTGGGAATATGTGAAAAATGGGAGTCGGAAGGGCAATTTAGAAGGCCTCCCAACCGTCTATTTAAAGACCAATTCACCTCATGCCATCTCAACAAAGCTCACCCTGGCCAAACAGAGTTCTGGAGATGAGGAAAGGAAAATCAAGGGAAATGAGACGAACTATGAGACATAGGCCACCGAAGGTGGAGGTTTCTTTGGCGTAATGTGTGAAATGGAATGTAAGGAAGTTCACAAACGGCCATCCACACGACGTAAGGTGTGAAATGGAATGTAAGGTTGTGGATGGGCCGCGTCCGTTCGCGACGATTGACCTGGGACCCCCTCGTGGAAGGTATTGCATCTCCCGAATGGCAGAAGGGCTACGCTCGTTATTGATAGCTAGCGTGAACTTCTCTATTCGGAGCATGCTGCTGATTTGGGAGGATAACCGGATATCACGCTGGTCACATGGCCGGGGAACAGGTCAACCAAGGGCGGCAAGGAGGATCCATCTGACCGGCCTGCGTTTGGTGTAGCGGTCTTGCCTGAAATGTAGTAAGAATGGGCCCGGTCAGAACTCGACCCGAGGGAATCAGCCAAACAGCAGGTTGATTAGGGACGAGATAAGCGTTCTCAATTGGTGAGGTGGTCTTCCTTGAATGAGGAAAGAACGAACATGGATGAAAAGCCAAAAAATTTACCTCAATTTTCACTTCCAGTACAATCAAGGTAAAGAGGTAAATTTGGGGGACAATTATTGACAAATAAAATCCCCACAGGACGAAATCGTCCTAAGACGAAAGGGAGCGCGAAAGGAAGAAGGATGACGAAGCGAAGAACGACAAAGGACTTAGGACAATCGAGCGAGTAATCAGGACGAAGACGTGTGATGCGGTTATCCCCACGATCACAACGGTTGGGCGGATCTCCCTCCACAATCAGGCAGTTAGGGTACGTGGCTCAGCAGTTACCAGCACGCCTCAAGAATCGCCGGGAAACATTGGAACTGCCCTGAGCAGTTAAGGAGCGACACTATAAAATTCGCTTACACCAGGAGAAGGAGAAAAGAAGAAAATGAAGACTCATTCGAGCATATTTTATCTTTTTATTTCTTAGCTTATACCCTAGGACTGTAACTTGTGTGCTTGTGCCCATTGGAGGCTTATTCACTCGATTCAATACACCCATTGCTGGGACTTTGTCTCAGGAGATTTGAACCTTACACACTTTTTTTCCTTGCACGCGTAAAATCTGCGCAAACAGTTTTAAAAACTTAGGATTTATTTATTTGTCTTTCACATTTATGTTCCATCAAAATGCAAACCCTTTATCTTTTGACAAATGCGGTAAGGATATGTGTTATGAAATGATGGGAAAAGTCGTAAACGAACGACAAATTTTTTTATATAAAATAAAAATAAGAATAATTTGTAAAGAAATAAATATATTTGAAAAAAAGCATATTGTGCTGATAATGACATTTATTTATTTATGTATTTTTTAGTAAAAAAAGAAAAAAAAAACATTGACATAAAATAAATTTGAAAAATAATGAAATATTGAGATATACAAATTTAATTAGAAATATTTTTTGAAAAAGTAAATAAATAAACTATTATTTTTTTAGAAAATAATAATAATAAAGATAAATGTTTATTAAAATATATGAATTTAATAATTCTAAATACAATGATTAATTCCTAATAAGTATAAACTCCTAATGAATAATATATATAATCCTAATTTTGTAAGATCTTATTGACTTTAACAATAATTACATCCCCATTTTACTTTTAAGTACTGTCATTTCTATATATTGACTTTTAAAATAATCTACTGTATTCTTATTTTCAAATCTAAATTTTGTATGATATTTATTATACAATTTTCCTAGAAAAAATATTTTAATTCTCAACGACTTATATTACTTATTATATCCTGAGAGGCGAGGCAGAGCACGCGCTTGTCTCCCGCGGTTAAAGAGTAACGCATGGATGCTTGAATGAATCTTTGCCGGGTCGTTGAGTGAAACGGCGGCATCTAAGACTTGCTTGTAAGGTTTTGGGGTTAGTACAGAAGTATTTATATGATTGTAATTTAATTTAATTTTTTTCAAAATTACTTTAAGGATATTGATTATATTGTTGTTGATGTAAAAGAAATATGTTATTAAAATAATCTCTATTAATTTTAACATGCATGCAATAAATTGTATTTATCAATATAAATAATATTTACTAATAATAAAACATACATTGAGGTGTTTATTATTATTCTTGAGCAATTTGAATATTCTCCTTGATGTTTCCGTTATAGTAGTGCATCAAGCATTACACATCTAGTTGGCACACTAACACTCATCTTCGAAAAAATCATTCCCACTTTTGAGAAAATAAAAAAAAAAACCCATTTTCTTTTATAGAATGTTGAAGTCATTGGAAACAAAATTGAATTATTTCAAGAGAGATCAAAACAAATTAAGCGCGCACACAGAAGAAAGAGATGGATACGACAACTTCAATTTGCATATATAAATATATATATATATCTTGACGTGCAAGCAGCTGTTGCATATATATATATATATATATTAACAATCAAACTTCATGTTGGCTTATATATATATTCTTGCTAACATAAACAAGAACAAACAATTTGCTTACTTTATTTTTCCAACGTGAACATATATATATTTTTATAGGATTTGTTTTAATTATATCTTAATACAATAAGAATAATCCAAAATCTCTCCAAATCAAATTTGATCTCTTGAAGATTCTTTCCAAAATAAATCAGGATACGTAATCAAATTAGAAATAATAATTAAATAAAGACTTCCCTATTTGATCTTATATATGACTCTAATTAATTTGAGAGCTAGCCTACTAAATTAAAACCCTATAGATTAAATATTATTTTGGCTCAATAATTAATTAATTAATTTACTTACTTAATTTTAATTAATAATTAATTAAAATTAAATTTAATTAAAACAATTAAATCTAATTTTATATTTCAAATTTATTAATCAAGTTAATATGTATGAAATTTCTCGATTATCGTAATCCAATTAGGAAACGCCAGAATAATCATTTATTAACTTTTAATAAACATCATCGAATTTGTAACATAGACAAGAACTATATTTTGTGACCGTCCTAGGTCCATTATCAAGTAGTAGTTGAATAATATTAACTCGTTAATATTTCATCCTTATGATATTCCACAGACTATGAGTAATCGCCAAACAGCAAGCCATTCCTTAGTCGATGAATGAAGTGGGAAAATATATGAACCTGTTCGAATACACTTCGAGCATGTCATCTCATTCCTTCTGATATTTATGTTTCTTATCGAGTCTGTGATCATGGTAAGATCAAATCCTTATACTCAATATATCTTTAAACTTTATCTTGTGGATTTGATATCTCTAAGATATCGACTGTTTTCGTCAAAGACTTATATCCACAACTTTGAATTTCCTCGAAACATCTCTAACTTTTATTATCAAAGTTATCGAATCCTATCTTGAAGAATACGTGACTTCGTACGTCAATCCCTCAAGGCCATCTAGCATTTATTCAAAGGACGTGAATAGTCGAATGATGATATACTAGTGAACCAAGATTACTATTGCACAAGTCATCATATGATCTCAGGTCAGAGGATATGATGACAATAATGTATTATTACGAAGATCAATGACCTTAGATAATATTACCATGTGATCTTACGTTTCGTGGTCGTGTTCGATATTTCATTCTACCAATGAAATATCTATTGTTTGTGTCCTTATGATATGAGATTCATCATCCATTCTATTAACATCATATGTCAATCTAGACGACACACAACAATATTGGTCAAGTGATATATTATTATCATGTATGATAATTACATTTTACCAAAAATATAATTTAAGACATATAAATGTCGTTGACTCTCATAATCGTAAATGTCTTTTAGATTAATGATATTCATCTGACATAATGTCTCGGGACATATATAAAATATGGATGTAATAATATGTAGTTAAAAAATGCCTTTTATTAATTAAATAATAAATTATATTACAAACATTATGCCTTAAACCATTACATCCATAATTAGTTTTTGGGCACACACTCTAACAAACTCCCACTTGTACTAAAGCCAATTGTTATGATACCCAATGCCATCTTCTCAAGATGACGCTCCATTTGTTCTTGGCTCATTGGCTTTGTGAATGGGTCGCTACATTGTCAGATGAAGGTGTTTTCTGAAAAGCTATCTGTCCATCTCCAACATATTCTCTTAGTATGTGATACTTTCTTTGAATGTGTTTAGATCTCTAGTGCAACCTTGTTTCATTGGCATGTGCTATAGCCCCATTGTTTTCGCGGTTCAAAGGGAACGCTCCTTCAATGATTGGAACTACACCTAGCTCTGTAACAAACTTCTTTATCCAAACTTCTTCTTGAGCACTTTTTCTATGTACAGACTTTAGGATAAACCAATCAATCTTCTTGATCTATCTCTATAGATTCTTATGCCAAGAATATAGGTTGCTTCTCCCAAGTCTTTCATTGAGAATATTTTGGATAACCAAATTTTGACCGAAGTCATCATAGCAATATCATTTCCCAATAGTAATATGTCATCCACATATAATATTAAGAACGTTATGGCGCTCCCACTAACCTTTTTGTAAAAATATGGATTATCTATATTTTTGATGAAACCAAATATTTTGATTGCATCATCAAATCGTAGCTTCCAACTCCTAGATGCTTGCTTTAGACTATATATAGATCTTTACAACTTACATACTTTATGACTATCACTTTTAGATGTAAAACCTCCTAGCTATTTTATATAAATTTCTTCCTCAAGAAATCCATTTAGAAATGTTATTTTCACATCCATTTGTCAAATATCATAGTCAAAGTAAGCTGCTATAGCTAAGAGAATTCTAATGGATTTTAGCATAGCTACTATTGAAAAAGTCTCCTCATAATCAACTTCTTATTTCTAAGTATATCATTTTGCCACTAGTCTAGCTTTATAAGTCTCTACTTTTCCATCTTTTCCAATCTTTCTCTTGAAGACCCATTTACACCCAATATGACTAATGCATTCAGGAGGATCAACAAGTGTCCACACTTGATTGGAATACAAAGATTCCATTTTAGAATTCATAGCTTCAAGCCATCTAGAAGAGTCAATGTTTGACATTACTTTTTCGTAGTTTCTTGGATCATCAACGTGAACCGCTTCACCAATCATAAAAGATTCAAAATCTTGTTGATTGACTAGGGTGTATCTCAGTGGCATGTGAGATTACCTAAGTGACCTATGAAGTGGTTGTGTTTTTTGAGGTGCTACTTGTTCTACTTGTTCTGGTTCCTTGTGAGGTGAGTCAATTCCTTTCTTAGAATTCTTTTCTTGAGATACTTCCTTATTTAGGTCCACTTCTTTCCCAGTAATTCCTTATTGAACCAAACGGTCCTCAAGGAAGGTAGCATTCATACTAACCACTATCTTGTGATCATATGGAATGTAGAAGTAATATCCAATCGAATCCTTGGGATACCCTATGAATTATCTTTTTTTCAGATCTTGAGTCTGGCTTTTCCTTAAAGACTTTCCTTACATATTCTGGACTACCTCAAATCTTCAAATATCCTATATTAGGACGTTTCCCATAACATATCTCATATGAGGTTTTGGGAGCGGATTTGGTCAAAACTATTTAGAACATGCAAGGCTATTTGGATAGCATATCCCCAAAATGACGTTGGTATATCAACAAAAATCATTATGGAACATAATATATCCAATAGGATATGATTTCTTCTTTCAGAGACACCGTTATGCTGAGGTCTATAAGGAGGTGTTACGTGTGACACTATTCCATGTTCCTTGAGATAATCTTGAAATTTAGTACTTAAGTATTCTCCTCCACGATCAGATCGTAGAATTTTAATACTTTTTCCCAATTGATTTTCTACTTCATTCTTATACTCTTTGAACTTTTCAAAAGTTTCTGACTTATGATTCATTAGGTACAAATACCCAAATCTTGAACAATCGTCAGTGAAAGTAATGAAGTATTGAAAACCACATTTTGCCACTTTGCTAAGTGGGCCACATACATTAGTATATATGAGTCCAATATTTCTTTGGCTCTTTCGTTTTATCCTACAAATGGTGATTTGGTCATTTTTCCTTTGATACATGATTCCCAAGTTGGATAAGGTTCTAAACCTAATGAAGGAAGTAAGTCTTCCTTCCTCAATTGTGAAAAACCTTTCTCTCCAATATGACCTAATCTTAAGTGCCAAAGGAATCTTGAATTGAGATTATCTCTTGTTTTTTTTTTGTTATTGTATTTAGTTATTTGTTATGGTTCTCATTCATTTGCAAGACATATAATCTATTTACGTTTAGGGCAACACCAATAAATTTATTCAGATAATAAATGTTGTATTTCTCATTGATAAAATGAAATTCATAATTATATTTTGTCAATATTGGAATAGAAATAATGTTTCTTATTGCACTAGGAAAATGGTAAACTTTATCTAATAAAATTAAATATTTTGATGGCAAAAGAAGTTGACACGTCCCTACGGTGGTTGAGAAGACAAGCTCTCCATTCCCAACTTTAAGGACCACTTCTCATTCCATAAGTAATCTCTTACTCTTTAGAATTGGCGAATACATACAAATATGTGAGGTAGCAGCAGAATCTAAAATCCATGAATGAGATATGGAACTTATTCTATGATCCATTTCAATAACAAAGAACGAGGACGTACCTTTGTTTTTCCTTATTAAGCTCGCAAGGTACTGATGAAAATTCCTCTTCTAGTGTCCATTCTTCTTGAAATAAAAACACTCATCTTAGGCCTTCATTTCCTTCCTTTTATTCTATATGCCTCCAGTGGGATTAGATTTCTTGGAGGCTTTTTTCTTGCCATTGTGAGGAACAGAGATAGCAAGAACAACCCATTTATCATTTCCCTCAACCTTCAAGATGCTTTTGATTTTTTCATAGGTCTTTAATGAGCCATGAAGCTCACTTAGTGACCTAGTTGATCTAATTAACTTGTTTGTTTTGAAGTTGGAAATGAGCCATTGAAGGTGGGAGTCAAGGACTGTAGGATCAAATCCATATTAACCTTGAACGTTAGTCCTAGATCAAATGTATTTGTTTGGTCAATCAAATTTATCATTTGGAGCACATGATCAGAGATTGGAGTCTCATCCTTCATCTTTATCCTGAATAACTTGCTAGTTACATCGTAATTAGCAGTTTCACTACTTTCACCATATAACTTTTATAGGTGTTCCATGATTTCCATCGAAAAGTCCACTCTCTCATATTGCTCTTGTAGAGTTCATCTCATAGAGGCTTTAATGTACCTTTTTACCTTAAGCTCATCGTCTTTCCAGTTATAATAATCAACGGCCTCTTCATCAGGGATATCATCATCAATAGGATTAGGATCTATCATATCGAGAATATAATAAAGATGTTCATAATCCAAGACGATCTTGAGTTTACGACGCCAATCTAGGAAATTAGGGCCAGTGAGTTTATCTTTGTCAAGTATTGATGCTAGTGGATTCATTTTGTATCACGTACTTTGTTGAAAATACAAGTTTGTTAATAATTTTATAATAAGTATTTAACCAAAATTTAAGGTCTTTTAAATAATGTTGCTCCCATTAATTTTACTCGAATTACACACTCCCCTATATGGAAGATGAAAATATTATTGGATATATTTCTAGTGGGACGTCGAGTTCTCATTGCTAATGTCATGCCTCAATTAATGAGTTTTTGCACTTTATTTGCAATGAGTCAAAACTCATTTTATTTGTATCTCTATACAAGGCCCAACATTTCCACCTCTAGAGAACAATATCTCACCTAATGGATTTTGACATCTTCACTAGATAAGCTAGGCCCAACACATTTTTTCATGTAACACATTTGATTGGCCATCACCTAATGGGTTTTGGGTTCTCAATCAATAGGCTACATATACAAACAAGTCAAATAATATTTAAACATATAAGGGTCCCTCACCTAATAAGTTTTGGGATTACCAAAATATATTTAGTGGGCTATTTGATTGTGTTAGAAGGTTAATGTTTAATATTCAATCTTGGGGATTATTTAATTATTCATATCTTATATGATTTAGGTCTTTTCTTTTAGTGCGTCTTGATGTTTTTGTATCTTATACTTTCATCGTGCACAAGCACATTTACCACATAACTTTTAAGTTTGGCTCTAGACAAGGGGGATCCTAATCTTTTATTAACACTTTAATAAAACTGTTCCATTTGGTTTAAGACAATCCTCCAAAAATCAGTAACTAGAGAAAAACTCCCAGAAGATGGGGGCGTCCGGTGTGACCACTTAAGTCCCTACCTTCTTAGGCTCTTATCGCCTTGGTGACAAAGTTTTCTTTAGTACCTCTTTGTTTGAGATGGTCTTAGGCTTTCTTGGCTTGAATAATCCAATTACTAATCTTGAAATTTTTTATAAGATTACACTTTGATTATCAATAAATGTTTTAATCATATTAAATAATTAAGAGATATAATCAAAGTTGTATTAGGACTCTTGTGGTAATTTAATTTTAATCCAATTAAAATTTTATTTGGGTTTAACTTTCGAAGAGTTATATATTTCAAAACTAACAACAACTCAATTTCTATTAGAATTCTTTCCAAAAATAATTTTAATGGAAAATGAAATCCTAATCTTACTCAAATTTTAATTCTGGATATTTTGTAAAATATTTATAATTTCAAAAATTACAATTTTCAGGTTCTATCCATCAGAGTTTAGCATAGCAGATGATTTTTCCGAAATCCGATTGAGTTGTAATTTTACAGAGTCGTTAGTCCATATGTCTAGTAACTTCACAACAATATTCAGCTCAAAATAATAATTTTATCAACATACAATATTAGCCTAACCGAACAGCTCTCAATAGGATCCTATATACATGTTTTAATTTGCTTTCATCAAAACAACATAGCCTCAAAGCTACTGATACCACTGTAAGGTTTTGGGGTTAGCGCGGAAGCATCCATGTGACTGGAATTTAAATTTATTCCAAAACCACTTTAAGAATCGTGGTTATGTCGTTGTTGATGTAAGCAATATATTATTAAATTAATTTCTATTAATTTTAACATATTTGTAATAAATTATTGTAACATCTCTAATCCGGAGATACTAACGGCAGAGAATAGACTGTATTATCCCTTTGAGTCACTCACCTTCTAATTACAAATAATGTTGATACTTTCCTTGACATAATTTCGCATATGGGACCAATGCCTAAACTAGACAACATGATGTGCAAGTTTAACATCAATAATAGTATACTCAATAACATTTGTTTTAGTAACTATATTGATATAAATTTTATCCTTATACAATGACTAACACGATACCAATGACTGATACATGACTTTTCTTTGACTCCAACTGGACTCTCTCTCTCTAACTTGACCTGGTGGACTCCATACCCTAGTGACTGCCATCAGTATCCATCCTCCCGAGTTCGTCCTCTAAGTAACTTATAAAACAAAAAAAAACTGGGAATTGGGGGGGGTTAGACTGTTTGAACGATCTAAGTGAGTGGATGGTTTTAAAATGAAACTAAAATACTTTAAAAAAATCTCATATTTTAGAAATCAAATCGAATCTTTTCTGAAAACTTTTATTTCCTGAAAAGCAATTATCTTTCTAGAAATCTTTGTGAAAATCTTTTCTAGAAAATATTCTCTGAAAACTGTTTCTGAATACTATATCTGCAAACTGATCTCTGAAAACTGTTTTCAAAAAACCTGATATCTGTCTTGAAAAACCTGACGCATGGAGGTATTACTTATCGTCGTCCTCTATATGCCTAACTAGAGCCAGAAGTGCAAATCCATGACATTGGGGCGTTACGTATCGTCGTCCCTTAAAGCATGCCACTCATGTCCCTGAAACTAGTGGTCTTGGGGCGTTACATATCGCTGTCCCCCAAGCCACTGAACTAGAACCGGGGGTGCAGATCTATGCTACCCTCCAAGTTCTGAATCTAGGATTTAGGGGAATTTTTCATCCCTAGTTCTGAACTAGGATCTGGGGGTGTTACGTATCGTCGTCCCCCTAGTCCTCTACAAGTGCACATGTCATCCGTCAATTCCATGTCTGTATCAAGTTACATACTGAGGTGGGTTTTCCCTCATACCTCGAAAATATAAAACCATGCTTTGAAAATATCTCTTTCTAAAATATCTCTTAAAACATGATCTTTCATGAAATAACTGTGATAAAAATCAACTAACGTCCTAGGTGCGTAAAAATAAGTCTTTACTTAAAATAGTCTAAATGGAAAGTTAACTTAGAAATAGGGTGTCCACTCACTGATTTGAAGTCCTGCAAGCATAACTTCATATTACCGAAGGAATTTGTGGTTCCTGTAATAATCTTTGATGGACAACTAATTAGAATACATATCATGGAATATATTTTGAAACTATCATCATTACATGAGGTTTTTCGTTTGTGTCATGGTAATTAACATGTATAAAAGATGATAAGAAGTCCCTCAGGTGGTCTATAATATCTTGAGTCGAAACTGATTTTGTAAAAAAATTTATCCTGGAAAATGGCCACGCGTCGCGACACACAAGTCTTTACGTTGCGACACGAACTGGAGAAGGCCAAAACAGAGAGCTATTTTTGGTTCGCGTCGTGACACGAGTCCACGTGCGTCGCGACGTGCACAACACATAATCAAATATGGGCTTATTTTTCTAGAACGCATCGCGACGCGAGGTGTTTGGATTCGTGACACGAGGCCAGTTTCAGGGCCTAATATCAACCTTTCCAAGTCTAACTTACTCCAACACACTTCCCACACTAAAACCTTCATTTAAGAACATCTTTAACTAAAATATGTATACTCAAGAGGCATATTCAACCCTAACTTTTATGTACCAATTTATCAATAACACACAAGAAGCACATTCAACTTCCCCCCCAATACATTCATATCCACAAAAGCCTTAATCCATAATAATACTATCATGTTACTTTCCAAAATACATGCTAGCAACCTAATTAAAGTCAATTTAGCAATCCCAAATTCTAGGGTTTATAATGTGTGAATTTGGGGCTTTATATTATTTTTTCAAAATTGAAAATTGAGAAGATAGAAAGAGAATGGAAGCTTACTTGACTTAGAAAACAGGAGAGCTCATCACCATTCATGGAAATGAAAAAAATTTTGAAGATTTTCCCCTCAATCCTAAGCTCACGTTTTTTACTTCTCAATGGATGAATGAATAGTGCCTTATATTATAGGCAATGTGGCTGAATTTTTTTTTTTGGTGATAAAATGAGTGGTTGAGATTTTGCCACATGTCTCATTTATAGGCACTTCTTGAAATTACTATAGCAGTTATGGAAATCATGATTTTGGCCTATTTCGAGTTTGCGTTTGGAAAAGTATTTAACGTGAAAGTTTTGAGTCTCGATTTTAACTTTTCGATGATTTAAAATTTATAAGAATCATAGTTCGTATGAAAATGTTACGGCTGAAATATCATGGGCTGTACCGAGTGGAATAACGTACCCTCCCGTATCGAAATCTTGAAGAATTACCGATTGTCTCCTAGGTCATTTCATGAGTGTATACGTGTTCAAACAAAATTTATATTAGGTAACATTCGTCCCAGAATGAAATAGTAGTTGAGTTCACTGGTCGTCGAGATTACCAATTGTTACAAATTCTCCCCCCTTAAATAGGATTCGTCCTCGAATCCCTTCTGATCTAACTATTTAGGCTTAATTTGGTTTGAAGGTGTCTGGCCTCTGCTGCTCTTATTTCTCTTTACTAGCTTTCTATTATTTTGCTCAATCTCTTACCGATCCAAGGGACTAGAATCTTATAGTCAAGCTCTTTACATACTTCAGGCTCATCTTCACGGTTTTCCCAACATTCTAACTCTCAAGATGTTATTCCTTACTATTAATGTCAACTCCAACTACTTGATTCTGGTCATTGCTTATATACTTTTCATTTATTCTTTAATGAAATTTTCAATCTTATCTAAACGTTGAGAAGTTTTCAACTCCGTAACACTACTGGGCTTAACTATGAAAAGTTTGTTTTAGTACTCGTGTACTTCTGACATTATTTATTTAATATATTCTCTAGTGTCGTTTGACTTTGACAGTTCTATCTTCGAGTATTCTATTAGTTGTCATTTGTCTTCTTTCATGTTCTATTCTATACCTGAACTTCCGTGGTCTATGATTCTCTCTTTCTATCCGCATGAGTATCAACTCCTACAATTCTCTGGTTATGTCTATTGCTGGTTCTTTTGCATTTCGTAATTGCTTGACTACTATTTTCTCTCTTAATCATCTCATATAGACTATCTTTCTTCTAAACCTTTTACTTAACCTCAATTTCTCCCTCTTTACCGCGTTATTGTACTAAATTTGAAGACTTTTATATTTCGGTCCTATTTTTTACTGCATATCCATTTGTGTCTGGGAATATTTTTGAGGTAATTACCGAAGTCTATCTTTGCTGTTGTTGTCTATAGAGGGGTTGGGAGGGTGGGGATTGGTCCTGATGTCTTTCCGGTGGTGGTAGTCTCATTACCTACCCATACAGTGGTTGTACTTGTTACTAATCTATAATTCTAGAAATCCCCTATTTACCAATTTGGCATTGACACTAAAATTCTTCTGTTAGATACTACTCGAGTTTCCTGCTTCACTTCATTTTTTATCCTCATTCCAACTATTGGTGATACTACTACTTCTTATGGACATTCTCTAGAGTCATGCTCTCTAAATACTCTACCATGTCGTCTCTGTTACTTAACTACCTTAAGTCGTTACTTTTTCTCAAAGACCTATTATATTCCCTCTGGTTATTCCTCCTTAAGAAACTTACCCTACTACACATATTACTTTCTTATCTAAGTTCCTTGAACTCCTCTCATCTTTATTCTCCTGAAACTCTATCAACTTCATTTGTTTAAGACATTTATACTTAATATTTAGTTTAGGTACTGCTCTCCATCTATTTCATCTGACTCAGTACAATAAGACCCCTTAAGAGTTTTTTATTATATTTATGGAAATCACTCTCTCTGGTCCCTCATGCTCTGAAGCTTTAACTCCCTTAAGAGTCTCCAATATAAGGATGATTTCTATATTTGGCTCGACTCAACATGACTTCAGACTATCCTATCTCATGTTTCTTATCTATGCTCTGTTGAACTCAATAGTTTGGCTGCCTAGCTGTCTCGTGGCCTGTCTATTTTGTCTGATGCTCTTCTTTACTTGTTCTCCTCTTTATTGGGCTTTAGGTTGAGGGGTTAACACACGCACTCCACCGAGATCTATGAATACACCTTTATGTTATTTACTTAGGCTCAGTGATGGTCTGGTTAATTTTTTATATACTTACTAGAGTCGAGGCTACTGGAAGGAAAAATACCATACCTTCTGTTAGGACCCACACCATTATCAACTATCTTGAGGTATTCTTTTTATATTTTTACCTTCAAGCTACACCTCTAATACTATATATAATGAACTTCTTTGTCATTATCCTCGTCCTTTTTTTTTTATTTCCATATCCCATCTTTTGGCTTTATGTCGTGCTGCCTAAATTAGCGATGTTTCACTCTTACGGGCCATTCTTTAAATCTCTACTCTCTGCCCTTACTATAAGCTATAACCATGCCTTTTAGTCTTATTGTTCATACTGGGTATTCATGTTAACTCTTAAGTGTCTCCGATCTCACGTGCCTTATCCTTTGGAACTTACACATATTTTCTACTGGCATATCTATGGGTTTCTCATATGTTTGGTCTATTTTGTGGACTTCTGCTAGTACTGCAAGCCTTGTGCTAACTTGCCTAGATTCTTGGACTACACTAGGTTATCTCCTTTCTAGTTTCGAAGGCTTTCTTGGTCATTTTATAATTTGTCTATCTTCTCATGTCTTTGGTTTCTACTTTAAGAAAAACTCTCGTCGGGCTTTCTTACAGTTACCCTTATCTAAGCTGGGAAATGATGTGGCAAGTTTTTTTTATGTCTCGATGGTTATCATTGTCCTTTTTTTGGTACTCTATATCCTGGTAGAGTCTATTAATCATATAAGATAGGTATGAGATAGATTCCGTCAGGACCATTTCTTTAACTGATATAGCTAAAAGATGAGGATCTAGGTAGATCGGAACCTTATCTACCAGATTCTTAAATTAAGGCAATTAAGTCTTTCTGTTTACAACCTTCTCTTATTGGTCTACGGGCCTGGGTTAGGGATCTAAAGTCTCCACACATTTATTGGTATTTCTTTTCGATCGAAACTTCCACGTCTAGTCTTGAGTTATTGCTTCTTTTATCTTTCTGTCTCTCATTTTCTGGAGTGAAATTTGGGGTGCAGTTTCAGTGGTTTTGAGGGGTATTTTCTGGGCAGTTTGTGCGGCAATGGAGGGGGCTGGTTCTCGGTAATGGAGGGGACTGATTCACGGCAATTACAGGGGAGATTTCTTTGTGTTGGGCGTGAGTGCTAGGGGTTCTAAGGTTGGGTTTATGCTTCTTTTTATAAAAGAGGGTTGAGGTTTACCTTATATGGGTAGGAAAACGGAGATTGTGTAATTATGGGGGAATATTTAATTTATGTGTCATAAGGAAATGATCTCTTCAATTTAGGAAGGTAATTTGATTTGATTTGATTTAGTTTAGGCATGTGATTTAATTTAATTAGGAAAGTGATTTGATGAGATTTGATTTGAATATTTTAGTTTGGGAAGGTGATTTGTTTAGATTTTAACATGTGTTTAATGTGTGGATTTATTATTTTGGATGAATTTGGGCGTGAATTAGAGGGTTTGGGGCTTGTGTTTTGGTTATTTTGGTGGGCTTGGGTGTGTGGGCTTGGGTGTGTGGTTTGCGGGGGGTTTTGGGCCAATGATAAGTTTTAAAACAGAGGTGCAACGAGCAAACCCGGAGCTAAGCAAACGAATTAAATCCAACGATGTATCAATTTATGAATTTTCCTTCCGACGTTCGTTTCCCGCGACTTCCGCAACTTAAAGGGTAGTGCCTCCGTATGAGGCTCATCATCGGGACTTATATGCAAAAATGCAGTGCCTAAAGTCGCCCCCACTTTGATGAGACTTGTGCAGTGTGTGACAATGACAATCATATCAAAGTTATGCAATGAATTTTCACTTACCTGGCTCGCCAGCTGCCAGTTGGCTTGCCCGTTGCTTCGAACTGAGTTGATCTGGTGTGAGGTGCTTCAACCCCAAGGTTCATCCTTGCAAGTTACTACGATCTCTAGGAATCACTACCGAACTACTGATATGGTGGCGAGGTGCTTCGACCCCTGGGCTTTGTTCCTGAACCACCGAGTGTGGGCTTTGTTCCCTGGGCTTTATTCCGGAACTGTGCTGAATGTGATGGCGAGGCGCTTTCGACCTCTGGGCTTTGTTCCCGAACCATCTGTGGTCCATTCCTGAACCGTTACTGTGATATGGTCTATTCCTGAACTGTTACTGTGAGGTGGTCCATTCCCGAACCGTTACTATGAGGTGGTCCATTCCTGAATCGTTACTGTGAGGTGGTCCATTCCTGAACCGTTACTGTGAGGTGGTTCCCGAATAGTTACTGTGAGGTGGTCCATTCCCAAACCGTTACTGTGAGGTGGTCCATTCCCAAACCGTTACTTTGAGGTAGTCCATTCCCGAATCGTTACTGTATGATGTGTGGACCTCGATCCTGGGACGCATCCCAAAACTGCTGAAGTGTGGGCCTCGACCCTAGGACGCATCCCAAAACTGATACTGATGTGGGCCTCGACCCTGGGACGTATCCCCAAATATGATACTGATGTAGGCCTCGACCCTGGGACGCATCCCCAAAACTGATACTGATGTGGGCCTTGACTTTGGGACGCATCCCAAATTTGATACTGATGTGGGCCTCGACCCTGGGACGCATCCTAAAACTGATACTGATGTGGGCCTTGACCCTGGGATGCATCCCAGGGATGCATCCCAAAACTGATACTGATTTTGGCCTCGACCCTGGGGCGCATCCCTAATCTGATACTGATGTGGGCCTCGACCCATGCTTCATCCTCAAAATGCCATTCCCGGCATACTGAACCTCATCATCGAGGCATTGCTGATGTGATGGTTCATTCTCGAACTGTGCTGTATGAGAAAGGGTAGACTGGTCGCCCCCGGTCTCGGTTCATTTTTCTGTTATTTGCTACTTTTATTAGATCAAGGTAAATATCCTGATGTGATGTTACATACCAACACACTATACTGCCTCTCACGAGATAATCCCGATTGCTAAACATATTTTCATCCTCAAATGATGCTTCGTGTCGAAACCAGAGAACCTTCAAAGTACTTTATACAACTCGAATCTGACCGTCTGAATAAATGATCTGAACTAGACTCCCAGTGTGTGTGCCAAGGTTCTTTAGCAGCGTAATCTTTAAGTAAGCCAACTCAATGTTTTTGTCTCGGAGAATTGGATCAGTGGGTCTAACCAACCTAGATGTCTTGGTCATGCTCCGCAATTACTTCCTCGTACTCAATGTGATATGGCTTTCTTCTTCTTTTCTTTCGTCTCTTTTCTTTTCTTTCTTTTCATTTTGAACTTCTTTTTTTCTCTTTTCTTTTTCTTTTTCTCTTTTCTTTTTCTCTTTTCTTTCTTTCTCTTTTTTCGACACACCTACCCTTTAAGGTAGCATTTCTCCTCATGGCGGTCCTAATACTCGCCCATGGGTAGCTTCACGCTTATCGGTTATAGGTGGTATATTTTTTCCTTTTCTTTTCAGAGACTTTTTCTTCGTTTCCAACCATATCACATATCTTAACATAAGTAAACCGGGATGGACATCTGGGAAAATGATCATTCACTGATCCGCCATCTCTTCAACTAGTCATCTCGCCGACTACTCAGGCTTCTACTACTAAGATCCCATAATCAAATGCTCGCGAGCCTAGCCGAGATCAACCACTCAGAATACCAGATGAGAGTACATCTCGCACTTATCGTTTCTAAGGTTTCACCCTACAGCAAACAATGTCATCACCGTACATATGCCTATCCATCAATGACTTATTTCTTTCTTTCTTTTTTCACTCACTCCACTGGAATTCTTCCTTTCAACCGCTGACAATGTGGGCTTTGCCCCCTGGGATTCCTTCCCGAAACCGATACTGACGTGGGCCTCAACCCTGAGATTATTTCCCGAAACTGATACTGATATAGGCCTCAACCCTAGGATCCAATCCCGAAACTGATACTAACGTGGGCCTCAACCCTGGGATTCTCTCCCGAAGCTGATACTAATTCATTCTTGAAACTGATGTGGGCCTCAACCCCATGATTCATTCCTAAGACCGATGACACTGTACTGTTGCTGTTTCTGGTTGGCTTGTCTTTGCCACTTTCTCTTTTTCTTCTTTGAAACATGTGATTACAAAACAGAACAAACACACAAAAAAATGCAAATACGTTACGTGTATGCATGCATGCATGAATGAATTTCCTATTCCGTTGGGTTAGGTCTTCCGCCAGTCCTTTTGGTGATCGCTCGGTGTTCTCTTCCTCAGGCAAAATACTGCTTCAATCTGTCCACGTTGATCGGCTCGGTGAACGCATTTCCCTCTAAATCTGACAGTCTCACTGCCCCATTTCCCATTACTTTTTGGACTATGTAGGGTCCTTCCCAGTTAGGTCTGAACTTCCCTCTCGGCTCTGTCATCGACAGCTTCGACTGCTTAAGCACCAGATCACCCTTTCTGATCTTGGTAGGACGCACCTTCTTGTTGAATGCTTGAGCCAACCTCTTCTGGTATAACTACATATGACATAAAGACTTCATTCTCTTTTCATCCAGTAATGCTAACTGTTCGAATCTCTGCGAGGCCTATTCTTGTTCAGGTAACTCTGTTTCTGCTAATACTCGCATGGACTGTATCTCAACTTCCACTGGCAGTACTGCTTCCATTCCATAGACCAAAGAGTAAGACGTGGCTCTTGTTGCAATTCTCACAAAATTTATGTACCCCCACAGGGCGTACGGCAGCTTATCGGCCCATTTTTTGTAGTTCTCTGTCATTTTGGCTAACATCTTCTTTATTGTCTTATTAGCTGCCTCGACTGCCCCATTTGCCTGCGATTTGTAAGGTGATGACTTATGATGTCCTATCCCGTACCTCTATAGCATTTCATTCATTTCTCCTTGAAATTGGACTCCGTTGTCTGTTACTACATGATGCGGCATCCCATATCGACAAATGATGTTCCGGGCTATGAATTTTGCCATCTGTTTTGGTGTGATGTTGCGAAATGACTCGGCTTCCACCCATTTTGAAAAGTAATCTACTGCCACTACTATGAAATGATGTCCATTTGACGCGTGTGTTTGAATTTCTCCGATCATGTCAATTCCCCATGCTGAGAAAGGCCACGGCTCTGATAGCCCGTGCAACTCTGTTTGCGGTAAATGGTTAAAGTTACCGTGCGCTTGACAATCGTGACAATGCTTTACCAGCTTCGCGCAGTCAGCTTCCATGGTTGACCAATAAAAGCCTTGTCTTACTATCTTGCGAGACAAATTCAACCCATTCATGTGCGGTCCACATACTCAGGCATGTATTTCTTCCATTGCTTTCTAAGCCTATTCTTTCTTTAAACATTTCAGCTGAATGCCATTTGCTTGTCTCTTATATAGTTCTCCCTTCAAACTCATATATTGGGAAGCAAACTTCTGAATGGCTATCCTGTCTTTTCTGCTTGCTTCTTCCGGAAGTTCTCCGTGTTCTAAGTATCACTGAATGTCATAGTACCACGGTTTCCCATCGTTGATCTCTACTTCCAAGACTTTTTCTATCTCGTAGACAGGTCTGCTTGCCGTTGTCAACACTAGAGGTCTCATTACCAATTTCTCCAGATTTTCCCAAGCTGCGGCTAGTGTAGCCAACGCGTCTGCCATTTGGTTCTCTTCTCACGGCAAGTGCTGGAATTTGCAATCGGGGAGGGCCTGTGGCAGATTCCTGAGGTGGAATAAGTAGGGTTTCAACCGTTCTTCCTTTAATTCCCATTCTCCTTACATCTGTCAGACTACCAACATCGAGTCTCCGTAGATCTCCACGTTCTTAGCTTTCAAGGTTATCAATGTCGTCAGTCTGAAGGCGCATGCTTCATACTCAGCCATGTCATCATCAAAGACAGAGATATCATTACTCAATCTGTTCGGAGGGTCCTCACGCCTCTCATTCTCATAGCCTCCCCCAGCATGGGGCACAACCATATTAGCCATAGCGGCGGTCAAAGCTTGCAGTTGCTCGGTAACCTTAGTGAGACTTATTTCCAGATGATCCATACGGGAAACCTCATTCTCTGATTCGCTCATGTTTGCTGAAGGCCTTTTGACGAGTCTTCCTCTTCCCTAACCCAACGGGTATCTATGGTGTCTTTTAAAACTTTATGTTAGCATGTATGCGTGTGATGCATGGAATATATAAGTCGGCCCATTATCATTCCAAAGCATTCAACCATACTATTACGTGGTGCAAACTTGTCCCAATTGAAAAGGCCCAACAGGTTTACACTTTTGCGATAACATGGAAAAATAACTTTAAATGATGATGGGCCTAAACACAAAATGGCCCATTGACATTTTAGAAGCTTTTGGACCAATTATCATAAGGCACGAACCCGTCCCAGTTTAAATGGCCCAACAAGCCCATACCTCATGACAAAAGGTCTAACTGAATCCAAATGACGATGGTCTTGAACGCAAGCATAAAGGAATAGTTTATATTGAACCTACAACTACAGTTCATATGCGGGTTTATAGGGGTATAGACAAAGGCTCTCGTTGGTGAAAGATTGCCCACAACTAGGTCTCCCCACTCAAGGGTCCGAGCGACCAAGTGATCGCACCTTTTTTATATACTAAGGTACGTGCCAACGAGTTATGATGCATGAATGACTGTCATATGGATTTCCTATTGAAGATTCACCAGAGGGAGGGTGGAGCGAACTCTCTTAAATACCCAAGCCTCTTAGGCTCTTATCGCCTTGGTGACATGAATAAACAATAGGTTCTCCAAATTAGTCCATCACGGTAACCTTCGAGTAAATGATTATCTAGGTGCCTTCACAGCTTTTCCTTATAGAAAGGTAGTTAAAGAAGGAAGACACCAAACCATTACCTAGCAATAATAGTGTCTTTGATTAAATCCCTTCAACCCTCTGTAGACACGGTTAACTAAAACAAAAATCACAAACATTATAAGGAATTATTTCCGGGCCGATTCTCTATCCCCAGTGGAGTCGCCAGACTATAGGACACAGAAATCGGTGACGCTGTTCCAAGCTCGAGGCCTAGTCGGAAGTACGGAGTATCCCACGGGGGAATTAAACCGGAGAAATAAAGTGGAGTCGCCACCCAGTGTGAACTGGGAAAATGATTTAAAGTCGCACTCACCCCTCGCAAGGGAAGACCTCAAACCGTTGGGTTCGAAATAGTCCCTTACTTATGCCACTTGTAATGAACGGATTTATGTAATAATATAACCGAGTCTACACAAGAATAGCCTACATCTAAGTTGGCATACGACCTATATCTAAGTTTGCATATAACCTATATCTAAGTTTGCATGTATAAAAATAAGTCGGAATAACGACAAGCACACAATCTCATGAACATATTGAATTAAAAAACACGAAAATATAAATAAATAACAATCTAAACGTAAACATAGATTAAATTCCTAATGCGAAAGAAATAACTAATCATGCTTGGAAATAATCAACTAAATCATGCATAAAAATAACATACTATTTCTAATAAACAACAAATAAACATAATATTGGATGACATGAAATATGTGCGTTTCTCGAGCGGTACGTGGAGTTGTCTCCCAAGTATAGACCGCATTACTGTCCATTCGGATTCGGCTACGAAATTTACGTCTGGGTTTCCATCCTATATACCGTAAGAGATAACACATATTTCATTCATCACATGGCCACAACATACATGAATTCACAATATGCATGCAAAGAGATATTAATAAATAACAGAAAAAAGAGCGGCAATAAATAAAAAAGTGCCCTCAGGTCTAACCTCTTAAGTCGTCTCTTGGAAGTGCGCTACTCGATTGTTGGAAGGGTTGGTGCTCCGTAACTTTTCCGATGTACTGGTTCGTTGTTTTCCTTCGTTGCCTCGCTGTTTGGGCTGCTGTTGCTCACTGTTTTTTGTAGTATTTGGGCTATTTTTCAGGATAGTTTTTTGGTGATATAAGGTGCAGTTTCAGTGCAGTTTTTTGGTGTTTTCAGGTAGTTTACTGGGCATAATTTTCGGTGGTAATAGGGAAGATTTCTGAGACTGTTTTCGGTGGTTTGGAGTGCAGTTCATGGGCTAATTTTTTGTGATTGCTGGGAAAATTTCAGAGACTATTTTCGGTGGTTTGGAGTGTAATTTGGGGTGAAGTTTCAGTGGTTTTGAGGGGTATTTTCTGGGTAGTTTGTGCGGTAATGGAGGGGGCTGGTTCACGATAATAGATGGGGCTAATTCACGGAAATTACATGGGACATTTCTTTGTGTTTGGCATGAGTGCTAGGGGTTCTAAGGTTGGGTTTATGCTTCTTTTTATAGGAGAGTGTTGAGGTTTACCTTATATGGGTAGGAAAATGGAGATTGTGTAATTATGGGGGAATATTTAATTTGTGTGTCATAAGGAAATGATCTCTTCAATTTAGGAAGGTAATTTGATTTGATTTGATTTGATTTGATTTGATTGATTTGATTTAGTTTAGGCATGTACTTTAATTAGGAAGGTGATTTGATGAGATTTGATTTGAATCTGTTAATTTAAGAAGGTGATTTGTTTAGATTTTAACATGTGTTTAATGTGTGGATTTATTATTTTGGATGAATTTGGGCATGAATTAGAGGGTTTGGGCGTGTGGTTTGGTTATTTTGGTGGGCTTGGGTGTGTGGTTGGTGGTGTGTGGGCTTGGGTGTGTGGTTTGCGGGGGTTTTGGGCCAAGGATAAGTTTTAAAACAGAGGTGCAACGAGCAAACTCGAATTTTCCCTTCTAACTTCCGCAACTTAAAGGGTAGTGCCTCCGTACGAGGCTCATCATCGGGACTTATATGCAAAAATGCAGTGCCTACAACTATATGAGGGAGTTCAAACCTCGAAGTAAAGTATTACTTAAGGAGTTACTTGCTAGTTCGACTAGCTCACAATCGTCAATGACAGTTGACAAATACATAGCACCTTCGACATCTGAGCTTCAGATGAAAGTTAATCAGAATAATCCGCCACCTAGACGTAGTGGGAGGTTTGTACGACAACTTGATCGCTATCTAGGAGTTGGAGAGGCACATCTCATCGCATCCAACAATGGTATAGATGATCCATTGACCTATCATATTGTAATGGATGATTTTGATAAAGAGGAATGACTCAAAGCCATGAACCCATAATCGGAGAATTTACTTATTCAGTAATTTATAATGAAACAAAACAACTATTGACTTAGAGTAGAAGTTTCACCTGATTAGTCACTAACTTCTTTATTCTCTTTTCTCTTGTCTTTTTGCTTTTGTGTGCATTAGCTTTATTATCTTTTTACTTTTGTAAAATGTTTGTGGGTATCATTGCTGTAAGCCCTCACGAGACTATAACTCGTCCACTAGGGACACCTAGGGGTTTAAATGGTTGTTGCATATGCTAAATGCAACTGTGATCCCTACGAAAGTGGCTTAGTTTAATTTTAATTGTTTCTTGTATTTTATTTTATTTTTTTGCTCGAGGACTAGCAAAATGTTAGGTTTGTGAGTGTGATAAGCGGAAAATATATCAATATTTACCGCCCCTTTTACTTAATATTTTGTTTAGTTTCTCGGGTTTGATGAACGTTTTGATGTGTTTTAGTTTATTTTGCAGATAAAATAATATTGGGACACAATGAAATCATTTAGGACGAAATGTGGGTCAAATAAGGGCAAAAATTGGACTTGATATATTAATTTTGGAGATTGGAAACTTGAAAGGGCGTTTTAACGAAGTGCAGTTTTGGAAATTCCAATTTTGCGCATTTGTTGTATTTTGGGTATAACGTTTTACTCCGATATCGGATTTAGCTGATTCAAGTTCCAAATTAAAGAAGAATCAAAGATCTACAATTTTGAAAGACAAAATAATTTCGAATTCTGAAGATTTCATGCCCGAAATTGATGAACTATCCAGAAGTGTGTTGTGTGTAATTATTAAAGTCATTTTCAAAGCAAAAAATAAATCAAAAAATAAATAATAAAAATTATCAAATCACCAACAAACATGATAAGAAATTAGTGGAACAATTAATAATGGATTTGGTGGAGCAATTAGTGGAGCAATTAATAATTGATTTGGTGGATGATTTGATGGAGGCAAAATGTTGCCTATAAATACCAAGCCATTTCATTTGTAAATTCATACTTTCTTCTTTGAAATTCCTAAAGAATACTAAGAAGATTGTATCTTGTTTGTTTATTTACAGCTTTCAGTAATTAATTTCCGCTTTCGCACTTTCTTTTCTTTACTTTTCAGTTTTTACTTTCCGCAATTTACTTTTACGCACAATACTTTTCTTTCTTTAATTTTCAGTTTTTACTTTTCAGTAATGAGGAGGTAACTCCCCTTTGCTGGGGTAAAAGGTAAAACTTTTATTACTAATATTTAGATTAATCTCCCTTAATTATAATATATAAACTATTTAAAACCTGTCTTAACGAGGATACCGCCATATTGGTGGGTTGGTAATTATTTAAATTGGTTTTAACCTGACTAAACTGGATACCGCGTGATTGGTCGGTTGGTAATTAATTATTAATTTGACTTAATCTGGATACCGCCTATATGGTTGGTTGATAATTATCATGCAAAGTTAATATATTATATTAAGGGAGATATCTAAAATAGAAGTAATAAAAGTGGATCCTTTTACCTCAGTATTTTCTTTTATTGTAATTTTACTTTATTTACTTTTCAGCAATTTACTTTCAGCAATTTACTATCAGCAATTTACTTTTCAGCAATTTACTTTTCAGCAATTTACTTTTCAGCAATTTACTTTTCAGCAATTTACTTTTCAGCAATTTACTTTTCAGTAATTTACTTTCAGCATTTACTTTTCAGCATTTAATTTTCAGTATTTAATTTTCAGTATTTTACTTTATGTCTTTTAATTTATTTAAGTTTTTTTTACTACCCGTAAATATGTGTCGTAACTAAGCCAGTTATATGGGGTTGTGATGAAATCCAATATCACCGGTTTATAAGGGGTTAAATTATAGTTTGGGTAATTTAAAGGTTTACTTATTAAGTCTTAAGCTTAATGCGTCTTGTTAATTGGCCACTAATAAGATTGATATGGTAAATCTAAAATAAACTTGACAAAGGAATTTTAGGTTTCAGCCTTAAACTTAATAGCCCACGATCTTCCTTGAGGATAGATAACCCTTTAATAGATTTCCTTACAGGATAGACATATACCTGTCGGGCGGGGGTAGCCATAATTGGAACTTAAACTTAATGAATCCAGATAATTTGGTTGACATAGACATATGGTTCAATTGGGTTAAACTGGGTATTTGCGTCTGACCATCGACATAGGCTTTTGCATAATTTAGTGTTCCAGGTTAGTAAACTGATTTATTACACAAACATAAAATAACCACTTCATCTTTAAAATGATATTTGAGGAAATCCCAACCCTAGATAGTTTTTAATATTGAATTTTCTTAAACCTACATTCGAGCAATTTTATTTACTTGTTTTTAAATTCAAAACCTTCATCATTTCAAATCAATCAATCAACCTGTTAGATACTAGTAATCATTTGACCTCATAAAATTAATAGATTAGGTATTAAGTCCTCGATGGATCGATACTTTTTATACTACTTGAAAGATACGTGCGCTTACGTTATACGCGTGTGTAAGCACCGGTCTGTCAGGATGCTACCAGCATGAGACATGAATAATCCATCTCCATAAGCCTCTAATGCTGCTAAAATTTCATCATGGTCTCTGTTAAAAATCACGCAACCTGGATCTAGTACAACACCTCTGGATGACCTGTAAACATATATATGTACAACCAACCACAATTCAAAATGCAAAATGGCATATGGCCTATAGCTCAACTCATAATTATACAATAATTTGCTTTGTACGAGAGTACAATACTTAATGAATACAAAACAACTATGGTGCTGAGAACCCAAAACTCAACCCAAGACTACAAAAAGACTCAATGACATCTAGGACTATAATTGGGGCGATCCAATGTCTTCAGTCTTCTACGAAACTCTATGGGTTCATCGAGTTCATCGCAAACCTACAAAACTAACAAACTGTTGTTGTGTGAGCTATAAAGCTTAGTAAGTATCTCACTCCTCAAGTAAATATCAAGTAAACTATGAAAACATAAGCAGTAAACACATGCATGTAAATATACACAAACTTTATAAATCTATCTCCACACGACAGCTTTATATTATATTACATTCTGATAACTCACTCATTGTAATCTATATGACATTGCTGCAGATTTATCTTCTGGATTCTATATTATACTAGGTATCTACGGAATTCTGACATCTCTCACACACTAATTAGGAAACATTCAACTACATACTTACTCTATGTTCCATACTGTGGCTATACTTCACATACTAATGAAATTACATCTATTCGACTGGAATTAACTTATAACCTACCAAATCACCCAAATTTGTGGCTAAGGCCAATCGAAACCCGTGGTGATTTAGTCAGCTTGAACTATACATGGATACTACATATGGATTACATGAACTGTAAAACTTATAATGAGATACTGAGCTGAAACCTCTAACCTCTACAATGATGCTAGGTACCAACATCTGATCCCATCGACTGGAGTTCTCATAGCCAGTATTTGAGATGTGATAACCACCTCACACATATTCTTGAGCCTTTACTTTTAATCACAAATCAACAATGCATTTCAACATACAAATCATTCCACATATATAACTGAAATTACACATACACATTCTAATCAAGTCATTGGATCTGGAAACTAATAATTTCTTAAATCCCTCTATTATTTGTGGAAATTGAAACTGAAGACTAAAATCCTAAATACTTGAAACTATAATCATACATCATCCATAAACTTATACTTCGACATATACACAATCCCGGCATACATACACTACATCTAGAAAAATTTGTATCAAGGAAGATATCTCCGTTAGATAAGGGGACTAACTGTACAAGGTTCATATCACGGGGCCGTAATTGGATAGGGGGACATTTGTACCTATTGTAACTGAAATCTCTATATCTGAAACTGTAAAGCTTTAAAACAAATTCTGAAAACTGTATGGGTTCTAAAAATCAAGAAAAATCATTTATTGGAAATATCAAAACCAGTTGGGAGTAAAACTGAATTTGAAATCCGTGGTGTCGAATTCTTTTAGAAAACATTACATTCTTTTAATCTATTGGAAGCGAATTCTCTATAAAACTAAACATTTATAAAAGGATTCTCAAGGAAAATATCATAAAAAATGGTGAAACCAAAACTCAGTTGCTCTGGGAAACTGTAAAAGGCTTTGCAAAAACTTTTGAATCTGAAAAACTAGTAAACTTTGTGTACTCCGATGTGGAGTTGACTACACATATCAATACTCAAAAAACTATTATATGATACTATACCAAATTATAATTAACACCAGGATACCAATACTTAAGCCGTCACTATAGTTAAAACCAGTTACATAAACTAAGTATCTATATCTGGTAGATACGTTCTGGTTATCGATCTAATGCACTTATATCTATCCCTTATATCTGTCATAGATTACATACGCACGCACACATATGCCTATACTTATATTTTATATCTCAGTATCGTTATTCCACTCTACCTATATCTATAATATTCCTGAGACCTTCCATTTATGTCTCTATTAATATACAACTATGCATTCTAGCTTAAGTACACTCACACACACAACGACTATCTACAAGTATCATGTTGGGATTTATGTCCTAGAGCTTCATGTATTGTAAACGGAATTGATTATTGTAATAATAATAAATGCATTATTCATTTTATCCAAGTTGTTTGATTTATATCGCATATTGTCCAATTGTCTTGTTTACCTTGATTACTCTTGTACCTTCAGACTTAGTGTATGTTTGATGCACAAGAGTATTTAAGTCTGGAGTTAGTAATCTAAATAGTCCATAGAGAGCAAACAAAGAGGGTACTTTGTTTCTAGTTCATCTATAGATGCGGTCCCTTTTATACTTGTATGACGACCTTAATCCGAGATCGTTCATATAGTGACATAGGAATGAAGGCACCTTATATAATGAGATCATATAGGACTGGACTCAGATAAATATGAATTTCTTTTAATATCCGTTAACCGAAGAAATTCATTTTATCTAATAGATGGTCATATATGGATTCGATCTTATTTGTGTACTACGAACTCCTGCATGACAGACAATGTCATTTGATTTACTATAGTGAGGTTGGTGTTGCATTTCTGGCCAATAACTATGTATTTTGGGGATATGGTTTGGTGTGTAGCTGGGAACGTTTTACATATATATGGAATTCAATCCTTTTTATGAGAAGCAGAAGAATATCGCTATTAAGAGTTTATTCGGGACTTGAACAATTTGAGCGCTCAACTTTTCTAGTACGAATAGAAATTTTTATATTCATAATTGTTATGAATTAATTGTTCATTATAGAATCAATGGTGCTTAAGAGACAAAATATTTAAAGGGGTTTAACAGACTTTTGACCCGGCTATATTTATGAGAAATTCATGAAGGGTTATATCAATATGTAATGACTATATCAATGGACACCAAAGTTGTTCGATTTATTTTATCCATCTACAGTAACGAGAGTTCAACTTTGAATTTTTAGTGCAATAACGCGGAGTTAATAATTCGTAATACTCGATTAAAGAGTTTAATTAATATTTCAAAATTATTGGAGGTCGGAATCGTAGGTCCATTTGGTCCCCGTGCTAGCTCGATTAACTGTAGCAAACCTAATAATTAGATTGTCTAATAATATGCTCAGATATATTTTATATATTATTAATGAGATTAATAATATTATTGTCAAAAATGAAAATTATGTTAAATTAGTTTAACTTAATGTTTTCTAGAATTCTTTGATTATGAGATAATCAAGTTAGTAATAATTATGAGATAATTACTACAACATAATTGAAAGTAATTTAATCATTATTAATATAGTTATTTTTATTTACCTTGGAGACAAAGCCATATGGCTTGCCATGCTCTCCAAATTATTATATCTATTAGGTGGCATGTATACACCTAATAGTTTTGTCATTAGCTAATCCATTTTTTTTGCTTTGGTATGGCTCCACATTTATGTGTTTGCCATTGAAAGAAATCATTAGATGCTTAATGACAAAGTCATTGTCTTTAGCTTATCATTTCTTATGCTTTGGTATGACATTCACAATTTTGTGTTGTCCATTGCAAGAAAGCATTATATGCTTAATGACAAGGTTAGTTGGCTTGTGTAAGAGAATATAATCTCTACCATTCCTCTCACTTATAAAATTAACATTTTTGCATTCATTCACACAAGTACAAAGGAGAGAAAATAGAGAGAGTTAAAGCATTCACAAGTGTTGTGAGAGTGTTTGAAATTCCAAAAGCCAAACACCATTGTGACATCTTTATTCTCTAAATTGTTTAGAGTTTAATATTTTTGAGTGAAGCTCACAATTCAGTTTGTTGGTTTCGAGTCATAGTTTGGAAGATCGAGTGGTTGATCTAAGCGTTGGACATCAAAGGATTAATTTCGGCTACTACAACAAAGGAAAAAGGCAAAGAAAATTTTAAAGATCAATACCGGAGCCGGTGCCCACACAAGCAACTTCCGCCGCGCTAAGGAAAGTTATTTCCTATAATTGATATCAGAGCTTAAGGTTGAAAAGTTTTCTTAACCCTTCTCATTCTAGTTTTAATAATTTATACGAGATAAAGATTATTAAAATGCATGTTGTGATGAGTAGGCACAATTAGATTCATGAGATGAATGGTTTTAATGTTCATGTGATGAATGTTTACTTTTGATTCATGTGATGAATGTATTGCGTTGATTGTTAATTTTTCCGGCTCTTGATTTTAGCATTGGAAATGTAAGACCATAAGGTCATATTCTTTCAAGTGTTGTAAGTTTATTTCCTTTGTAATAAGTCCATTATGTAACCCTTTTTGTAACTTGGAGGAGCCGATGCCGCGAAGGACTTATGACGGAAAAATTCCGCGAAGAACTCAACAACACTCCATGGAATAAGATTTGAAGACCAAGTGATGCCTTGGATTTATTGTACTTATTATATTAGTATAGAAAAATAAGAGCCTGGTCAACGTAATTTGAAATATGTATGTTTTTGCAATTTCCAGCCCTGGAAACTGGGTTGCGTCGCGATGCAACCCTTAGCGCGTTGCTACGTATAACTCATGCGAGAGCAACCTGAGGCTACTGCCTCGATCGTGTCACGACGCAGGTCACCTAGCGTCGCGACCTAACACAGACCTGGCATTATTTTGCTTACAGATTTATGGACATCGCGACGCTCACTCCTTTGTGTTGCGACACCCAGTCTGGGTAAATATGTATATTTTAAAATGTTTAATAACATGTCATATAGCCTAGGGTGCCTACTCTTGCATTTTCACATGCCATAACATGTAGATATGTATGATATTCTAGTCATTAAATATGATTTTATGTAATTTAAAAGTTAAATAAGAATATGAGATGCATACAAATGGATTAATAATATTAACTGGTTTAAAGGTTTAAAAATTACGAATTCAAGTTTTAGAAACAAATGGACCTTATGAGTATATTATTTTCTTTGGTATATCGGATGGAAACCCGTACATAAATTTCATAGCCGATTCTGAATGGACGGTAATATGGTCTGCACTCGGGATACAATACCACGTACATTTGGAATAAATAATATATTTTTATCGATTAAATGCTTTAATGACATTTGGTCCGTTCGTTGAATTCTAAATTTTAAAACCCATTAGTGGACTAATAATTTAATTGTTAAATTGATTAGATCACTAAAGAAACTTGATTAAATTAGTTTAATTAAGTTAATTGGTTAGTAGACACTAATCAGAATTAGTGAATAAAATTTTAAGAGTTAAAATTGGTTAAATCACTAAATTATCAACTAGTATTAATAAGGTTATGACTTTAGCCGAGCATAATCTAAGATCAATAAGATACTAGTGAGATAGAAACCTTACACTTCAAAATAGCGAGTGGGAGAGGGGTATACTGTAGGCACTATATTTTTCATATAAGTCCCGATGATGAGTCTCGTACGGAGGCACTACTCTTTAGGTTGCGAAAGTCACGGGAAACGAATGTCGGAAGGGGAAATTCAGAATAAGTATGTCATCGGATTCAATTCACATGTTCACTGCTTTCGTTCGTGCTGCATTCGTGAACACGTTCGAATGTCAAGCAGATTGCGGGCGTTCGTGCAGGGTTCGAATCGGCGTTCGAATGGTGTCGGTACTTCTGGTTTTGTTGCTAGCCTCACGCCCAAGCCCAATTATGTTGGTTTCTATAATATGTCCCAAACAAAGATTAAGCATGTGAAATACTATAAAGAATATATATTTAAACATGAAGTATGGCGGAATCATACTTACAATGCCTTGTGATGAAGAAGATGATCAAATGGTAGAAGCTCCAAGTGATGGAAGATTCGGCCAAGAGGAGGAAGAAGACTTGAAGCTCCAAGCTTTTGTATTCCAAGCTCTTTGATGGTTTCCCTATCACCTCTTTTGATCCCTTGCTTGTGCTAGCAAAAATGGAGAAATGGAGATCAAATCTTCCTTGCCCTTGTCAATGGTGTTCACGGCATTTTGAGAGAGAAGAGAGATTTTTGGTAAAGTCTTGATTTATTAATCTTTGTATTACCAAAAATCAATTTATATTTATGTTATAATTTATTAAATTAATAATAAATCTATGACATAAACCATGCAATGGCTTAGAGTGTCAAACACTCAAACTCCATGCAAAGCCTTTGAGTGAAATGCACACTATCACCATGCAATGCCTTAGAGTGTTTTGTACACTATTAACATGCAATGCTTATCAATAAAATAATGCATATAATGACAAGTGTCATGTGGGCCCCACACGTTTCCCAATGAAAGTGGGCCCACGTCCACTCACGCGTTCGGGTTCGATATTTCCGAAATACCGAACTAGCGTCGCGACGTTAATTAAATCGGATTTAAATAAATAATCGCTCCTAGCGAAATTATTATTTACGTCGCTTACGAATTAATTCTTAATTAACTCGTATGCCCGAATTAAAAATCTAATTTTAATTTCGCGTCGAAATCAATTTCAATTATTATATCGAATATAATAATCTTACTGATTAATTCCAAATTAATCGTTCTCTCTCTCTAAATAAGGCACTTTATCCAAGATAAAGTTTCTCCGCAATTAATCCAAGATTAATTAAGTCCGAATCAAATATCATAGGTGAATCTTCAGGAAGCGACCCAAGAGATCTCCGGATATTTTGGCAGTAAATACGGTCGTCGGATAATCCGAACACGTACGTACCTCGTACTACGTCTTTACCGATTTACAAGACAAGGTTGGCTTCTAGCAAAGCGCCATGCCTACCCAATTCTCCAGAAATATTCTTATAGGAATATAAGATCTGTATCAGGCGTAGTATACCGTAGTATTGCGTACATCGATCCAGTATCGGATGATCACATGCTAGGCCTGGGGCTGGAGATGTGTCTGCCCCGTACGAAACATATATCGGACATCAAGCAACTAGTCTCTTTAAATCGGACAATCCTGACCTGGTCATATTGTCCCGACGGTTGCAACCTTTTATAGAGTGCTAGTTCTGTGTCCTGCGTGATCATCACCTCCATATGTCTGAAGCGATACTTCCATCTTGACATCACATCCAGTACACTACGATTCTCGATAAACCCAGAAGAGGTGTACACAGAACCGGTTAAGGTCCCCAACCACCAAAACCAAAGTTTACCGATTGTCGCAAGTACTAGCGATGTAAGTCTCAGGTTAAGACCATATACACCTACCCTGATGCGGCCTCCCATAGACACGTAGACATACTACCAATGGGATTTCGCGGGGTCTATCCAGAGCGAAGCTGTTTTCCGTACCATCGGTAAAACACAACCTCCTATCGCACTTGCATAAGTATCCAATACTTAAATATATGAGAACTATGCCGTTGTGCCCTCACAACGTGCACAAGCGCAATACTAGTCTATTCCGCATTATCGATGTCCAGTCTCGATAATACTACGACTAGGGATATTTAATGATTAAACCTTTGGGGACTGATACTGTCTCATATCATTCTCAGTCCAGGTACTAATCATATGGACTTTCGCCATTTATAAGTCAAAGTAAATAATATTACAAAACGGCAAAAGGCAATTTCATTATCACATAGTTAATTTTGTACAATAATACAATATCATTTACAAACAGTGACGCTATGGGACATAATGTCTAACAATCTCCCACTTGGCCTATAGCCAGTCACTCAAGCATCTAATACCCGAACTATGTATGTGTCGTTCAAAAACTTGCTGTAGAATAGCTTTCGTCAGCGGATCTGCAATGTTGTCATCTGATGTGACCTTCTCGACTTTTACATCGCCACGATGTATAATCTCCCGAATCAGATGATAACGTCGAAGAACATGCTTGGACCGTTGATGAGACCTTGGTTCCTTAGCCTGTGCTATAGCCCCGTTATTGTCACAATACAATGGAACGGGCTCAGCTGCTAACGGAACTACTCCTAATCCGATTAGGAACTTTCGGATCCAAACTGCCTCCTTTGCTGCTTCAGATGCAGCGATGTACTCCGCTTCTGTTGTTGAATCGGCAACAGTATCTTGCTTGGAAGATTTCCAGCTCACTGCTCCGTTATTCAAGCAAAAAATGTACCCGGATTGCGACTTGTAGTCATCCTTGTCGGTTTGGAAACTTGCATCGGTATACCCAGATACCGCAAGTTCTCCATCTCCATAAATTAAGAAAGCATCCTTAGTTCGTTTAAGATACTTAAGGATATTCTTAACTGCTATCCAGTGACCTTCACCTGGATCGGCCTGATAGCGACTGCACATGCTCAAAGCATATGAGACATCAGGTCGTGTACATATCATGGCATACATGATCGATCCGACTGCCGAGGCGAACGGTATCCGACTCATGTGGTCTCTCTCTTCCTGAGTCTTAGGACACATGTCCTTAGACAGAGAGGTACCACGTACCATTGGAACCAATCCCCTCTTGGATTGTTCCATGTTGAATCTCTTCAACACTTTATCAATGTATGTACTCTGGGAGAGTCCAAGCAGCTTTCTAGATCTATCCCTGTAGATCTTTATTCCAAGAATAAAGGCTGCTTCTCCCAGATCTTTCATGGAGAATTTTAATGAAAGCCAAGCTTTCACCGACGTTAGCATGGGAATGTCATTGCCTATAAGCAATACGTCGTCGACATAAAGGACAATAAAAGTAAGTGCTCTCCCACTAACCTTCTTGTATACACAAGGGTCATCTGCGTTTTGCACGAAATCATATTCCTTTATGATCTCATCAAAACGCTGATTCCATGACCGTGATGCTTGCTTCAATCCATAAATGGATCGATTTAACTTGCAAACCTTGTTTGCAAGTCTAGGTACGATAAAACCGTCAGGCTGTTGCATATAAACATCCTCCAAAAGGTTTCCGTTAAGGAAAGCGGTTTTAACGTCCATTTGCCATATCTCGAAGTCGAAATATGCAGCTATTGCAAGCATTATCCGAATGGATTTAATCATGGCAACGGGTGAGAAGGTTTCGTCATAATCAATACCATATTGTTGACGATACCCCTTCGCTACAAGCCTAGCCTTGTACGTTTGTACGTTGCCATCCATGTCGGTCTTCTTCTTGAAGATCCATCTGCATCCAATAGGCTTTACGCCTTCTGGTGCATCAACCAGTGTCCAAACTTGGTTGGCGTACATGGAATCCATCTCGGACTTCATGGCTTCTTGCCATAAAGCGGAATCGATATTTTGTATCGCTTCCTCATACGTAGCCGGCTCATTATCCTCAATAAGATTAATATCTATATGAGGTGAGATCAGGAACCCATACCTCTCAGGTACTGTTCTGACTCTCTCCGACCTACGCGGTCCTTGTGTATGTGAAGTTTGTGGTACAGACTCATCCCGGACGGTCTGTTCTTGTTCCGTCGTTGATTCATTGCCAGGAACAGTATCACTACGATCTTCATCGAGTTCTACTTTCCTCCCACTTACCACTGCATTTATAAAATCCTTCTCAAGGAAAAATGCTTGTAGAGCAACAAATACTTTGTTCTCTTGTGGGTGATAGATAGAGTAATATCCTTTGGTTTCCCTAGGATATCCAACGAAAAGGCATTTATCAGATTTGGGTTCAAGTTTGGTACCTTCCAAACGTTTAACATATGCCCAGCATCCCCAAATCTTCAGGAAAGAGAAACCTGGTTTCCTTCCTGTCCATATCTCATATGGAGTCTGTTCAACAGACTTCGACGGTACTTATTCAAAATAAGTATAGCACTGTTTAATGCGTATCCCCAGAAGGATATTGGTAGCTCAGTGCGACTCATCATTGACCTTACCATGTCCAACAAGGTGCGGTTTCTCCGTTCGGACACACCGTTTAATTGCGGTGTTCCAGGAGGAGTCCACTGTGATAGAATACCATATTCTTTCAAGTAATCTTGAAACTCATAACTTAAGTATTCGCCACCACGGTCTGACCGTAATGTCTTAATACTCTTCCCTGTTTGTTTCTCCACTTCGTGTCGAAACTCTTTGAATTTCTCAAAAGTTTCCGACTTGTGTCTCATAAGATACACATAACCGTAACGAGATGCATCATCTGTAAAGGTTACGAAGTAGTGAAATCCACCTCTAGCCTGGCTAGACATGGGCCCGCATACGTCAGTATGAACGAGAGCCAACAGTTCTGTGGCACGTTCACCTTTACCGCTAAAAGGTGATTTAGGCATTTTGCCTAAAAGACAAGATTCGCAGACGTCATATGAATTGGGATCAAATTCGTCCAAGTACCCACTCTTGAAAGTGTGGATATGCGAGTCTTGTTGATGTGTCCTAGACGACAATGCCACATATAAGCTTCATCTTTTAGATTACTCCTTTTGAGCCTTTTGTTTGTCATTTTAGGAGATTCATTTATATTCAAAATATAAAGACCGTTATTTGCAACAGCTGTGCAAATTTCTGTATCATTTTTATATAAATAACACCCTGTGTTCCTGAATACAAAAGTGTAACCCTGCTGGGTTAACAAGGATACAGATATAATATTCCTAGTTAAACTAGGCACAAAATAACAGTTCAAAAGTTTAAGTTCATGCCCTGAGGGCAGTACTAAAACAAAAGTCCCTACGGCCAAAACAGCAACTGGTGTTCCGTTTCCGACCCGTAGATCCATCTCCCCTGATGCCAGCACCCTGCTATCATGCAGATCCTGCACATCAGTACAAATATGAGCACCACAACCAGAATCAAAAATCCAATTTTTAAAACTAGAAGTATTCATATTTATCTCAATAACAAACATACCAGAGGCAATGGCCTTGCCAGCCTTGATATCCTCCCTCTGCACAATGCTCATTCGGCAGTCACGTTTCCAGTGACCCCTCTTGCCGCGCAGTTGAGGCAGATGTCGCGAGATTTGTCCTTTGGCTTCCTAGAAGCCACTGTCAACTTGCCTTTACCCTTCTTCTTGAACTTCTTCTTCCTTGCACCTCCAATTGCCTTGGGGCCACCCTTTGGCGCATGAGAGGTCAATGCAAAATGCGCCTCGCGCTTGCTCCCCTTTAGGAGTTCCTTTCGGACTCCTTCAGCACAGACAACAACTCTCCAAGAGTGTCGTCAGTATCCATCAACTTGTAGTTGACTATGATTTGTTTCCAAGTATCAGGAAGTGACTGCAAGATCATATCTATAGTCAGATCAGCCTCCAAGACTATTCCCATATTGGCCAACTCATCAATATCGGCAATCATTTGAGCCCCGTGGGCTTCAACTGATGCGCCGTCTGTCATCCGGGAGCGGAAGAGTTTCCTTACTAGCTCGTACCTCTTCATCCGCTTATTGGTGCGGTGAAGATCACGCAATCTTGCCATCATGTTATAGGGATCCAAGTCCCTATTCTGGCGTCTGAAATGCTGAGTCATTGCAGCTAGCATAACTGACTGAGCTTGGTCACAATCATCACTATGAGTTTTCCATAACTCTAGCTCCAGTGGCTCAGTAGGTTTAGGCGGGAGAGGTCTCTGAATAGTATACAGTATCCTCTCAGCCCCAAGCACTATCTTGAGGTTCATTTCCCAGTCGGCAAAGTTTGTCCCTTTGAAGACATTATCGCCCATGATTATGTCGCGGATATTACCTTTGCCAGTCATCTTGACAACTATAGTCCAACTATAAAGTCAACGATGTTATGGGTACAGTCAAACTGTTACATATAAAAATAACAATATATTAGTCCAACTAATTATTTAAAATATTGACGAAATAATTTTGAACGACGCGTAAGGCTAAATATCTGAATGAAATTGCAAATTCAATAATAGCCTCCCACTATTTTCTTCAAGTTTCTAACCCTCTGTAGAGAACTCGGGAAATCGAATTTCCTAGTGGGCTAGGATCCCGTTAAATAACACACAACCTTGACTTTGGCCAATAAAAATTGTATGCTATTTAACATAGGTAGATCTCCATGATCAATTGGATCTCATCCAATTCCTAGATCCGGTTAGGTGGACATCCAAGTCCGAAACATATGTATAATGTCAATGTATCTAATACATTTTCCTAACCCTATCCTCCGAATCAACTAGGCCTTGGCTTTGGCCAAAAACAAACCTAATGATTCCAGTTAAGCGGGACCCATTGACGAGGAAAGTTTCGTAATCAATGTCGTTGGACAAAAAGTGATCTTGACTTTGGCCAATAAAAATCACGATTTGGACAAGACACCGATATGCAACAAAACTCTCATGATTCAAGTACATCCTTGATTGACAAAGGTCTTGACTTTGGTCAAAAACAAACCAATGCCAACTTCGGATCTTGAACAAGAACCATTCAATGGAAGGATATTCGCTTAATATAAATTGAGGGATTTTCGCGTAATTGGCAACCAATTTATTTATCTTTGTTAGGTCTCATCATCATACACCCTTAAGCATGCTTCTAAAACATCATAAAGCGCGTAAAGTAAATTAATAGTGATATGCGGATGGATATATAAACAACTTGTTCCTAGAACAAATCACTCCCTTTCCTCTCCCCGCTAGCACTATTCTACTTCTACCCAATTACATAATACAATAAGAGAAACCTCATTTACATTGAGGGGAATTAGGTGAGAAGAGAATACAAAGAGATAAAGAGATAAGGCTGGACACGCAGGTCCAATTTATAAATTCCAAATTTACAATAATTTCTAAAATTACCCTTTCCCTTCTAATATCCATCCGATATACACTATTCATTCATCACATACATATATATTCAAACAAGACATGCTTTTACAACCAATCTAATCCAATTAATTAGTCTTTGTTTAAGTGATCATCCAATGTTCAAACAACGGTTTGATTTTGCGCGAGTCCAACTCGATTGAGAATAAGTACACAAGGTACGAATTCGCGAATTATATCGAACTACTTATTAAATCTGATTTAATTCGTATTCAATACTAATTCAATTATTTAATTCCAAATTAAATGTTTACACTTTTAATGTGCTTTAAAGACTTAGATTCTAAATCCAATTCTATTGGGTCTCAAAGCCCAACTAACATCCAATGTTAATTTAATTCAAGTCAAATGGGCTTTCAATTGATTTATTAAGGCTTGGGCTTTGGTCAATGTGGGTCACACCCAATTACCAAGCCCAAATAAGGAATCACCCTTAAGTGCCATAAAACCAATTTCAAGCCCATAAGGCCCAATTAAATTATTAAAGCCCATTATATTATATTTGGACTTAATGGAGTGATTTAGGCCCAAATTGGATCCAATCCATTTGGCCCAAATCTACTTGGTCCAACCAAGCCCATTATGCCCAAATACAATATTAAAAGCCCAATGCACCAATTAAGCCCATTAATTAAATTTTAATATTCCAAACATTAAAGTCCAATTAATTAAAGTGTAAAACCAAGATTAATATATTAAACCAAATATTTCAAAAATACCCATTTAATTTATTAATCATTTATTGTTCAAAATAAATGTCCAACATTAATTTTAACAAAAAATCAAATCCTTTACATGTCTTTGTACATTCGGCCAAGGTGAGTTTTTTGTGTCGATTTGTTTTTCAATCCGATTGAATTACTAATCTACGTGCCGTACACGTTCTAAGTCATCCAATGATCTTAAACACAAAAATTTCAATCCACTCCAAGTAGCAACACATTCGGCCAAGGCATGGATTTGGGGAAAAATCATCCAATGCATTTTTCATGAAATTGATTCCATATAACATCATGTTATACACATGCAAGCATACTTATTAATCAAATTTCATAAGAACATGCTTATATCAATTTCATCATGCCATTCGGCCAAGGTGAGGATATTGGGGAAAAATCATCCAATGCATTTTTCATAAAATTGATTCCATGTAATATCATTCTATATACATGCAAGCATACTTATTCATCAAATTTCACAAGAACATGCTTCAATCAATATTACCCAAATTTTAACCTAAAGTATTTCATGCTTAAACCTAGCTCAATGATACCATTGTTGGTTTCTATAATATGTCCCAAACAAAGATTAAGCATGTGAAATACTATAAAGAATATATATTTAAACATGAAGTATGGCGGAATCATACTTACAATGCCTTGTGATGAAGAAGATGATCAAATGGTAGAAGCTCCAAGTGATGGAAGATTCGGCCAAGAGGGGAGAAGAAGACTTGAAGCTCCAAGCTTTTGTATTCCAAGCTCTTTGATGGTTTCCCTATCACCTCTTTTGATCCCTTGCTTGTGCTAGCAAAAATGGAGAAATGGAAGATCAAATCTTCCTTGCCCTTGTCAATGGTGTTCACGGCAATTTGAGAGAGAAGAGAGATTTTTGGTGTAAAGTCTTGAATTTATTAATCTTTGTTTACCAAAAATCAATTTTATTTATGTTATAATTTATTAAATTAATAATAAATCTATGACATAAACCATGCAATGGCTTAGAGTGTCAAACACTCAAACTCCATGCAAAGCCTTTGAGTGAAATGCACACTATCACCATGCAATGCCTTAGAGTGTTTTGTACACTATTAACATGCAATGCCTTATCAATAAAATAATGCATATAATGACAAGTGTCATGTGGGCCCCACACGTTTCCCAATGAAAGTGGGCCCACGTCCACTCACGCGTTCGGGTTCGATATTTCCGAAATACCGAACTAGCGTCGCGACGTTAATTAAATCGGATTTAAATAAATAATCGCTCCTAGCGAAATTATTATTTACGTCGCTTACGAATTAATTCTTAATTAACTCGTATGCCCGAATTAAAATCTAATTTTAATTTCGCGTCGAAATCAATTTCATTATTATATCGAATATAATAATCTTACTGATTAATTCCAAATTAATCGTTCTCTCTCTCTAAATAAGGCACTTTATCCAAGATAAAGTTTCTCCGCAATTAATCCAAGATTAATTAAGTCCGAATCAAATATCATAGGTGAATCTTCAGGAAGCGACCCAAGAGATCTCCGGATATTTTGGCAGTAAATACGGTCGTCGGATAATCCGAACACGTACGTACCTCGTACTACGTCTTTACCGATTTACAAGACAAGGTTGGCTTCTAGCAAAGCGCCATGCCTACCCAATTCTCCAGAAATATTCTTATAGGAATATAAGATCTGTATCAGGCGTAGTATACCGTAGTATTGCGTACATCGATCCAGTATCGGATGATCACATGCTAGGCCTGGGGCTGGAGATGTGTCTGCCCCGTACGAAACATATATCGGACATCAAGCAACTAGTCTCTTTAAATCGGACAATCCTGACCTGGTCATATTGTCCCGACGGTTGCAACCTTTTATAGAGTGCTAGTTCTGTGTCCTGCGTGATCATCACCTCCATATGTCTGAAGCGATACTTCCATCTTGACATCACATCCAGTACACTACGATTCTCGATAAACCCAGAAGAGGTGTACACAGAACCGGTTAAGGTCCCCAACCACCAAAACCAAAGTTTACCGATTGTCGCAAGTACTAGCGATGTAAGTCTCAGGTTAAGACCATATACACCTACCCTGATGCGGCCTCCCATAGACACGTAGACATACTACCAATGGGATTCCGCGGGGTCTATCCAGAGCGAAGCTGTTTTCCGTACCATCGGTAAAACACAACCTCCTATCGCACTTGCATAAGTATCCAATACTTAAATATATGAGAACTATGCCGTTGTGCCCTCACAACGTGCACAAGCGCAATACTAGTCTATTCCGCATTATCGATGTCCAGTCTCGATAATACTACGACTAGGGATATTTAATGATTAAACCTTTGGGGACTGATACTGTCTCATATCATTCTCAGTCCAGGTACTAATCATATGGACTTTCGCCATTTATAAGTCAAAGTAAATAATATTACAAAACGGCAAAAGGCAATTTCATTATCACATAGTTAATTTTGTACAATAATACAATATCATTTACAAACAGTGACGCTATGGGACATAATGTCTAACAAATTAGCCCACCAAAACCCACCCAAAAATAATTAAAACATTTAAAACATGTCACAAATTAAAATAATATCCTTCCTAAATTAAATAAATCACATCCCAATTTAAATAATTCACATACCTAAATGAAACAAATCAAATATATGATCTTCCTTATCAAACCAAATCTCCTCCCTAACTTAAGAAGATTTTTCCTTGTGAGACACTAATCAAAATATTCCCCCATAATTACTTGATCCCATTCCTATTCAAACAAGAGAAACCCTAGCCTTTGCCTATAAAAGAAACACAAATCCAACCTTAGAACCCCTAGCACATACATACAAATCACAAGAAATTCTGCAAAGCATTAACACCATTGCCTACCTAGTTCACACGCCCAAAATAAAAAAAAAACAAGAAGAAAACAAATAATTTTCTCTCCTACCCTACTCCACCATCACGGAAACACTCACCAAATAACCCATCCATTGCCGCATAAACGAACCCCCTATACCAGCCATACCTTCACGCAAAACAGTCCCAAATCACCCCAAAACAGTGAACAAATCACCCCAAAAACAGTCTCTTAATATAGCAAAACAGTGACAAAAAAACTGCACTTTAAAACCCTTAAATTACCGCAAGAAACCACAGTAAAACAACAGTAAAACATAGGAAACGACAACTCAAAATAATGAAGCAGCGAACGAGAGCAGTGGACCAGTGGACCGGAGGAGTTGCGGAGCATCAACCCTTCCGACGGTCGTGTAACGCACTTTCGAGAGACGACCTAATGGGTTAGACCTGAGGGCACCCTTCTTATTTATTCTCATCCTTTTTTCTTGTTGTTTATTAGAACTCCTTTGCCTGAGAGTCGTTTGTTGATATATGTTGTGGTCCTTGGATGAATGGAATATGTGTTCTCTCTTGTGGTATATCGGATGGAAACCCGGACGTAAATTCTGTAGCCGAATCTGAATGGACGTGTAGACAACATAAACTGGACGACACAAGTTGTTCTAGGCTCGCGGCCTAGTTGGGAGTACGGAGTAGCCCACGGGGGACTAAACCGGAGAATAATGGAGTCGCCACCCGGTGTGAATCGGGAAAATGATTTAAGGCCACACTCACCCCTCGCAATGGAAGACCTTAAACCGTTGGGTTCGGAATGGTCCCTTACTTGTGCCACTTGTAATGAAATGATTTGTGTAATAACCTAACCAAGCCTAAGCAACATATATTTCCAAGGATAATTTACTTCTAAGTTCGCATGTATGAAATAAATCATCATAACGGTAAACATACAATGATCTCATGAACATGTTTCAATTATGTAATGTAGAAAACAAAGAACAACCTAAACATAATTCAAATTCCAAACGCAAAATAAATAACTAATCATGCTTGAAAATAAACAACTAAATAGGCTAAATCATACTTAAGAACCAAGTAACATACTAACGACATAATCATGCTTGAACACCATCTCATGAACACATCAAATAGATAAATGCGGGAATATAAATAGATGATAACAGTAAGAGCATCAATAATGGAATGGTATGATTAATTGCAGGATACAAGAGGGATCACCCAAGAAACAACCATGCATGAAATGTGATGAAACAGATGAAATCTCATTCGTGTAGCGTTCGAAAACGCGTTCAAACGGGACAAGACCTGATGAAACATAATGCATGTGCGTTCGAGTGGCGTTTGTAAACGCGATCCAACGGTAAACAGAAGGTTCGCGTTCGCATAGCGTTTGATAACGCATTTGAACGGGACTTGACCTGATGCATGATAGACGATGCAAACACATACACAAATGCACAATGTAAGACCCCGTGTGCCAAATTGAACTTGTTCCCATTCAATCAAGCGTACCTCGTCCGGTGCGGCAAAATATTGTGGTAAAGGTACCATTCGGGCATTTTCCCTCGAATAGAGGAACTTTAATCCACCCTAGTTAGCCCATACGCATTAAAATGCAATACATGCATAAATAGAATAATGATATGCACAAAGTCAATGACATAACAAAAGGCGCAGCAAAACATCGTTGGTAAAGGTAGCCTTTGGGCATTTTCCTTCGAATAGAGGACCTTTAATCCACCCTAGTTAGCCCATGCGCATTATATTATCATGCATGTAAAGTAAAGACAATGATGTAGGACTTCGTATGCTCGGTTGAACATATCTCACATCCAACCAAACATACTTTGTCCGGCGCGGAAAAATATTGGCGTAAAGGTAGCCTTTTGGCATTTTCTTCCCTCAAATGGAAAACCTTTAGACCAACATACTAAGCCCATGCGCACTATATCAACAATTACATAAACAACCGACGTACATAGAGTAAAAGACGGGATATAAAAGGCGCGGCAAAGTATTGTCGTAAAGGTAGCCTATTAGGCTTTTCTTCCCCTAAATGGAGAACCATTGGACCAACATAACAAGCCCATGCGCTTTACACTACAATGCATATTAAAATAAAGACAACAATATCGGACTTCGTATGTCCGATTGAACATATATCACATTCAATCAACCACATTTTGTCCGGCGCGGCGAAGTATTGTCGTAAAGGTAGTCTTTTAGACTTTTTCTTCCCTCAAATAGAGAACCTTTAGACCAACATACTAAGCCCATGCGCATCACATCATCAATACAAACAAATAATCGTACGGAAATTAAATGGCGGAATATAAAACACGGATAATAAACAAACAAGATAAAATATATCGAAATATGTGCCGTTTGCTCAAGTGGTACGTGGAGTTGTATCCCAAGTACAGACCGCACTACCGTCCATTCGGATTCGGCTACGGAATTTACATATGGGTTTCCATCCTATATACCACAAGAGACGACACATTTCCATTCATTCAAGGGCCACAACACACATCAATCAACGACTCTCATGCGAAGAAAATTCAATAAACAATCAAAATATAAATGAAAATTAAATAAGGAAAAGTGCCATCAGGTCTAACCTTTTACATCGACTCTCAGAAACGCGTTACAAGGCCGTCGGAAGGGCTAACACTCCGTAACTTTTCGGGTTCACTGGTCCACATCTTTCCTCGCTGTTTTGCTGCTCAAGCTACTGTTTTCACTCCATTTTGCTGCTGTTTTGCTGCTATATTTCCTGGTCACTATTTTGGTGTATTTGGAGACTGTTTTGGCAGGTTTTTTTTAGGGGAATTCTAGGCAGTTTTTTTATATGGTTTTGGGATTGTTTCTGGACTATTTTCAGGGTGCAGTTTTGGTGGTCAGGGGACTATTTTAGGGGCTGATTTGCGGTGATTTACTGGCAGTGCAGTGGGCAGTTTGTAATCTTGCGTGAACTGTGGAGGGGCTTTACAGTGAGGCATTGGTTTATTGTTGGCAGGTGCGTAAGGGTGTTAAATGCAAGGGGAAGATGGCGTGCTTGTCTAGTAAGGTCGGCAAGTATGTGAGGCTTTGGTTTGATGAGGTTGAGTGACGTTAAGGTTGAACAGGGGCTGCTTGCGTGGGCAATAACGTGGAGAGGTAGGCTGGGCGTGTGGGTTATCTGGGCAGTGCGTGGTCAATGAACAAGTATGTATGGCTTCGCTTAATGTGTCTTTGTGTTTGAGTGTATAAGTGGTGTGATGTGGGCTGTGTTTAATCGGCCAGTGGGTGAGAGACGAGAAGTGGATTCAGTTGTAGGGTGGAGGGGCTTGAGGACGTGTGAAGGCTTGTGAGGCGTGATGAATATTTTGAAGGCAGTGAGTGGGTTGTGAATGCTAGGGGATGGGAGTGTTGGAATTGTGTTTCTTTTATAGGAAAAGGCTAGGGTGAATCCTTGTTGGAGAAGGAATGAGATTTGTGTATTAAAGGGATGCCATTTAATTAGTGTTATACAAGGAAAGTATATATTTAGTGAGGGACAAGATTTGGCTAGAATAGGAAGTTAATATATTTGTTTTATCTTAATTAGGCATGCAATTATTTAGATTTTATTTGTTTTATTTTGTTTTTCCCATGTGTTAAATATGCATTTTAGTATTTTGGATTTGTTTTAAGGGCTTTGGGCGTGTGCGCCGTCTCCCTTGGGCGTGTGGGCTTGGCTTGGTGGGTTTGGTGTTGTGTGGGCTAGGTGTGTGGCTTGCAGGGCTTTTGGGCCAATGTGAAGTGGTTTGCGGGGTTTTTAGGCTAAATGTGCTTTAAAAAGGAGGTCCAACAAGTGAGTCCGAAGCTAAACAAGTGAATAAAATCTAACAAAATACCGATTCCCTTCCGACGACCGTTTCCCGCAGCTTCCTCGACTTAAAAGGTAGTGTCTCCAAATGAGACTCATCATAGGGACTTACATGCAAAAATGCAGTGCCTACAGTCACCCCCACTTTGATGGGACTTGTGCAGTGTGTGACAAGAACAATCATATCAAAGTTATGCAATACATTTTTACTTACCTGGCTCGCCAGCTGTCACCTGGTTTGCCTGTTGCTCTGAACTGAATTTGATGATATGCCATTCCTGGCGCGCTAAACCCCGTACTTAGGGTGTCGCGGTAGTCCACAATAGTCCTCATTAGTCCACGATAATCCACGGTAGTCCACAATACTCCACGATAGTCCACGGTAGTCCACAATACTCCACGATCGTCCCCGTAATCCACATAGTCCACATAGTCCACGATAATCCACGGTAGTCCACGATAGTCCACAGTAGTCTACATAGTCCACGATAATCCACGGTAGTCCACATAGTCCACATAGTCCACGATAATCCACGGTAGTCCATGGTAGTCCCCAATACTCTACGATAGTCCACGGTAGTCCACAATACTCCACGATAGTCCCGGTAATCCACATAGTCCACATAGTCCACGATAATCTACGGTAGTCCACGATAGTCCACGGTAGTCCACATAATCCACATAGTCCACATAGTCCACGATAATCCATGGTAGTCCACGATAATCCACATAATCCACAATACTCCACGATAGTCCACAATAGTCCACGATAGTCCACAATAGTCCACAATAATCCACGGTAGTCCATAATACTCCACGATAGTCCACAATAGTCCATAATAATCCACGGTAGTCCACAATACTCCACGATAGTCCACGGTAGTCCGCAATACTTCACGATAGTCCATGGTAGTCCACAATAGTCCACAATGCTCCACGATAGTCCACGGTAGTCCACGGTAGTCCACATGCCGTACCTGGTAAAACTGTTCTAATGTCTCCATACCCAGAGTGTCGTACCTGGCAAAAACTGATCTGATGTGGGCCTCGCCCCCAGAGTGCCATACCCGACCTAGACTGATACTGATAATGATGTGGGCCTCACCCCCAGAATGCTATACCCGACAAGACTGCTACTGGTCATGTGATGATTCGTTTCAATATATTGCACTGTCTCTCATGAGATAATCTTGATAGCTAAGCATATTTTCATCCTCAACGAATGTTTCGCGTCGAAACCTGAGAACCTTCAAAGTACTCGATACGCTCAATTCCGATCGTTTGAATGAATGATCTGAACTAGACTCCTAGTGTGTGTATGCCAAGGCTCTTTCGCAGCTTAATCCTTAAGTAAGCTAACTCGATGATTTAGCTTCGGAGAATCAGATCAGTGGGTCTAACCAACCTAGATGTTTGGATCACACATTGTGATTACCTCGGCATACTAAACATGATATGGTCTTCTTCTTTTTTTCTTCGTCTCTTTCTTCTCTTTTTTTTTATTCTTTTCATTCTTTTTTTTTTTCACTTACTCACTCCACGGAATTCTTCCTTCCTACTGCTGATAATTTGGGCTTCGCCCCCTGATATCCATCCCTGAAACTCATACAGACATTGGCCTTAACCCAAGAATTCATTCCCAAAACTACACTGATATGGGCCTCAACCCTGGGATTCCTACTCAAATTTGATATTGTGATGTTACTGTTTCGAATTGGCTTGTCTTTGCCGCTTTCTCTTTTTCTTCTTTGAAACCTGTGAATATAAAACAAACATAAAAAAGAATGCAAAATATGTTACGTGTATGCATGCATGCATGAATGAGTTTGCTATCCCATTGGGTTAGGTTTTCCGCCAATTCCCTTAGTGACTGCTCGGTCTTTTCTTCCTCAAGCAAAGTACTGTTTCAATCTGTCTACGTCGATCGGCTCGGTGAACTCATTCTCTTCTAAATCTGACAGTTTCACAGCCCCGTTTCCCAATTTCTGAATGGCTATCATGTCTTTTCTACTTGCTTATTCTGTAGATTCCTCGTGTTCTGAGTGTCGCTGAATATCATAATACCAGGGTTGAATGCTTTTGTCAAATATACTCATGTTGCAGGTTGAGAAGGGGAGATTCAGGCAAGTAAGCGAAATGAACTTCTTTATTATTGTTGAGAAAAGGTTCGAACAAGTAAACAAAATCAATGTCTTTATTAAAAATGCAAGATCAAATTAACTAGGAGAAACAACACTGCCTTATTCCTCGGCCTATGGGTCTTCATCGTTGTCATCTCTTACCCCCATGTAAGAAGCTTGGTGGTTGAGAGCTTGGAGGACGAAGGTTTCAGGCAAGCCAGAGTTGATCATGTAGGTGGGTGGGGGAACGGAGTGGTAATTTGGTAGAGGATTGGTGTGTGTGTTTGGTTGTTCTCTTTCAGGGTCAGGGATCTTATGGGAGTCAATTAAGTCTTGGATCTCATGGTGGAGGCGGGTACAGCTATCAGTGTCATGGCCAGGTTGTTGGTGGAAGTGGCAGTAGCGGTTCATATTGAGGTTTGGTGGGGGAGGATTTAGGAGTGGTCTAGGCTCCAAGGATTTTAAGAGTCCTTGCCTGGTCAGCTTCTCAAGAACTTTGGACAAGGGTCTACCCAGGTTGGAGAAACGCCGATTTTTGATGGCAGCAACCTCGGCAGTAGCAGGCTTGGTCTCAGAATGCCCCCCAAAATTCCTCATATTCTGGCCATAAAACTTCCGGTTCTCGGCTTCCTCTTCTTCAATGTCCATGACAGTTTCCCTCAGCTATCGGAAATTCGCAATCATGGAAGTCATCCTCCTCAGCTTGCCATAAATGGAGGGCTTAGTACCCTTGATAATCATCTTGATCTGGTCCTTCTCTGAGGGCCGAGTCTGCATCTTTAGAAGCTGGCTCCTCCAACGGTCTATATACTTCTTGAAGTTCTCCTCTAGCTTCTGGTTAGTGTTCTCCAAATCTCGGAGTGACAAATCAATCTCCAGGTCTGTAACATACTGTTTCAGAAATGCATCTGCCAATTCCCTCCAATCTTCTTTAACCTTTTTCTCAAGGTTGTGATACCACACTACAGGTGCTCCCTCGAGTGACATCCCAAACATCTTTTGGACTTAGCGCTGTGATAGGCCCACCGAAATCATCACCGAGACATATTGCCGCAGGTGCACCTTCGAGTCCTCATTCCCATTAAACTTGGCTATATCGGGCATTTTAAACTGAGCTGGCAGCTGCTCCTCGAATTTCATTGCCTCATAATCCAACAAGTCCTCATGTTTCCCCTTCAGTTTACGGGTAACTGACTCCATCTGATCACAGATTTTCTATATCTCGGCCTGAGACCCAACTATTCTCTCTGCGGCATATTCGGCCATATCATCATCAAAAGCGGGGATGTCATCCCCCAACCTATTCGGAGGCTCCTCACGTCTTACATTCTCAGAGTTTCCCCCAGCACGGGGCACAGCCATATTTTCCATGGCAGTAGTCAAGGCTTGCAACTGTTCGGTAATCTTGGCAAAACCATTCTCCAGTTGATCCATGCGAGATATCTCATTTTCTGATCCACTCATGTTTGCTATCGGCCTTTTGATGAGTCTTCCCTCTTCCCTTACCCAACGGGAATCTATGGGGTCTTTTAAAATTCTCAGTCAGCATGTATGCGTGCAATGCATGTGATATATAAGCCCATAAAAACTTTACACTAGTTGGCCCATTACCATTTTAAAGTGTTCAACCACGCTATTGCGCGGTGCAAACTTATCCCAGTTGAAAAGGCCCAACAGGTTTACACTTTGCAATAACGTAGCTAAACAATTTCAAATGATAAGAGGCCCACGCATAAAATGGCCCATCGGTATTTTAGAAACTTTTGGCCCAATTTTCATAGGATACGAACTCGTCCCAGTTTAAATGGCCTAACAAGTTCGTATTTCTGACAAGAAGTCCAACTGAATCCAAATGACAATGGTCTTAAATACAAGTATAAAGAGATAATTCAAGCATAAAGCAATAATTTCTACAGAGCGGCCCATCGACATTTCAGAAGCTTTTGGCCCAATTGTCATAGGATACGAACTCGTCCCACTTTAAATGGCCCAAGAAGTTCGCATTTCTGAAAAGAAATCCAACTGCATCCAAATGAGGATGGTCCACAAGCACAAGGAAATAGTTGCTATAGGTCATACAACTCCGGTCTACATGTGGGTTTGCGGGAGTGCGAAAAAAGGCTCTCGCGGGCGAATGATTGCCCACAACTAGGTCTCCCCACTCAAGGGTTCGAGCGACCAAGTGAGCGCACATTTTTTATACCTTAAGGTATGTGCCAACGAGTTATAGTGGGTGACTGACTGTCAAATGGATTTTCCGCTGTAGATTCCCAGAGGGAGGGTGGAGCGAGGCTCTCTTAAGTACCCAAGCCCCTTAGGCTCTTATCGCTTGGTGTCAGGAATAAACAATGAGTCCTCCAAATTAGTCCATCACAGTAGGCTACAAGTAGATGATTATCTAGGTGCCTTCACAGCTTTTCCTTATAGAAAGGTAGCGAGTGAAAGAAGACTCCAAACCATCACTCAGCCTCAAGAATGCCTTTGATTAAACCCATTTCAACCTACGGTAGACACGGTTAACTAAAGCACAAATCACAATCATTACAAGACATTATTTCGGGGCCGATTCTCTTTCCCCAGTGGGGTCGCCAGACTGTAGACAACAAAAACTAGACGACACAAGCTGTTTTAGGCTCGCGGCCTAGTTGGGAGTACGGAGTACCCCACGGGGGACTAAACCGGAGAATAATGGAGTCGCCACCCGATGTGAACCGGGAAAATGATTTAAGGCCACAATCACCCCTCGCAAGGGAAGACCTCAAACTGTTGGGTTCAGAATGGTCCCTTACTTATGCCACTTGTAATGAAATGATTTGTGCAATAATCTAACCAAGCCTAAGCAACATATATTTCCAAGGACAATTTACTCCTAAGTTTGCATGTATGAAATAAATCATCATAACGGTAAACATACAATGATCTCATGAACATGTTTCAATTATGTAATTCAGAAAACAAAGAACAACTGAAACATAATGCAAATTCCAAACGCAAAATAAATAACTAATCATGCTTGAAAATAAACAACTAAATAGGCTAACTCATACTAAAGAACCAAGTAACATACTAACGACCTAATCTTGCTTGAACACCATCTCATGAACACATCAAATAGATAAATGCGGGAATACAAATAGATGATAACAATAAGAGCATCAATAATGGAATGGTATGATTAATTACAGGATACAAGAGGGATCACCCAAGAAATAATCATTCATGAAATGTGATGAAACAGATGAAATCTCGTTCATGTAGTGTTCGTAAACGCGTTCGAATGGTAAACAGAAGGTTCGCGTTCGTGTAGCGTTTGATAACACGTTCGAACGGGACAAGACCTGATGAAACAAAATGCATGCGCGTTCGAGTGGCGTTCGTAAACGCGTTCGAACTGTAAACATAAGGTTCGTGTTCGTAAGCGTTTGATAATGCGTTCAAACGGGACAGGATCTGATGCATGATAGACGATGCAAACACATACACAAATGCATAATGTAAGACCCCGTGTGCCTGATTGAACTCGTTCCCATTCAATCAAACGTACCTCATCCGGTGTGGCAAAACATAGTGGTATGTCCGATTGCTACAATGGAGAACCTTTGGACCAACATAACAAGCCAATGCGCTTTACACTACAATGCATATTAAAATAAAGACAACAATATCGGACTTCATATGTCCGATTGAACATATATCATATTCAATCAAGCACAATTTGTCCGGCGCGGCGAAGTATTGTCGTAAAGGTAGTTGTAGACATTGTATTTTTTGCATATCAGCCTGATGATGAGTCTCGTATGGAGGCACTATCTCTTTAGTTGTGAAAGACGCGGGAAACGGACGTTGGAAGGATAAAGTTGGGAATTAGTATTTTGTCAGATTTAACTCGCTTGTTTCGCTTCGGGTGCGCTTGTTGGACCTCTGTTTTAAAACACACCAAACCCATTAAATCACATCCAAAAATAATTAAATTAAATTTAAAACACATCTCACAAATTAAATTAAATTAAATTAAAGTTAACTAATTTAAAGTAAATTAAAATCCAATTAAAATCCAATTAAATTAAATCTAATTAAATTAAATTTCAAAATTAAATAAATCACTCACCTAATTTAAATAATTTCTTGCCTTAAATAATTAAAATTAAACACACATAAATTAATTGATTTCTTTCCTTTCAAATAAACCTATGCAGAAACCCTAACCATACCCTCTCACTATATAAGCAACAACAAACCAACAAACTGAGGCACGCACTGCCAACAAACACCAAACCCTAAAGCCTTGGAATCCCCACGGTACAAACAAATAAGAGAATAAACCCTAATCTTCATCTTGATCACGGCTTCAATCCCTCTCATCTCCCTCAGCCGCACACTTAAAACAATGAATAAACCCTGAGCAGCCTGCCACCCTCACGGCCCCACGCCACATAGCTATACACTTCATTCACCCCTGAAGCCACAAACCACTCAGACTTTCTCTCGGCCACAAACCAAGAGCAACGTGACCTGTAAGCCACCAAACAAACAACAACACAGCCCCTATAAGCCACAAAGCCCCTCACAAATCGGCGATTCACTCATGCAGACCAACACGCCACCAGCCCATAAACCCATAACACACTCCCTCACGCCCCTTCCCCATGCAGCGTGTGAAGCCCTCAACAGCAGCCCTTATTCACCCCACAAACTGCCCTCAACACAGACCCCAAACTGCCTTCAATTCACGAACCAAACAGACCTCTAAAACCAGCCCCAACTCATGCACATAACGTGCCTTTACTCTTCACGCTAATCATTCTCCACGAAGCTAACCCACCAGCCAACAATCACGTAAACAAGAAGCCTGCCTCACACCACACGGCCGAGCCCACAAACTCTCGCCTCAATACCTCACGCCAATCGCCTCAATACCTCACGCCAATTGTCACCTTGCCTCACGCCAATTGCCACCTTGCCTCACGCATCAACACAGCACTCACGCAGCTGTGCCCTACAAGTCTCACGCACGCACCATAAAACCACACAGCCCTTCAGTTTATTGCCACCCACAGCTAGCCATTATCCACGTGACAAGAACCCTTCACACAGCCAGCGCATCATCAACTCCCCTGACCAATCAACACACACGTCCCCTAGCAGCCAAACTGCCGAAACACACTGCACACTAACCCTTACCAAATTCATTCTCACAGCCCACTCAGCCACTCACACAAAACTGCTAACCCAAAACTGCCCAAAACAGTCCTTGAACTAACCCAAAACAGCCCAAAACAGTCCCCGAACTAACCCAAAACTGCACCCAAAAAACTGCCCATAACAGTCCCCGAATTAACCCAAAACTGCCCCTAAAAAAACCGCCAAAACAGTCCCCCTAATTACCAAAAATAGTGACCAGAAAATACAACAAAAACAGCAACGAAACGGAGTGAAAATAGCAGCCCAGACAGTGAAACAGAGAGGAGAAACGTTGGATTAGTGAACCAGAAAAGTTGCAGAGCATTCTCCCTTCCGACGACCGTGTAACGCGCTTTCGAGAGACGACAAAAGAGGTTAGACCTGAGGGCACCTTTTTACTTATCTTCTTTCGTTTTATTTTATTTGTTTTAGAATATTATTGCATGAGAGTCGTTTGAGGCATGATGTGATTATTGGATGAGCGGGATGTGTGTTCTCTTTTGTGGTATATCGGATGGAAACCCGGACGTAAATTCCGTAGCCGATTCCGAATGGACGGTATTGCGGTCTGCACTCGGATACAACACCACGTACCACTTAAGATACACATATCTCATCTCATCCAAATTTGTATTTGAGCATGTTGTAGTTTATAGGTTGTTTATTTATTATTTTAAGCATGATTTAATTTAGTTTTGTTATTTAATCTCTAAGCATGATTATGTTATTTTTAAGCATGTTATTTTGATTAGTTTAGGTTTATGTTTGAATAGTGATTCATTTATTTAATGGTTCAATATGCTCAATGTGTGATATTGCGTGTTTGCCATTTAAAGACTTACTTTCAAGCATGCAAATTTAGATTAGGACTTATTTAGCGAATGCATATTAGATCTAAGTACCCTTGAGCATGATTATTAAATAGACTCGGTTTGTTTATTGCACAAATCATATCATTACAATGACATAAGTAAGGGACCATTCCGAACCCAACGGTTTGAGGTCTTCCCTTGCGAGGGGTGAGTGCGGCCTTAAATCTTTGTCCCGGGTCACACCGGGTGGCGACTCCGTGTTATTTCGTACTCCCAACTAGGCCGCAAGTCTAGTTTAGCGTCGCCCAGGTTCTGTTGTCTACAGTAGTCTTTTAGACTTTTCTTCCCTCAAATAGAGAACCTTTAGACCAACATACTAAGCCCATGCACATCACATCATCAATACAAACAAATAATCGTACGGAAATTAAATGGCGGAATATAAAACGTGGATAATAAACAAACAAGATAAAATATATCGAAATATATGTCGTTTGCTCAAGTCGTATGTGGAGTTGTATCCCAAGTACAAACCGCACTACCGTCCATTCGGATTCAGCTACGGAATTTACATATGGGTTTCCATCCTATATACCATAAGAGACGACACATTTTCCATTCATTCAAGGGCCACAACACACATCAATCAACGACTCTTATGAGAAGAAAATTCAATAAACAATCAAAATATAAATGAAAATTAAATAAGGAAAAGTGCCATCAGGTCTAAACTTTTATTTCGACTCTCGGAAACGCGTTATAAAGCCGTCGTAATGGCTAACACTCCGTAACTTTTCGGGTTCACTGGTCCACGTCTTTCCTCACTGTTTTGCTGCTGAAGCTACTGTTTTCACTCCGTTTTTCTGCTATTTTGCTGCTGTATTTCCCGGTCACTATTTTGGTGTATTTGGAGACTGTTTTGGCGGGTTTTTTTAGGGGAATTCTAGGTAGTTTTTTATGTGGTTTTGGGACAGTTTCTGGACTGTTTTCAGGGTGCAGTTTCGGTGGTCAGGGGACTATTTTAGGGGCTGATTTGCGGTGATTTACTGGCAGTGCAGTAGGCAGTTTGTAATCTTGCGTGAACTGTGGAGAGGCTTTACGGTGAGGCTTTGGTTTGTTGTTGGCAGGTGCGTGAGGGTGTTAAATGCAAGGGGCAGATGGCGTTCTTGTCTAGTGAGTTCGGCAGGTTAGTGAGACTTTGGTTTGATGAGGTTGAGTGACGTTTAGGTTGAGCAGGGGCTGCTTGCGTGGGCAATAACTTGGAGAGGTAGGCTGGGCATGTGGGTTATCTGGGCAGTGCGTGGTGAATGAACAAGTGTGTATGGCTTCGCTTAAGGTGTCTTTGTGTTTGAGTGTATAAGTGGTGTGATGTGGGCTATGTTTAATCGGCCAGTGGGTGAGAGCCAAGAAGTGGATTCAGTTGTAGGGTGGAGGGGCTTGATGACGTGTGAAGGCTTGTGAGGCGTGATGAATATTTTGAAGGTAGTGAGTGGGTTGTGAATTCTAGGGGAGGGGATTGTTGGAATTGTGTTTCTTTTATAGGCAATGGCTAGGGTGAATCCCTGTTGGAGAAGGAATGGGATTTGTGTATTAAAGGGATGCCATTTAATTAGTGTTACACAAGGAAAGTATATATTTAGTGAGGGACAAGATTTGGCTAGAATATAAAGTTAATATATTTGTTTTATCTTAATTAGGCATGCAATTATTTAGATTTTATTTGTTTTATTTTGTTTTTCCTATGTGTTAAATATGGATTTTAGTATTTTGGATTTGTTTTAAGGGCTTTGGGCATGTGGGCCTTCTCCCTTGGGCGTGTGGGCTTGGCTTGGTGGGTTTGGTATTGTGTGGGCTAGGTGTGTGGCTTGCGGGGCTTTTGGGCCAAGGTGAAGTGGTTTGCGGGGTTTTTGGGCTAAAGGTGCTTTAAAACGGAGGTCCAACAAGTGAGCCCGAAGCTAAACAAGCGAATAAAATCTAACAAAATACCGATATTCTTCCGACGACCATTTCCCGCGGCTTCCTCGACTTAAAAGGTAGTGTCTCCAAAAGAGAGTCATCATATGGACTTACATGCAAAAATCCAGTGCCTACAGGATGGTATTGCGATTTGCACTCCACGTATCACTTGAGAGATTCACACACTTTGTTTCATCCAACCTTGTATTCGAGCATGATTGGGTTGCTAGCATGTTATTTATCTTTTAAGCATGATTTAGTCGTTAGTATGCTATTGCTTTCTGCATGTTACTTATTTATGGATGATGATATAGTGTGCATGGGCTAACTAGGGTGGATTAAAGGTCCTCTATTCGCGGGAAATACCTAAAGGCTACATTTTCCACGATATTTTGCCGCGTCGGACAGAGTATGTTTGATTGATTGTGAGATATGTTTAATCGAGCATACGAGGTCCTATATTATTGTTGTCTTTATTTTATATGCATGGTAACATAATGCGCATGGGCTAACTAGGGTGTATTAAAGGTCCTCTATTTGAGGGAAATGCCTGAAGGCTACCTTTACCACGATGTTTTGTCGCGCCTTTTATTATGTCATTTACCCTTTGCATATCATTACTTTATTTACGCATGCATTACATTCTAGTGCGCACACACTAACTAGGGTGGATTCAAGGTCCTCTATTCGAGGGAAAATGCCTAGGGGCTACCTTTACCACGATGTTTTGCCGCGTCGGACGAGGTACACCCAATTGAATGGGAATGAGTTCAATCAGGCACACGGGGTCCTACATTGTGGATTGGCTTATCTATGTATATGTTGCGTCGTCTATCATGCATCAGGTCTTTTCCGAATGCTATACGAACGTGAACCTTCTGTTTATCGTTCAAACGCGTTTACTAACGCTACTCGAACATGCACGTATTTTCTTTATTTTACTATGCATCAGGTCTGGCCCCGTTCGAACGCGTTATCAAACACTATACGAACGAGAACCTTCTGTTTACCGTTCGAACGCGTTTACGAACGCTACTCGAATGTTCATGTGTTTTGTTTTATCATACATCAGGTCTTGTCCCGTTCGAACACGTTCTCGAACGCTATACGAACGCAAACTCTTCATTTCATGCATAATTGCTTCTTGGGTGATTTCTCTTGTATTATGTAATTAATCATACCATTCTATTATTGACACTTTTACTGTTATCATTTATTTGTATTCCCGCATTTATCTATTTGATGTGTTCGTGAAATGGTATTCAAGCATGATTAGGTCGTTATTATGTTACTTGGTTCTTAAGCATGATTTAGCCGTTAATACATTATTGCTCTATGCATGATTTGGTTATCTTCTTTCACAATAGGCGTTCAATTTATGTTTATGTTTAGGTTGTTATTTATTTTTCGTGTTTGATGATTCAAAATGTTCATGAGATTATTGTGTGATATCGTATGTTTGCCGTTATGATGATTTATTTTATAAATGCGAACTTAGGAATAGATTATCCTTGGAAATATATATTGTTTAGGCTTGGTTAGATTATTGCACAAATCATATCATTACAAGTGGCATAAGTAAGGGACCATTCCGAACCCAACGGTTTGAGGTCTTCCTCGTGGGCTATTCCGTACTCCCAACCGGGCCGCGAGCCTGGAATAACGTCGTCTAAAATATTTGTCCTACAGTCTGGCGACTCCACTGGGGATAGAGAATTGGCCCCGAAATAATGTCTTGTAATGTTTGTGATTTGTGCTTTAATTAACCGTGTTTACCGTGGGTTGAAAGGGGTTTAATCAAAGGCACTTTTTAAGGCTAAGTAATGGTTTGGTGTCTTCCCTCATTCACTACCTTTCTATAAGGAAAAGCTGTGAAGGCACCTAGGTAATCATGTACTCATAGCCTACTGTGATGGACTAATTTGGAGGACTCATTGTTTATTCCTGTCACCAAGCGATAAGAGCCTAAGAGGCTTGGGTTTTTAAGAGAGTTTGCTCTGCCCTCCCTCTGGGGAATCTACAACAGGAAATCCATTTGAAAGTCAGTCACGCACCAGAACTCGTTGGCACGTACCGTAAGGTATAAAAAGGGTGCGCTCACTTGGTTGCTCGAACCCTTGAGTGGGGAGACCTAGTTGTGGGGAATCCTTCGCCAGCGAGAGTCTTTGTTCACACTCCCGCAAACCCACACGTAGACCAGATTTGTATGACCTATAGTAACTATTTCCTTGTACTTGTGGACCATCCTCATTTGGATGCAGTTAGGCTTCTTGTCAGAAATGTGAACTTGTTGAGCTATTTAAACTGGGACGAGTTCGTATCCTATGACAATTGGGCCAAAAACTTCTGATATGTCGATGGGCCGCTCTGTAGAAATTGTTGTTTTATGTTTGAATTATCTCTTTATGCTTGGGACCATCATCATTTGGATGCAGTTGGACCTCTTGTCAGAAATGCGAACTAGTTGGGCCATTTAAATTGGGACGAGTTCGTATCATATGACAATTGGGCCAAAAGTTTATGAAATGCCGATGGGCCATCCTGTGTTTAGGCTCTTTATCATTTGAAGTTGTTTAACCACGTTATTGCAAATGTGTAAACCTGTTGGGCCTTTTCAACTAGGACAAGTTTGCACCTTGCAATAATATGATTGAAGCTTTAAAATGACAATGGGCCGAATTATATGTTCCACACATCGCACGTATCTCATGCATCTCATGCATACACACATTATGTTAACTCTCTTGTGTCTTAAGAGCCATCATAGATATCCGTTGGGTTAGGGAAAAGGGAAGACTTTTTAAAAGGCCGATAGCAAACATGAGCGAATCAGAGAATGAAACATCATGTATGGATCAGTTGGAAACCAATCTAACCAAGGTTACTGAACAGTTGCAAGCCTTGACTGCTACTATGGCCAATATGGTTGTGCCCCGTGCTGGGGGAAACTCTGAGAATGAGAGGTATGAAGACCCTCCGACTAGATTGAATGATGATATTTCGGGTTTTGATGATGATATGGATGAATATGCTGCAGGGAAAGTGGCAGGGTCTCAAGCTGAATTGCAGAAACTCCGAGATCAGGTTGAGTCGGTTACCCGTAAGATGAGGGGCAAACATGAAGACCTGCTAGATTATGAGGCAATGACCTTTGAAGAACAGTTGCCAGCTCAATTCATTATGCCAGATATGGCCAGGTTCAACGGGAATGGGGATCCGAGGGTCCATCTCCGTCAGTATGTTTCAGTTATGAGTTCAGTGGGTTTATCCAAGCGTCGGGTTCAGAAAATGTTTGGGATGTCACTCGAGGGGGCACCCGTGGTATTGTATCACAACCTGGAGAGGAAGATCAATGAGGATTATAGGGAATTGGCAGAGGCCTTTTTGAAACAGTATGTCACAGATTATTATTAAGGGTACTAAGCCCTCGATTTATGGAAAGCTGAGGAGAATGACCTCCATGATTACTGATTTTCGACAGTTGAGGGAGATTGTCATAGATATAGAAGAAGAATAAGCTGAGAACAAAAAGTTCTATAGCCTGAATAGGAGGCCCATTGAGGGACCATCAGGTACCAAGCCTGTTGCTGCTGAGATTGCTGCTATCCGGAACCGGCGTTTCTCCGACCTGGGTAGATCCTTGTCTAAGGTATTGGAGAAATTAAAGAGACAGGGACTTCTGAAACTCTTAGAAACCAAACCACTTCCACACCCTCCACCACCACATCTCAACCTGAACCACTATTGTCATTTCCATCAACAGAAGGGCCATGACACTGACAATTGTGCCCGCCTTCGCCATGAAATCCAGGACCTTATAGACTCCAAAAAGATACCCGACCCAGAAACAGAACAGCCTAACACACACAAAAACCCCCTGCCGAATTACCACTCTGTCCCACCACCAACCTATATGATAAACTATGACGAGTCTCATTTGGAGGCACTACCTTTTTTAGTCGAGGAAGTTGCGGGAAACAGTCGTCGTAAGGGAATCGGTATTTAACCTTTTTTATCCGATTGTTTAGCTCCAAGCTCACTCGTTGGACCTCCGTTTTAATGAACCTTTAGCCTAAAAAACCCACAACTATTTAACCTTGGCCCAAACCCACTCACCAAACCAACACAACACCTAGCCCACCACACTTGGCCCACACGCCCAAGGCCTTCAAAATACAACCCAATTAAATAAAATAATTAATTAAGTCATATACCAAATTAAATAAAATATTAAATCATATACCAAATTAAATAAAACATTAAATAAAATCATGCCTAATTAAAATCAATCAACAAAATATTATTCCTAATTAAAATTATTGTATTCCTAACTTAACAAATATTATGCCTAAACAACACAAATTAAATATATTGACTTCCTAAATTGAACTAATTTTGTGCCCCATCAATCTTAGGATTTCCTTGTTTGACACTAAATCAAATCCCCCTTAAATGCCAAATCCATTTCCTTGTCAAGCAAGGAGTAGCCCTACCTCTTTACCTATAAAAAACCAACCTCTCACAACCCTTGCATCCTCTCACTCACACGCATACAGCAAGAAAAAAGCCTCTTGATTCAGGCATACACAGCAAATATTTCTCTTCTCCTCCTACACCCTTAGCCGAAAATCACAGCCCCATAAACCCCTCAATTGCCGAAAACATTACAACCTGAAACACCACCGAAATAGCCCCCTATACACCAGCACACATCACCAAAAAATAGCCCATATACAGTAGCACACATCACCGAAAAATAGCACATATACAGCAGCACACATCACCGAAAAATAGCCTCTAAATCACCTAAACCAATAACTAAAAAAACTGCACTTAAAGCCTTTAAAAACACCCAAAACAGTAGCCTAAAACACCAAAAACAGTGACCAAAATACAACAGAAATACAGCAGTAAAGCAGCAGTAAAATAGAGTAAAAAATAGTAGTTTGTGCAGCGAAACAGTAAGGAAAAATGCAAACCAGTTAACCAGAAAAGTTGCGAAGCTTTCACCCTTCCGATCACCGTGAAACGCGAGTCCGAGAGTCGACGAAAAAGGTTAGACCTGAGGGTATTCTTTCACATCCGTTTTTCAGTTGTATTTTTATTATTTATTGAGTTTCGTTCGCATGATCATTGTGGAGTTAAGCATGTTGTGGCCCTTGAATAGATAGAAAATGCATGAATTGTAAAATGATGTATGTTGTGGCCCTTGAATAAAATGAAAATGTGTCGCCTCTCGTGGTATATAGGATGGAAACCCGGACATAAATTTCATAGCCGATTCCGAATGGATGGTAGTATGATCTGTACTCAGGATACAACTCCAGGTACCACTTGAGTAAATAACGCATATTTCATTTTATGTTTTTTTGGATTTGTTTATTATTCGTTACTTGATTCCCGCATGTTATTTGTTTATGTAATGATGAGATAAATCGCATGGGCTTAGTAAGTGCGATTAAAGGTCCTCTATTTTGAGAGGTTAAAATCTTTTACCACGATGATTTGCCGTGCCGGATGATGTATATTCGGTTGAATGTGAGATATGTTCAATCGGGTATACGAAGTCCGATATTGTTGTCTTATTTCTTATATGTATCGTGTTATTAGCGTATGAGCTTAGTAAGTGCGATTAAAGGTCCTCTATTTTGAGAGGTTAAAATCCTTTACCACGATGCTTTACCACGCCGGATAATGTATATTCGATTGGATGTGAGATATGTTCAATCTGATACACGAAGTCCGATATCGTTGTCTTTACTTTTTATATATGTATTGTGTTGTTTGCGCATGGGCTTAGTAGCGCGATTAAAGGTCCCCTATTTTGAGAGGTTAAAATCATTTACCACGATGTTTTGCCGTGCCAGATGGTGTATATTCGGTTGAATGTGAGATATGTTCAATCGGGTATACGAAGTCCGATATTGTTGTCCTTATTTCTTATATGCATCGTGTTATTAGCGTATGGGCTTAGTAAGTGCGATTAAAGGTCCTCTATTTTGAGAGGTTTAAATCCTTTACCACGATTCTTTGCCGCGCCGGATAATGTATATTCGATTGGTTGTGAGATATGTTCAATCGGATACACGAAGTCCGATATCATTGTCTTTACTTTTTATATATGTATTGTGTTTTTTGCGCATGGGCTTAGTAAGTTGGATTAAAGGTCCTCCATTTCGAGGGGTTAAAGAACCTTTACAACGATACTTCACCGCGCCCTCAAATTTCGTTATTCGCTTTTCTTTGTATGTCATCTTCTTGCATAATCATGCATCATGTTGCATTGCGCATGGGCTTAGTAAGTCGGATTAAAGGTCCTTCATTTGGAGGGATAAAAAGCCTACGGTCTACCTTTACCACGATACTTCGCCGCGCCTTTTAGCCCGTTATTATTTATTAGGTGTTATCTATTCATCCGTTCACGTATGTGTCATGCATTTTAGAGGTCACTGCTGTAACCCCATTCGAACGCGTTACAGAATGCCGCACGAACGCATGTTTTCTGTCTCAGTTCGTTCGAATGCGTTTACGAACACTACTCGAACGCGAAGCTTCTGTTTACCGTTGGAACATGGCTACGAACACCGCACGAACGCCCACGGTAAACAGGCCCTCTTTCATCATCTCTCATGCATAGTTACTTATTTTGTCATTTGCCTTTTTGATTGTTCATGTTCTCGCATTTAGTCATTTATTGTGTTCAAAGGGTCACATGTTCGTTTCCATGATGTATGTTTACACGATGGTTATCTACTTATGCTTCTGTATCCATCCATTCAACATGTTCCTGAAGCTATATGTTTGCCATTATCCCGATTTGCTTTCATGCGTGATTGTACAATTATTATCTACTGGCATGTCTATGATCAAATGTAATGTGCTTATGACATTGTATGCTTGCCTTATGTCAATTTATCTTTATGCATGCAAATTCGGACATAGATTATATGTAAATAGGTTGTATGCAAATTTGGACATAGATTATACGCAAATAGGTTGTATGCAAATATGAAGATATGTTACATGTGAACTTAGATATGAGCCTTGTACTTATGCATGCGAACTTAAGAGTAAATTATCCTTAGAAATATGTTGCTTAGGCTTGGTTGAATTATTGCACAAATCATTTATTACAAGTGACATAAGTAAGGGACCATTCCGAACCCAATGGTTTGAGGTCTTCCCTTGCAAGGGGTGAGTGTGGCCTTAAATCTTTGTCCCGGTTCACACCGGGTGTCGACTCCATTATTCTCCGATTTAGTCTCCTGTGGGCTATTCCGTACTCCCAACCGGGCCGCGAGCCCGGAACAGCATGCGTCACCCAGTTTCTGTGTCCCACAGTATGGCGACTCCACTGGGGATAGAGAATCGGCCCCGAAATAATGTCTTGTAATATTATGATTTGTGCTTTAATTAACCGTGTCTACTGTGGGTTAAAAGGGGTTTAATCAAAGGTATATTGTTTATGCTGGGTAATGGTTTGGTGTCTTCCTTCATTCACTACCTTTCTATAAGGAAAAGTTGTGAAGGCACCTAGATAATCATTTACTTGTAGCCTATTGTAATGGACTAATTTGGAGGACCCGTTGTTTATTCCTGTCACCAAGCGATAAGAGCCTAAGAGGCTAGGGTACTTAAGAGAGCCTCGCTCCACCCTCCCTCTGAGGAATCTACAACGGGAAATCCATCTGACAGTCAGTCACACACCATAACTCACTGGCACGTACTGTAAGGTATAAAAAAGGTGCGCTCACTTGGTCGCTCGAACCCTTGAGTGGGGAGACCTAGTTGTGGGTAATCCTTCGCCAGCGAGAGTCTTTGTCGACACTCCCGTAAACCCACACGTAGACTAGAATTGTATGGCCTATAGCAACTATTTCCTTGTGCTTGTGGACCATCCTCATTTAGATGCAGTTGGACTTCTTGTCAGAAATGCAAACTTGTTGGGCCATTTAAACTGGGACGAGTTCGTATCCTATGATAATTGGGCCAAAAGCTTCTAAAATGTTGATGGGCCACTATGTAGAAATTATTTCTGTATGCTTGTGTTTAGGAACATTGTCATTTGGATCTATTCGGACCTTTTGTCATGAGGTATGGGCTTGTTGGGCCATTTAAACTGGGACAAGAACATATCTTATGATGATTGGAACAAAAGCTTCCAAAACGCCAATGGGCCATTATATGTTTGTGTTTAGGAACATTATCATTTGGATACGGTTGGACTTCTTGCCATGAGATGTGAACTTGTTGGGCCATTTAAACTGGGACGAGTTTACTCCCATGACAGTTAGCCCAAAAGCTTCTAAAATGATGATGGGCTGATTTATGTGAAAATTTTAATAAGTTGATATATTCCTTGTATCGCATGCATCTCATTCGTCTCATGCATACATATATCTTGTTAACACCCTCTATGTCTCAAAAAGACATCATAGATTCCCGTTGGGTTAGGGAAGAGGGAAGACTCACTAAAATACCGGTAACAGATATGAGTACATCCGATAACGAGGTATCCCGGATAGATCAGTTGGAAAATGGTCTCGCCAAAATTACTGAACAGTTACAAGCGTTGACTACTGCTGTGGCTGGTATGGCTATACCCCGTGCTGGGGGGAGTTCTGAGAATGTGAGGCGCGAGGAGCCTCTGAATGGGTTGGGGGATGATATCCTCGCTTTTGATGATGACATGCCAGAGTATGCAACATGCAGATTAATTGGGTATCAGGCAGAATTTCAGAAGCTTCAGGATCAGGTTGAAATAGTTACCGGCAAAATGAAGGGTAAACATGAAGAGTTGTTAGATTATGAGGAAATGACCTTCGAAGAATAGTTTCATGCTCAGTTCAAGATGCCAGATATGGCTAAGTTCAACGGGAATGGGGATCCGATGGTTCATCTCCGTCAGTATGTATCAGTTATGAGTTCCGTGGGTTTGACAAAGCGACAGGTGCAGAAGATGTTTGGAATGTCACTCGAGGGGGCACCGGTGGTATGGTATCACAGCCTCGAGAAGAAAGTAAGGGAAGATTGGAGGGAATTGGCTGATGCATTCCTGAAACAGTATGTCACAGACTTGGAGATAGATCTGTCACTCCGTGATCTGGAGAACACTAGGCAGAAACCGGAAGAGAGTTTCAATGAGTATGTGGACCGCTGGAGAAGCCAGCTCTTAAAGATGCAGACCAGGCCCTCAGAGAAGGACCAGATAAAAATGATCATCAAAGGCACCAAGCCCTCCATCTATGGGACGCTGAGGAGGTTGACCTCCATGATTACTGATTTTCGACAGTTGAGGGAAACTGTCATGGATATTGAGGAAGAAGAGGCCGATAATAGAAAATTCTATGGTCTGAACAGGAGGCCCATTGGGGGGACATCGGGAACAAAGCCTGTTTCTGCTGAGATTCTCCAACGTGGGTAGACCCCTGTCAAATGTGTTAGAGAAATTGAAGAGACAAGGACTTCTGAAACCCCTACAAACCCTCCACCACCACATCTCAACCTAAACCAATATTGCCAATTCCACAAACAGAAAGGCCACGATACCGACAACTGTGCCCGACTCCGCCATGAAATCCAAGACCTTATAGACTCCAAAAAGATACCTGACCCTCAAACAGAACGCCCCAACACACACCAGAACCCTTTACCACTCTGTCCCGCCACCAACCTATATGATAAACTCTGGCCTACCCGAGAACCTTGTCCTCAAATCCTTTGACCTCCAAGCCGTTTGCCTTGGGATTTAGGATAGTAACAACAAAGATGAAACCGAACATGGGAAGAGTTTCTGGGCAGACTTCTCTAGTAGTGATAAAGAAGAAGTGAGGGGTATGACACGCAGCGAGCGTTTCTACAATGATATGGCTGAAAATGGTAAAGAAGTGTTGACTGAAGGATGGGAAGTGGCAGAAAATGGGGATAATTCTGAGGGAGATACAGTGATGCGTCAGTTGAAAAAAAACTCGGGCACAGGTCAGCATCTGGGAATTATTGTGTTCATCACAGGAGCACAGGCAGGCTATGGTTGAAGCCTTGAGCAAAATAGTGGTACCGGAGGATGCTAATCCAGCAATGTTTGTGGGATCAATACAGAAGGAAATTTTACAGGCAATCACTTTTTCTGAGGAAGAACTCCCGGCTGAAGGGAGAAACCATAATAGACCTTTGTTCATCAGGGCCGAGGTAAAAGGCAAGGGAACGTCATGTGTGATGGTGGATGACGGCTCGTCCATCAATGTGTGCCCGTCGAAGATTTTGGCAAAGCTGGGTATGAAAGCAACAGATTTGGACCCCTCCAGTATGACCATCAAAGCTTATGATGACAGCAAACGAGGAGTTGAGGGTACTTTTTTGGCAGTGGTCAAAGTGGGCCCAATTGAAGACGAAGTTGAGTTCACGGTGTTGGACATTCCGGCTACTTTCGCTTTATTGTTTGGAAGGCCTTGGTTTCACAAACTTGGGGGCGTACCTTCCACTTTGCATCAGATGATTAAGTTCCCGTATGAGGGAGAAATTGTTACCATCCGAGCTGAGATAGATAATGATGTGGCTTCCTTGGAGATACAGCCTTTCACGAGGTTTCAGGTATCAGTAACTTTTGAGGAATTGGTGGATCCTAGGGTGGCTAGGATCATGAAAAAAATGAAGTTTGAGCCGGGTAAAGGTTCAAAATTACCATATTTCAGAGGATAGACTACTCGGAAGGGTTTGGGATACACATTTGATGAAGAAAAGCCGAAGGTTAAGAAGAAAGGTCTGAAACTGATGGAATGTTTTGTGAAGGCTTCGGGGTATCAAGGGGAGCCTGAACTGGTGGAAGTTAATGGGATTGTGGTACCTGGATTTGAGATTTTCCAGGATATGCTGGGTAAGAATCCAATGATGGAAGAAATTGTGAAGAATGAAGAAGAGAATTGGGAGGAAGAACTGATGAAGTTGGAGAGCCTGACTCTTGAAGAGGATAAAGAGCCTGAGAAGAACCCAGTTGCAGAGGAAGAAGTGTCTGTAGAAGATGAGGACATTTGTCTTCCTGATTTATTTGAGTGTACCCCCACATTTGTTAGCAATAAAGACAATCATTTCGCTTATTTGCCTGAGTCTATTTCCTCTAACTTGCATGACTTGAGTATATTTGATATCAGCTCCATGATGAGTGGTATTTATATCATTATTTCCCACTCATTTAACCAAATATTTTGTATAGTTTCTTGAGTTTTGTGAACGTTTTGATGTGTTTTGTGTTATTTTGTAGATAAATAAAGTTTCAGGACATTTTGGAGGTGATTTGGGCCAAAACAGTGGAAATTGGACAAAAATGGCATTTTTGTAAATTCCCGCGTCGCGACGCCGAGACCTTCCGCGTCGCGACGCCTAACGTGCACCGAACAGTGCTAACGTGCGCCGGGTCCACAAATCAAAATATGAGAAAAGTTTGACTTTGCTAACTTGCGCCGTGCCACGTGTCACCATCACAGCCGATCAGCTAACATGCGTCGTGCCACGTGTCAGCATCCTACGGTGCCGACAGTCGCCATCGCCACGTGTGCCATGTGTCACTCCAGGTCATTTCCATGTCATCAGCAACGTCAGCAAGTCAACAAGTCAACATTTCCACCTCACCGCCACGTCATCATCAGCCAATCAGGAAGTGCCACGTGTCGCAATCCTACGGTGCCGACAGTCTCTTTCCCACGTGTGGCCACGTCAGCATCAATCATTGAGTATCTAATCCTTATCTGACACGTGGCGGATAATAATCTCATCGACCAATCAGAATCCGCCACGTGTCACAATAATTGAAGCCTAACCACCTCGCCACGTGTCACCTTATCAGCTTATCCAGAATCTGCTAACCGACAAACCAGAGCGTGCCACGTCGACAAAAGCTGGCGTAGCGATGCTGAAGGCCCTGGCGTCACGACGCTGGAAGTCTACCGAGGCCTATAAATTGAGCTCGAGATTTCAAAATTCATTGCACCACTCTCTCTCTTATATTCTATCTAAAGAGAGAGTTTCTCTCTCTACTTTCTTTTAATTTTTAGTTTTTTAGTTTTTTTAGTTTTGTAATTAATTTTAATTACGTTTTGTAATAATAGTAATTTAATTTTTACTTTTTACTTTTTACTTTTTATAGTTTTTACTATTTACCATGAGGAGGTAACTTCCCCAGCTAAGGTCAAAGGTAATTCTTTTACTGTTACTATTTAGATTAATCTCCCTTAAAAATAATATATTCACTATTTAAAATATTGACTTAAAAAGGATACCGCCAGATTGGTCGGTTGGTAATTCATTTTAATCTGTTTTAAACCTGACTAATAAAGGATACCGCCAGATTGGTCGGTTGGTAATTTAATTTTGGTTCCGCCTTTATGGCCGGTTGGACTTAATTTGACTTAATCAGGTTACCGCCTTTATGGTTGGTTGGAAAAAGAATCACAAGTTTATATATTATTTTATGGGAGATATCTAAATTAGTAGTAGTAAAAGTAATTCCTTTTACCTTAGCATTTTATTTATTGTAATTTACTTTTCAGTATTTACTTTACCGCATTTTTATTTTATGTCTTTTATTTTCAAGTTTTTACTAGCCCTAGTTATGTGTTGTAACTAAATTAGTTATCTGGGGTATTGATGACTTTTAATATCACCGTTTTATAAGGGGTTAGATTATAGTTTGGGTATTATAAGATTTATTTATTGAGTCTTAATCTTAATGCTTTTTCATTAACTGGCCATTAATAAAATTGATCTGGTAAATCTAAAATGAACTAGACATAGGGATTTTAGGTTTCAGCCTTAGACTCAATAGCCCACGATCTTCCTTGAGGATAGATAACCCTTTAATAGATTTCTTTACAGGATAGGAATATACCTGTCGGGCGGGGGTAGCCATAATTGGAACTTAAACTTAATGAATCCAGATAATTTGGTTGACATAGACATATGGTTCAATTGGGTTAAACTGGGTATTTGTAGTTGACCATCGGAAGAGGCTTTTACATAATTTAGTGTTCCAGGTTAATAAATCAATATATTACCCAACTATAAGATAATCACTTCATCTTTAAAATGATATTGGAAGAAATCACAACCCTAGATAGTTTTTAATATTGAATTTTCTTAAAACCTACTTTCGACAATTTTATTTACTTGCTTTTAAATTTAGAATCGTCACCATTTCAAATCAATCAATCAACCTGTTAGATACTAGTAATCATTTGACCTCATAAAATTAATAGATTAGATATTAAGTCCTCGTGGGATCAATATTTTTATACTACTTGAACGATACGTGCGCTTGCATTATACGTGTGTGTTTACGCCGGTCAAGTTTTTGGCGCCGTTGCCGGGGACTTATTTATCTTTTACTATTAGTTTAGTGGTTAGATACCTTACTTGTATCTAATTTCTTTTTACTTATTGTTTTTGTTTTCTTGTGTTTCAGGTTCTCAGAAACTACATGAGATGAACCAGAAGCTTTGAACTCTGATCGCTTGACCCAGAAATTGAAAGAACTATCAGACAGTTGAGAAGGGAAAGGCGAGAAGGCCAAGAAGCTTTAGTCAACATGGAACCTGAACCTTTGAACGTTGCACCACCAATTCCCATTCGAGACAGAACCATTTCGGTGGTTGACAGACTCATTTCCTGTACTGTACTTCCTCCCTTACCAGCAAATGCGTGTGACATCAAAACATGCATTCAGATGATTCAGCACTCAGTTCAGTTCGGGGGGAATGCAACTGAAGATCCTAATGCCCACATCAGCAACTTCCTGGAAATTTGCGGCACTTTTAATTACAACCGAGAAGGGGAAGAAGCAATGAGACTACGAGTTTTTCCATACTCCTTGAAGGACAGAGCTAAAGCTTGGCTACATTCACTACCAGCAGGTTCCATCACAACTTGGAACACTTTAGCCACCAAATTTCTTGCAAAGTACTTTCCACCAGCCAGAACCGGAAAGCTGAGGAATGACATCACATCCTTTGTACAACAAGATTCAGAATCCCTCTACGAAGCTTGGGAAAGGTACAAAGATTTGCTTCGAAAATGTCCTCACCATGAGATTCCAAAATGGCTTCAAGTCCAAACAGTCTATAATGGGCTTTCTGGAATAATGAGAACCACAATCGATGCTGCTGCTGGAGGAGCCTTGATGGCAAAAGGAGAAGATCAAGCCTGGGAACTAATCGAAGAAATGGCCAACAATAATTCTTTGTGGCCAACAGAAAGGAGCATGATCCAAAAAATTGCAGGAATTTATGAAAGTGGAGCCAATACAGCAGTCAACGCCAAGCTAGATCAGATATGAAAATTTATGGAGACTCTTACCACTGGATCCACAAGTTCACCATATGGAGGAGCACCAGAGTCAAACCAACTTGAAGAAACGGTGAATTTTGTCAACAATTTCAACAGACAGGGGAACAATCCATATTCCAACACCTACAACCCAGGGTGGAGGAATCATCCTAATTTATCATGGAGCAACAATTCAGGCCAACAGCAGAACTATCCACCACCTGAATTCCAGCAACAGAACAAAATCCAGGAGCAGGCAAATGAACCAGGAATAACAGAAGTGTTGACCCACTTGAAAAAGTTAGAAGTAAAACACGACTCTCAAGCAGCAAGATATGATGTTATGTTTCAATCCCAGCAGTATTAATTCAAAGTCAATTTGCTTCTATTAAAGCACTGGAGAATCAAATGGGACAATTGTCAAATGCTCAGAGTTACAGACCGCCAGGTACCATTTCTAGCAACACAGAGTCAAATCTAAGGAACATGGGGAAGGAGCAATGTCATGCCATCATGTTAAAAAGCGGTACTGAAATCAACAAAGATGTTGGAGTGAAAACAACTGCTGAGGAAGTTCCAAAAGAAACAAAGCAACAGATGGAGGAAAAAGAAGCAAAGGAAGAAGAACAGATCATTACACCTCCACCTTTTCCTCAACGTCTTCGGAAGAACAAATTGGACAAGCAATTTTCTCGGTTCTTGGAGATCTTCAAAAAGCTGCATATCAAAATTCCATTTGCAGAAGCATTGGAACAAATGCCCACATATGCCAAATTCATGAAAGATATTCTTTCACGAAAACGGAGATTGGGAGATTACGAGACAGTAGCATTAACAGAAGAATACAGTGCCATCATTCAGAGGAAACTTCCCCCGAAGTTGAAAGATCCTGGCAGTTTCACTGTTCCTTGCGTCATAGGAGAACATAACTTTGGTAAGGCTTTGTGTGATTTAGGTGCGAGTGTTAACTTGATGCCTTTTTCTATTTTCAGGAAATTACAGATTGGAGAAACAATGCCAACTTCAGTCTCACTACAACTTGCTGATAGAACGCTCGTATTTCCGAGAGGTGTAGTTGAGGATGTGCTGGTCAAGGTTGACAAATTCATTTTCCCAGCAGATTTTATTGTCCTTGATATGGAGGAAGACGCAGACGTGCCAATCATCCTTGGGAGACCATTCTTGGCTACAGGTCGAACCATTATTGATGTACAAAAAGGAGAATTAACCATGAGGGTACAGGACCAAGAAGTAACATTCAATATTTTCAAGGCCATGAATTTCCCAGATGATGAAAATAAGGAGGAATGTTTCAAACTCGATGTGATACACAGTACCATTCAGAACTCTGATGAAAGACAAAGTTCTACTGACAAACTTAAAACATGTCAATTGCCTGTGGAGCCTAAAGATAAAGCGTCTTTTGTACTAAAAGAGTCAATTCTTACACTACAAGCAACAGAAGAGAAAAAGTTCCACCAGCTCAACGAATTGGAGGAATTTCACAATCAGCCTTTTGAAGATGCCAAATTGTACAAAGAAAATGGCAAGAAAATACATGATGAGAAGTTAATGCCCATACAACTGGAACCAGGGCAGAAGGTACTGTTAAACAAATCAAGGGTGAAATTCTTCCCATGGAGGCCAAAATCATGGTTGTCAGGTCCATTTGTGATCACCAAAGTTGTACCAAATAGAGCCGTTGAGATACATGATCTTGACGCTAACAAAACTTTCAAGGTTAAAAACAAGCGTGTCAAGCACTACTGGGGAGAATCATTTGAGCGAAAAAAAGAAAGTGTTACACTTTCAGATCCAGCTTAACGTTCGAGAAGTCAAGTCTGGTTGACGACTTTAAACTTAGCGCTAGCAGGGAGGCAACCCATGCAATTTGTGTATATATTGTGATTTGGTGTGTTTTATTTTTGTGTGTTTAATTTTTGCAGGTTTAGTCATTTCAAGATGGAAGATGCTCTCGCAAATCTTCACAATCAACTAATATGAACCACGAGTTGACCCTATCCTTTCAAAGATAAATTGGTCTGAGGACGATCGTGGTAAGAAGCGTAGGATTAATCTGGATCTTAACCTTTAATTTCCTGTAGAATTTCAGCTAACCAGGTATTATTTTCTAAACTCTTCTTCTACTTTTTAAGACATTGGGGACAATGTCTCATTTAGGTTTGGGGGAGGGAATTAGTTGATCAGTACCTTGTTTTTAGTTGTGTGTTATTTTTATTTTTAGTCCAAATTTTTTCAAAAAATACAAAAAAAATTGAAAATTTTTCAAAAATTACAAAAATATTTTGCGTTTTTGTTTTTATTTTGACTAAAAATGTGAAATTGGTAAGAGATAGCTGAGTAAGGAGTTTCCACTCCTAAGACGTATCTCAAACCTATTTCGAAACAAGTTAATTTTTGTTTATTTCATTTTGAATTATTTAATTTGTGAATTCTCCTTAAAACGGACTAAAAGGAATCTTCATATGCTCAGTTGACAGATATTATCAACATATATAGTAACATACGGACATGAGCTAAAATTGAAAAGTTTGTAATATTCAGTGCTCTAGTTTAATTGGAGGAAACATCTCAAAAAGCAATGGAGTAAAAAAAAAAAAAAAAAAAAAAGATCCGAGTTATTAAGTCTGTAAGAGTGTTTTAACACCTAGTGCCCTAAAACCAACTGGTTTGGGAGTCACTGGCCCAAAGCTCGTTACATGGATCAAAGATGCTGCAAAAAAATATATATCTGAAGTCTGAGTAATTAAGTCCGTAGGGGTGTCTTAACACATGGTGCCCTAAAGCCAACTGGTTTGGGAGTCTCCGACCCAACACTCGCTACATAGACGGAAGATATTGTATATAAATAAAAAAATAGAGAAAATCAAAGAAAAAATCAGAAAAATGAGAAAAATTATTCCATTGCTACAAAAAGGTGTGAAATCTGATAGAACTTTAGGACAAAAATATTACTCTCTTATCAACTGCACTTATGACTGTTGTGGGCAAAAATAAGTTGTTTAATATTTTGTTGGCTATGTATATGAAGAATGGTAAATATAATCGGAGAATTTACTTATTCGGTAATTTAGAATGAAACAAAACAACTAGTAACTTGGAGTAGAAGTTTCACCTGATTAGTCACTAACATCTCTATTCTCTTTTCCCTTGTCTTTTTGCTTTTGTGTGCATTAGTTTTACTACATTTTTACTTTTGTAAGATGTTTATGGGTATCATTATTGTAAACCCTCACGAGACTACAACTCGTCCACTAGGGACACCTAGGGGTTTAAAGGCTTGTTGCATACGCTAAATGCAACCGTGATCCCTACGAAAGTGGCTTAGTTAATTTATTTATGTTATTTTATGTTTTGCTCGAGGACTAGCAAAATGTTAGGTTTGGGGGTGTGATGAGTGGTATTTATATCACTATTTCCCACCTATTTAACCAAATATTTTGCATAGTTTCTTGAGTTTTGTGAACGTTTTGATGTGTTTTGTGTTATTTTGTAGATAAATAAAGTTTCAGGACATTCTGGAGGTGATTTGGGCCAAAACAGTGGAAATTGGACAAAAAGGGCATTTTTCTAAATTCCCACGTCGCGACGCCTAACGTGCACCGAACAGTGCTAACGTGCGCCGGGTCCACAAATCAGAATCTGAGAAAAGTTTGACTTTGCTAACGTGCGCCGTGCCACGTGTCACCATCACAGACGATCTGCTAACATGCGTCGTGCCACGTGTCAACATCCTACGGTGCCGACAGTCGCCATCGCCACGTGTGCCACGTGTCACTCCAGGTCATTTCCATGTCATCAGCCACGTCAGCAAGTCAACAAGTCAACATTGCCACCTCACCGCCACATCATCATCAGCCAATCAGGAAGTGCCACGTGTCGCAATCCTACGGTGCCGATAGTCTCTTTCCCACGTGTGGCCACGTCAGCATCAATCATTGAGTATCTAATCCTTATCTGACACGTGGCGGATAATAATCTCATCGACCAATCAGAAGCCGCCACGTGTCACAATAATTGAAGCCTAACCACCTCGCCACGTGTCACCTTATCAGCTTATCCAGAATCTGCTAACCGACGAACCAGAGCGTGCCACGTCGACAAAAGCTGGCGTAGCGACGCTGAAGGCCCTGGTATCGCGACGCTGGAAGCCTACCGAGGCCTATAAATTGAGCTCGAGATTTCAGAATTCATTGCACCACTCTCTCTCTTATATTCTATCTAAAGAGAGAGTTTCTCTCTCTACTTTCTTTTAATTTTTAGTTTTTTAGTTTTTTTAGTTTTGTAATTAATTTTAATTACGTTTTCTAATAATAGTAATTTAATTTTTACTTTTTACTTTTTACAGTTTTTACTATTTACCATGAGGAGGTAACTTTCCCAGCTAAGGTGAAAGATAATTCTTTTACTGTTACTATTTAGATTAATCTCCCTTAAAAATAATATATTCACTATTTAAAATATTGACTTAAAAAGGATACCGCCAGATTGGTCGGTTGGTAATTCATTTTAATCTGTTTTAAACCTGACTAATAAAGGATACCGCCAGATTGGTCGGTTGGTAATTTAATTTTGGTTCCGCCTTTATGGCTGGTTGGACTTAATTTGACTTAATCAGGTTACCGCCTTTATGGCTGGTTGGAAAAAGAATCACAAGTTTATATATTATTTTATGGGAGATATCTAAATTAGTAGTAGTAAAAGTAATTCATTTTACCTTAGCATTTTATTTTATTGTAATTTACTTTTCAGTATTTACTTTACCGCATTCTTACTTTATGTCTTTTATTTTCAAGTTTTTACTAGCCCTAGTTATGTGTTGTAACTAAATTAATTATCTGGGGTTGTGATGACTTTTAATATCACCGTTTTATAAGGGGTTAGATTATAGTTTGGGTATTATAAAGATTTATTTATTGAGTCTTAATCTTAATGCTTTTTCATTAACTGGCCATTAATAAAATTGATCTGGTAAATCTAAAATGAACTAGACATAGGGATTTTAGGTTTCAGCCTTAGACTCAATAGCCCACGATCTTCCTTGAGGATAGATAACCCTTTAATAGATTTCTTTACAGGATAGGAATATACTTGTCGGGCGGGGGTAGCCATAATTGGAACTTAAACTTAATGAATCCAGATAATTTGGTTGACATAGACATATGGTTCAATTGGGTTAAACTGGGTATTTGTAGTTGACCATCGGAAGAGGCTTTTACATAATTTAGTGTTCCAGGTTAATAAATCAATATATTACCCAACTATAAGATAACCACTTCATCTTTAAAATGATATTAGAAGAAATCACAACTCTAGATAGTTTTTAATATTGAATTTTCTTAAAACCTATTTTCGACAATTTTATTTACTTGCTTTTAAATTTAGAATCGTCACCATTTCAAATCAATCAATCAACCTGTTAGATACTACTAATCATTTGACCTCAGAAAATTAATAGATTAGATATTAAGTCCTCGTGGGATCGATATTTTTATACTACTTGAACGATACGTGCGCTTGCGTTATACGTGTGTGTTTACGCCTGTCACTCCACCAAAACAAATGCATTTAACCTTGGTACACCTGAGAGTCCTAAGGAAATTCTGATTGCAAGTGAAGTTACCGCTGAAGAGCGGGAGAAATTAGAAGAAGTATTGGTCTGATTGTTGGAGTTCAATCAAGTCCACAAGATCACAAACAATGCATAAAATCACAAGTTATGAACACATCAAAGGAGATGGCGGAATCAACTCACATTGAATTCGGTTTTGATGAATGAAGAACAAAGGTGCGTTTTTGAGCTCCCTCCAAGTCACGGCAGTAGCTTCCTTGACAGTGGGGCTGTGCGGTTTGATCATCTTTCAACCTCCAAGATTCGGCCATTGTAGAGCACCATTGAAGCTCAAAGCTTCAAGCTTCCTTGCTCAAAGAAGAAGCTTCCCTATCACCTATGTATGCTCAAGGTGTGCTAGCACTAAGTTTTGAAACAAATCAAATCTTTTTTCTCATTACTTCACGGCAGAACCAGAAAAACGAGAGAGGAAGAGATGAAAACGGCTTGAAGCCGAGAGAGAAAAAGGGAGGGAAGAAGAAGACCGTGAGTCTTGCATGTTGGAGAGAGAGAGGACCGAATGTGTATAAAGTGAAAGAAAAAGTAATATATATTATTCATTTATTTTCCAAAAATAAATAAAACAAATATATATATTCCAAACCTTTTCATATTCCATCACTTTTACTTTTAACTTTAAGTCATATCACATCACTTTTCACATCACATCTATTCACTTTAATAAAGTGACATATTGTCAAGTCACATCACTCAAAGTGACAATTGATTTGACGATTGACTCGACTAGCGATTTGACGCTTGATGTGACTTGCGTGCCGCACTCGAATTCGAAATGCGAATGCGCTCGCAATCACTCTCGGGCTCGGGTTCGCCAATTCCAAATTAACAAATTTTCCGTCGCGTCGTAATTAAATGATTACGCCTAGCGAAATCACTATTCACGTCGCTAACGAATTAATTCTAAATTAATTCGTTCGCCCGAATTAAAATCTAATTTTAATTCCGCGTCGAAATCCAATTTCGATTAATATATCGAATATATTAATTTTATCGATTAATTCCAAATTAATCGTTCTCTCTCTTTAATTAATATTTTATCCAAGATAAAATATCTCCGCAATTAATCCCAGATTAATTTTCTCTCTCATCGAATTAATCCCAGATTAATTCTATCTCTCTCTTCTAATTAATCCCAGATTAATCAAAGTGCGAGTCATACGTCATCGGTGAATCTTCAGGAAGCGACCCATGAGATCTCCGGATATGTTGGCAGTAAATACGATCGTCGGACTGTCCGAACACGTAAGTACCTCGTACTACGTTTATATCGATTTACAAGACAAGGATGGCTTCTAGCAAAGCGCCATGCCTACCCAATTCTCCAGAAATATTCTTACAGGAATATATAGATCTGTATCAAGCGTAGTATACCGTAGTATTGTGTATATCGGCCCAGTATCGGATAATCACGTGCTAGGGCTGGGGCTGGATAAGTGTCTGCCCCGTCCGAAACACATGTCGGATGTCTGGTAACATAGTCTCTATAATCGGATATACATGACCTGGTCACATATCCCGATTGGTTGCGCAACACTCAAGAGCACTAGTACCGTATCCTGCGTGACATCATCTCCAAATGACTGAAGTGACACTTCCATCTTGACATCACACCCAATACTCTACGACTCTCTGATAAACCCAGAAGTGGTGTACACAGAACCGGTCAAAGTCCCCTACCACCAAGACCAAAGTTTATCGATTATCGTAAGTATTAGCGATGCAAGTCTCAGGTTAAGACTATACACACCTACCTCGATTTCGGCCTCCCATAGACACATAGTCATAATAACCAATGGGATTCGAGGGGTCTATCCAGAGCGAAGCTGTTTCCCGTACCATCGGTGAAACACGACCTCCTATCGCACTTGCATAAGTATCCAATACTTATATATATGAGAACTATGCCGTTGTGCCCTCACAAACGCGCACAAGTGCAATACTAGCCTATTCCGCATTATCGATGTCCAGTCTCGATAATACTACGGCTAGGGATATTTAATGATTAAACCTTCGGGGACTGATACTGTCTCATATCATTCTCAGTCCAGGTACTAATCATAGGGACCTCTCTTCATTTATATATCTATGGTGATCTAATCACAAATGATGAGAGTGCAATTTCCTTATTACATAGTTAATTTGCTACAACAACACAATGATCTGTGCAAATAGTGACGCTATGGGTCATTTTGTCCAACAATCTCCCACTTGGCACATAGCCAGTCACTCAAGTGTCCCACACCTGAACTATGTACGATTCGCTCAAATTGCTGAGGAAAGTTTTTCGTCAGCGGATTTGCTTAATTATCGTCTGACGCGATTTACACGATCATCACATCGCCACGATGTATGATCCGAACGAATCAGATGATATAGAAGTATATATCTGGATCGTCGATGAGACCTTTAATTCTTTAGCCTGTGCTGACGCCTAGCTCAGCTGCTAACAGAATTATATCTAATCTAATTAGATTTATTATCGATCCAAATGGCTTCTATTGCTGCCTCAGCTGCAGCAATAATCCGCATTTGTTGTTAATTCGGCAACAGTTATCTTGCTCGGAAGATTTCCAGCTCACTGTCCCAGTGTTCAAACTTTATAGTACCGCAGTAGTATTTACCGGTTTGGAAACTTGCAGCAGTGATCCCAGTCACTTCAAGTTCTCCAACTCCATAGTTTAAGACAACATCTTTAGTTCTTTCAGATACTAACAGATGTTCTTAATCTTCAATCCAGTGACTATCACTTGGATTGACCCGATTGTGACTCCATATGCTCCAAAGCGTATGAGACACCAATATAAGTACATTTTAAATGTACAATTTCTCAGAGAGTGTTACCAACTCCAAATCTAGCCCAGTAGATCTTTATTCCTTGAATAAAGGTTGTTACTCCCCAGAATTCTACGGAGAATTTCTATGAAAGAATATATGAAAGCCAAGCTTTCATCTATGGAATTCATCGTCAGTGCCCTCTCCCCACTAACCTCCTTATATACACAAGAATTATTTCGTTTTGAGTCAAATCATAAATTATTTTGATTATTTCAAAACGTCAGTTCCAAGAACCTCATGCTTGCTTCAATCCAAACATGGATCGAATAACCGGTAAACCTTGTTTGTCGGTTATACAAAATCGTCAGGATGTTGAAAGCATCCTCCAAAAGGTTTCCTTTTCAGGAAAGCGATTTTGATCTGCAACTGACATATTTCATAAATGAAATATACAGTTATCAACAAGCATCTTCAAAATGGATTTACCATGGCAACAGGTAAAAGGTTGAACCGTTATTAACATAATGTTGATAACGATACCTTTCCGTCAAAAGCCCTGCTTTGTACGTTGGTATGTTGCCTTCCATGTATGTCTTCCTTGAAGACGTCTAATGTACCATAGGCACAATGCCTCGTGGTACAACAACTAGTATCCAAAATAGTCGTTATACATGGAATCCATTTCGGACTCATGGCACTTTGCCATGATAGGGAGTCGATACCTTGTATCACTTCCTAATACGTAATCAGTTGGTGTACCTTAAAAGATTAACATCTTTATGAGGTGAGATCAGAAACCCATACCCCAGGTTGTCTTCTGACTCTCTCTGATCTACGCGGTTTCTTGTGTGTTTGAAGATTAATGGTATAGATTCATCATTGATGAACTATTTGTGTTCCATTAAGGACTTCGTGCTTTGAATAGTATTACTCCAATTTTCATCGAGTATCATTATCCTCCCACTGACCACTGCATATCGGTATTCCTCTCAGGAAAACCGCATGGTGAGCAACAATCACATTGTTCTCATGTGGGATTTATAAGTACTATACTTATGGTTTCCTTTAGGATAACCTATATTGGCACTAATCCAATTTGGGTTCTTAGTTTGGTATCATCCAAACTTTATGCCTGGCATACCCAAATTATCAGGAATGAGAAACCTCGTTTCTTTCCTGTTCATATCATATATGATATCTGTCAAACAGATTTACATGGAACCTTATTCTAAATAAGTTTTGCACTGTTAATACATATCCTGTTGAAGGAAACAGTAGCTCAGAGCGACTCGCGAAAAACCTAATCATGTCCAACAAAACTTGATTTTTAGTTCTGACACACCGTCAATTGACGTGTCTCGGGAGGAGTCCTCATATGAAAGAATACCGTACTCTTTCATGTACGTATGAAACTTACTGCTTAAGTATTTACCAATACGGTCTTACCGTAGCGGCATAATACTACAGCCGATCTGTTTGTATACTTCATGTCGAAACTCAAAGTTTCGTATTTGTGTTCTTCAAAAGAAACACATAACCATAACGTGATGCCACATCCGTTAAGGTCACGAAATATCCATGTACACATCTAGCCAAGCTAGATATGGGCCCACTTACTTCACCATGAATAGGGTTTACAGATCGGTGGCCTTTACACTATTACCTAGTAAAGAGTATTTTAGGTACTTTACCTAATAAACTAGATTCGCAGACCTTATTTGAATAGTCAAATCAGTCCTAGTATCCACTCTTCAAAAGTGTGGATATACGAGTCTAATTAAATTGTGTCCTAGACAACAATGCCACAAATAAGTCTCTATTGATCAAATCAATATGAGCTATTTATTTGTCATTTTATATGTTTGAGATTTTATTTATATTCAAAATATAAATTCTGTTATTCACATCTAATGTGTTTATCTCGGTATCATATATATTTTATGTACCACACTAAGTATTTAAAATTTAATTTCAATACTAGTAGTGAACATAACTTAGACAAATATATTTAAAGTCAGAGCCTCCCCCTTTCTTTAATTCCTTCGTGTCTTCCATATCCAAATGGTAGTCACTTCGGGATATGTCAATTATCATTTTCGATATTTCACAAACCTTTGGCCAAGCCTTGGGTTTTGGAATATTGAAACGATGTGCACCTTGTGCTACATTCCCAATTGCAAACTTTGACTTTTCTCCACTAGAATAGTCAATTAATTCTCCAAGAATTATTAATTGCAATTTTAATACTTTTAAATCTAAAGATAGATTTATTATAAGTATATTAATTAAGCATTAAAGTCATCATCACATAAATCTTCCAAAGATTTTATGCTCTACTTATATTGCTTAATTTTGGGCTTAAGGTATAATAAGTTATTTTATCAAATAAAGTAACCTATTATTTATTCCCATTTTGAAAATTAAATCATTTAAAATATTTTAATCCTAGATTATATTTTAAATATTCAACTTTTCAATTTTATCTTGATTACAATAGTCCAACTATTTAATCAACGATTAGTGGTACTTTATATATTATAATGATTATAATAGTCCAACTATATAATCAAATATAATCCAAATTAATTAACCTCAATTACATTGATTACTATAATCCAATTATAAAATCAACTGTAAACTGAAATTAATTAATTCAAATATATTGATTAATATAATCCAATTATATATAATCAAGTATAATACAGTCCAACTGTTTATTAAAACAACAATTTAAATATTAGTCTAACTAATATTTAATCTAATGACGAAATAAAATAAAATGAGCGTGTTTAGCGAGTATTCGAACGAATGTTGCAAATTCAATACTTGCCTCCCACTATTTTTCGTCGAGCCTCTAACCCTCTGTCGAGTACTCGGGAAACCGTGTTTCCTAGTGGGCTAGGATCCCGTTAAATATCACACAATCTTGACTTTGGCCAACAAATTGTATGATAATTAACTAGGTAGATCTCGAAGATCAATTGGATCTCATCCAACTCCTAGATCCAGTAGGTGGACATCCAAGTCCCAAACATATATCTTATATATGCCTATACATCGAATGTATACCCTAACCTTTTTCCTCTGAATCAACTAGGCCTTGGCTTTGGCACAACAAACCTAATGATCCCAGTCAAGCGCGGACCCATTGACATGGAAGCTTCGTAATCAATGTCAATGGACAAGAAGTGGTCTTGACTTTGGCCAACAAACCACAACTTGGACACGACACCGATATGGAACAAAGCCTCGTGATTAAAACACATCTTTGATGGACAAGGGCTTGACTTTGGCCAACAACCCCTGCCAATCTCGGATCTTGAGTAAGAATCACTCAATGGAAGGAAAAACGCATGATATTTAACGAGGGTTTTTCGCGTGCAAATTGGCTACCAATTTAATTATCTTTGTTAAGGTCTCATCATCATACACCCTTAAGCATGCATTCTAAACACATAATAAAGCGAGTATGAAATAAAATAATAATGATATGCGGATGGATATTTTACATTGATCCTAGATCAAATCTCTCACTTTCTCTCTCCCGCTAGCACTTGTATTACTTCTACCCGTTACACTACACTTCTAAAGAAACCTCTTTTACATGGAGGGGAATAGGTGAGAAGAGAATACAAAGAAATAGGAGATAAGGCTGGACACGCAGGTCCAATTTAATAAATCAAATTTATTACAATTTCCAAAATCGCCCAACCCGACTAATATCCATCCGATATACATTATTCAAACATCACAACCATGTATTCATACAAGCATGTTATCAATCAATCAATCAAATTAATTAATCTTGATTATTAGTGATCATCCAATGTTCAAACAAAGATTTGATTTTGTTCGAGTCAAACTCGTATTGCAAACACGTACTCAAAGTACAATTTCTACGAATTAAATTAAATTACATAATTAAATCCAATTTAATACGTATTTAATTCTAATTCATTATTTAATTCCAAATTAAATATTACACTTTTATTAACGAACCTTTACGACTTAAATTCCAAATTTAATCGCAACGGGCCTCAAACCCCGATTAACATCTAATGTTTTATTTAATTAAAGTCCAATGGGCTTTTAATTAATTTCTATAAGGCGTGGACTTTTGGTCAACTCGGGTCAAACCGAACAACCAAAATCCAATCCGGGAGTTACCCCATAAGCCTTTAAATTAATTTTGGCCCATTAGGCCCAATTAAATAATTAAGGTCCATTAAGCCATAATTGGACCTTTTGGATTCAGTTTTGGGCCTAATTGGATCCAACCAATTTTGCCTAAACCCAACTTTGTTACAACAAAGCCCAAAAGCCCAATTACAACCTAACAAGCCCAATTTCCAAAATCAAGCCCTGATTAATTAACGTATAAAATTCCAAATTTCACAATTAATTAACCTAAGTGTAATACACAATCAATTACCCAATTAACATTTCTAAAACATCAATTAGCCTAATTAATCATGCACTTTAACAACCAAATAGTGTCCAACACAATTCAATCAAAATCAAACCCAATTAACATGCTTTCAAGTCTCGGCAATTAGGGGTTTTTTCAATTCGATTCGGTTTCAATCCAATTGAGTCCACAATCATAATTTCCCAAATCAATACAATTCATCCAATGAATTAAAACAACAAAATCACAAAGAATTTCATGTTCTTTAAAATCGGCCAAGCCACTTTAAAAGGGAAAAATGTTCCAAATCAAAATTCAATCCAATTGAACTTCAAAACAACATTAACCAATTGTTTTAAGTCATCCAATGATCAAACAAAACAAAATTACCAAGACATTAGGGTTATTCCAATTTTCGGCCAAGCCTCCAATTTGGGGAAAATTGAATCCAATCCAATTTCATGAAATTGATCACACACAATCTCAATTAAACATGTTCTAAGCATACTTAAACATCCAATTCAATTAAAACATGCTTAAACACATTTTGCCCAATTTCAAGTTTCAAATTCAACCTAAGAATTGGGGAAAATTGATCTAATCCAATTTTCTTGAAATTGATCATGCACAACTTCAATTCAACCTCATTCAAGCATATTTCATCAAACAATTCAACCAAATCATGCCTAAATCGAGTTTACCCAAATTAAAGTTTTGACCAAAATTAGCAAATTGGGGAAAATCAATCCAATGATTTTTTTTTTTAAATTGATTACATATATCTCAAATTAGATCATATATAAGCATTCTTACACAATCAATTTGTCAGAATCAAGCCAAAATCAAAAAGCCCCAAATTTGCCAAGAACCCTAATTTCGGATTTCATGCATCAATGGCTCTAGATACCATTGTTGGAGTTCAATCAAGTCCACAAGATCACAAACAATGCATAAAAATCACAAGTTATGAACACATCAAAGGAGATGGCGGAATCAACTCACATTGAATTCGGTTTTGATGAATGAAGAACAAAGGTGCGTTTTTGAGCTCCCTCCAAGTCACGGCAGTAGCTTCCTTGACAGTGGGGCTGTGCGGTTTTGATCATCTTTGAACCTCCAAGATTCGGCCATTGTAGAGCACCATTGAAGCTCAAAGCTTCAAGCTTCCTTGCTCAAAGAAGAAGCTTCCCTATCACCTATGTATGCTCAAGGTGTGCTAGCACTAAGTTTTGAAACAAAATCAAATCTTGTTTCTCATTACTTCACGGCAGAACCAGAAAAACGAGAGAGGAAGAGATGAAAACGGCTTGAAGCCGAGAGAGAAAAAGGGAGGGAAGAAGAAGACCGTGAGTCTTGCATGTTGGAGAGAGAGAGGACCGAATGTGTATAAAGTGAAAAGAAAAGTAATATATATTTATTCATTTATTTTCCAAAAATAAATAAAACAAATATATATATTCCAAACCTTTTCATATTCCATCACTTTTACTTTTAACTTTAAGTCATATCACATCACTTTTCACATCACATCTATTCACTTTAATAAAGTGACATATTGTCAAGTCACATCACTCAAAGTGACAATTGATTTGACGATTGACGCGACTAGCGATTTGACGCTTGATGTGACTTGCGTGCCGCACTCGAATTCGAAATGCGAATGCGCTCGCAATCACTCTCGGGCTCGGGTTCGCCAATTCCAAATTAACGAATTTTCCGTCGCGTCGTAATTAAATGATTACGCCTAGCGAAATCACTATTCACGTCGCTAACGAATTAATTCTAAATTAATTCGTTCGCCCGAATTAAAATCTAATTTTAATTCCGCGTCGAAATCCAATTTCGATTAATATATCGAATATATTAATTTTATCGATTAATTCCAAATTAATCGTTCTCTCTCTTTAATTAATATTTTATCCCAGATAAAATATCTCCGCAATTAATCCCAGATTAATTTTCTCTCTCATCGAATTAATCCCAGATTAATTCTATCTCTCTCTTCTAATTAATCCCAGATTAATCAAAGTGCGAGTCATACGTCATCGGTGAATTTTCAGGAAGCGACCCATGAGATCTCCGGATATGTTGGCAGTAAATACGATCGTCGGACTGTCCGAACACGTAAGTACCTCGTACTACGTTTATATCGATTTACAAGACAAGGTTGGCTTCTAGCAAAGCGCCATGCCTACCCAATTCTCCAGAAATATTCTTACAGGAATATATAGATCTGTATCAAGCGTAGTATACCGTAGTATTGTGTATATCGGCCCAGTATCGGATAATCACGTGCTAGGGCTGGGGCTGGATAAGTGTCTGCCCCGTCCGAAACACATGTCGGATGTCTGGTAACATAGTCTCTATAATCGGATATACATGACCTGGTCACAATATCCCGATTGGTTGCGCAACACTCAAGAGCACTAGTACCGTATCCTGCGTGACATCATCTCCAAATGACTGAAGTGACACTTCCATCTTGACATCACACCCAATACTCTACGACTCTCTGATAAACCCAGAAGTGGTGTACACAGAACCGGTCAAAGTCCCCTACCACCAAGACCAAAGTTTATCGATTATCGTAAGTATTAGCGATGCAAGTCTCAGGTTAAGACTATACACACCTACCTCGATTTCGGCCTCCCATAGACACATAGTCATAATACCAATGGGATTCCGAGGGGTCTATCCAGAGCGAAGCTGTTTCCCGTACCATCGGTGAAACACGACCTCCTATCGCACTTGCATAAGTATCCAATACTTATATATATGAGAACTATGTCGTTGTGCCCTCACAAACGCGCACAAGTGCAATACTAGCCTATTCCGCATTATCGATGTCCAGTCTCGATAATACTACGGCTAGGGATATTTAATGATTAAACCTTCGGGGACTGATACTGTCTCATATCATTCTCAGTCCAGGTATTAATCATAGGGACCTCTCTTCATTTATATATCTATGGTGATCTAATCACAAATGATGAGAGTGCAATTTCCTTATTACATAGTTAATTTTCTACAACAACACAATGATCTGTGCAAATAGTGACGCTATGGGTCATTTTGTCCAACACTGATATGCCAAAATGTTTGCTTGGTCCTATGAGGACATGCCTGGGGTAGACAGAAACATTGACCAGAACACAATACCAAATTATCCGAATATGAGGCCGATGAAATAGAAACTCCGACGGATGAGACCAGAATGGGCTGAGAAAGTCAGAGAGGAAGTTAAGAAACAAATAGATGTGGGGTTCATTGAAGTAGTAAAGTATCCTGACTGGTTGGCTAATATTGTGCTGATGCCGAAGAAAGACGGGAAGGTCAGAATATGTGTGTACTATAGAGATCTCAACAAGGCTTGCCCGAAAGATGATTTTCCTCTACCGCATATAGATGTACTGGTTGATAGTGCGGCTTTATCTGCTATGTATTCATTTGCAGACGGGTTTTCAGGCTATAATCAGGTTCTTATGGCTGAGGAAGATAAACACAAGACTGCCTTTGTTACCGAGTGGGGTACTTATTGTTATAAGGTGATGCCGTTTGGGCTCAAGAATACGGGAGCTACTTATCAGCGGATGGCCACTACACTATTCCACGACTTGATGCACAAAGAGATTGAAGTGTATGTAGATGACATGATGGTGAAATCAGAGACAAGAGTTGGGCATATTAAAGCACTGAAAAGGTTCCTTCAGAAAGTTGACAAATACAACCTGCGGCTAAATCCCAAGAAATATGTGTTTGGGGTGACATCAGGAAAGTTGCTGGGACATACAGTGGGAATGGGAGGAATAGAGGTAGACTCTGAAAAGATCAAAGCAATCACAGAAATGCCAGCACCGAAGACTAAGAAGGAAGTCATAGCATTCCTGGGGAAGATTCAGTACATCAGTCGGTTCATCGCCAAGTTGACGTCAGTATGTGAGCCTATCTTCAAAATCTTGAGAAAATATCAGCCGGTAAAATGGAATGAGCAGTGTCAAGCAGCCTTCGACAAGATCAGAGAGTACTTGGTAAAGCCTCATGTATTGAAACCTCCGAAACCGGGCAGACCTTTGATATTGTACTTGGCCATCGAATCAGAAGCACTGGGGGCAATGGTGGTACAGGGTAGAACATGCAGTCTATTATCTGAGTAAGAAGATGCTCTCATATGAAGCTCGTTATCAGGAAGTAGAGAAGATCTGTCTCGCAGTGGTATGGGCTTCCAGAAAATTGCGGCATTTTTTCCTGTCTTACAAGATCCAGGTAGTGGCAAAGGAGAATCCTCTAAAATATCTGCATTCAGTGCCTTCGCTAGTGGGGAAATTTGGCAGATGGTTAGTATTGATGACAGAGTTTGACATTGAGTATCTCACCACCAAAGTGGTCAAAGGGCGAGCAGTAGTAGAGTTTCTGGCATTGCAACCTGTTGAAGGGGATCAGTATAAGTTTGAATTTCCAGATGAAGAGATCCAAACAATAACAGTTCAGAGATGGAAAATGTATTTCGACGAAGTAGTGAATTACAAGGGAGCCGGAATTGGGATTGTGATAGTGACCCCCGAAGGAGAGACCTTGCCTTTTGCCAAAAGGTTGACATTCAGAGTAACAAACAACATGGCCGAGTATGAAGCATGTGCTTTTGGTTTGACTACATTGATAGCCTTGAAGGCCGAGAGTGTGGAAGTCTATGGAGATTCTATGTTGGTAGTCCAGTAGATGCGAGGAGAATGGGAATTGAAAGAAGAACGGTTGAAACCTTACCTTTTTTACCTCAAAATGTTGGCACAGGTTATCCCTGATTGTAAGTTTCAACACTTGCCAAAAGAGGAGAATCAGATGGAAGATGCATTGGCTACACTTGCAGCGACTTGGGAAAATCCAGAAAAGTTAGTGATGAGACCGTTGATACTGACAACAGCAAGAAGACCTGTTTATGAGATAGAGAGGATTATGGAAATAGAGGTCGATGACGGTAAACCTTGGTATTATGACATTCAGAGGTATCTGGAACATGGGGAACTCCCAGAGGGAGCAGGCAGAAAAGACAGAATAGCCATTCAGAGGTTAGCTTCCCAGTATGTGATTTTGAAAGGGGAACTGTATAAGAGGCAAGCAAACGGTATTCAGTTGAAGTGTGTGAGAAAAGAAGTGGCTCAGCAGGTAATGGAAGAAGTACACGCCGGGGTATGTGGTCTGCACATGAACGGGTTGAATATGTCCCACAAGATAGTGAGACAAGGTTTTTACTGGTCAACCATGGAGACATACTGTGCGAAGATGGTAAAGCACTGTCATAATTATCAGGCACACGGCAATTTGAATCATTTGCCGCACACAGAGTTGCACGGGTTGTCAAAGCCGTGGCCTTTCTCAGCATGGGGAATTGATATGATTGGAGAGATTCGATCGAATGCATCGAATGGGCATCGCTTCATAGTAGTGCCAGTAGATTACTTCTCAAAGTGGGTGGAAGCCGAATCGTTCTGCAATGTTACAGCAAAGCAGATGGCAAAGTTTATAGCTCGGAATCTCATTTTTCGGTACGGTATGCCGCACCATGTAGTGACGGACAACGGAGTTCAGTTCCAGGGGGAAACAAAGGAAATGCTACAGAAATACGGGATAGGCCATCACAAGTCATCGTCGTACAGGCCGCAAGCAAATGGGGCAGTTGAGGCAGCCAACAAGACTATAAAGATGATTTTAGCCAAGATGACATAAAACTGCAGAGATTGGGCCGACAAACTACCGTATGCTTTGTGGGGGTATAGAACATCAGTAAGAACAGCAACAGAAGCCACGCCTTACTCTTTGGTCTATGGAATGGAAGCAGTATTTCCAGTGGAAGTGGAAATACAGTCTATGAGGGTATTAGCAGAGGTAGAGTTATCGGAACAAGAATAGGCCACACAGAGGTTTGATCAGTTAGCACTGCTGGATGAGAAGAGAACGAAGTCTTTGTATCATATGCAGTTGTATCAGAAGAGACTAGCCCGAGTATTCAACAAGAAGGTACGCCCCACTAAGATAAAAAAGGGTGATTTGGTGCTTAAGCAGTCGAGGCCGTCGACGACAGATCCGAGAGGAAAGTTCAGACCTAACTGGGAAGGACCTTACATAGTGCAGAAAGTAATGGGAAATGTAGCAGTGAGACTGTCATACTTGGAAGGGAATGAGTTCACTGAGCCGATCAACGTAGATAGATTGAAGCAGTACTTTGCCTAAGGGAGAGAAGAATCAGCAGTCATCAGGAAGATTGACGGAAGACCTAACCCAACGGAATAAGAAAATTATTCATGCATGCATACACGTAACATACCTTGCATTCTCTCTGTGTTTGTTTTGTTTTGTGTTCGCAGGTTCGAAGGAGAAAAGAGGAAGCGGCAGAGATGACCAATCAAAAGCAGCGTCAGTGCAGTTTCAGTTTCGGGGATGAGTCCCAGGGGGCGAGGCCCACATCAGCAGTTTCGACGATGCGTCCCAGGGTTGTAACCCACTTCATTAGCGGTTTTGGGGATGCGTCCCAGGGTTGTAACCCATATCACCAGCAATTTCGCGGATGCATCCCAGGGTCGTCACCAATATTGGCAACGTTATTGGGATACGTCCCATGGTCGAGGCCCCCGTTGTCGGTTGCAGTTATCAGGAAGATTGATGGAAGACCTAACCGAACGGAATAAGAAAATTATTCATGCATGCATACACGTAACATACCTTGCATTCTCTTCGTGTTTGTTTTGTTTTATGTTCGAAGGTTCGAAAGAGAAAAGAGGAAGCGGCAGAGATGAGCCAATCAAAAGCAGCGTCAGCGCAGTTTCAGTTTCAGGGATGAGTCACAGGGGGCGAGGCCCACATCAGCAGTTTCGGCGATGCATCCCAGTGTTGTAACCCACTACATCAGCGGTTTTGGGGATGCATCCCAGGGTTGTAACCCATATCACCAGCAGTTTCGCGGATGCGTCCCAAGGTCGTCACCTATATTGGCAACATTATTTGGATGCGTCCCATGGTCGAGGCCCCCGTTTTCAGTTGCAGTTATCAGGAAGATTGACAGAAGACCTAACCCAACGGAATAAGAAAATTATTCATGCATGCATACACGTAACATACCTTGCATTCTCTTTGTGTTTGTTTTGTTTTGTGTTCGCAGGTTCGAATGAGAAAAGAGGAAGCGGCAGAGATGAGCCATTCAAAAGCAGAGTCAGCGCAGTTTCAGTTTCGGGGATGAGTCCCAGGGGGCGAGGCCCACATCAGCAGTTTCGGCGATGCGTCTTAGGGTTGTAACCCACTTCATCAGCGGTTTTGGGGATGCGTCCCAGGGTTGTAACCCATATCACCAGCATTTTCGCGGATGCGTCCCAGGGTCGTAACCCATATTGGCAACGTTATTGGGATGCGTCCCAGGGTCGAGGCCCCCGTTGTCAGTTGCAGTTATCAGGAAGATTGACAGAAGACCTAACCCAACGGAATAAGAAAATTATTCATGCATGCATACACGTAACATACCTTGCATTCTCTTCGTGTTTGTTTTGTTTTGTGTTCGCAGGTTCGAAGGAGAAAAGAGGAAGCGGCAGAGATGAGCCAATCAAAAGCAGCGTCAGCGCAGTTTCAGTTTCGGGGATGAGTCCTAGGGGGCGAGGCCCACATCAATAGTTTTGGGGGATGAGTCCTAGGGGGTGAGGCCCACATCAGTAGTTTCGGCGATGCGTCCCAGGGTTGTAACCCACTTCATCAGCGGTTTTGGGGATGCGTCCCAGGGTTGTAACTTATATCACCAGCAGTTTCACGGATGCATCCCAGGGTCGTCACCCATATTGGCAATGTTATTGGGATGCGTCCCATGGTCGAGGACCCCGTTGTTGGTTGCAGTTATCAGGAAGATTGACGGAAGACCTAACCCAACGGAATAAGAAAATTATTCATGCATGCATACACGTAACATACCTTGCATTCTCTTCGTGTTTGTTTTGTTTTGTGTTCGCAGGTTTGAAGGAGAAAAGAGGAAGCGGCAGAGATGAGCCAATCAAAAGCAGTGTCAGCGTAGTTTCAGTTTCGGGGATGAGTCCCAGGGGGCGAGGCCCACATCAGTAGTTTTGGGGGGATGAGTCCTAGGGGGCGAGGCCCACATCAGCAGTTTCGGCGATGCATCCTAGGGTTGTAACCCACTTCATCAGCGGTTTTGGGGATGCGTCCCAGGGTTGTAACCCATATCACCAGCAGTTTCGCGGATGCGTCCCAGGGTCGTCACCCATATTGGCAACGTTATTGGGATGCGTCCCAAGGTCGTTGGCCCCCTACATCATTAGTTTTGGGATGCGTCCCATGGTCGAGGCCCATTTTTTTGTCAGCGGTATTGGGATGCATCCCAAGGTCGAGGCCCCCGCTGTCAGTTGCAGCTATTGGGATGCGTCCCAGGATCGAGGTCCAGTGCGACATCAACTCAGGTCGAGGCAGCAGACAAGTCAAGAGGTAGTTGGCGAGCCGGTAAGTGAAAATGCATTGCATAACTTTGATAGGATTGTTCAAAGTCACACACTGCACAAGTACCATCAAAGTGGGGGCGACTGTAGGCATTTCATTTTTGCATGTGAGTCCCTATGATGAGTCTCATTTGGAGGCACTACCTTTTTTAGTCGAGGAAGTTGCGGGAAATGGTCGTCGGAAGGGAATCGGTATTTCGCTAAATTTTTTCCGCTTGTTTAGCTCCAAGCTCACTCGTTGGACGTTCGTTTTAAAGCTCCTTTGGCCTAAAAAACCCAGAACCATTTAACCTTGGCCCAAACCCACTCACCAAACCAACACAACACCTAGCCCACCACACTTGGCCCACACGCCCAAGGCCGTCAAAATACAACCCAATTAAATAAAATAATTAATTAAGTCATATACCAAATTAAATAAAATATTAAATCATATACCAAATTAAATAAAACATTAAATAAAATCATGCCTAATTAAAATCAATCAACAAAATATTATTCCTAATTAAAAATATTGTATTCCTAACTTAACAAATATTATGCCTAAACAACACAAATTAAATATATTGACTTTCTAAATTGAACTAATTTTGTCCCCCCTCAATCTTAGGATTTCCTTGTTTGACACTAAATCAAATCCCCCTTAAATGCCAAATCCATTTTATTGTCAAGCAAGGAGTAGCCCTACCCCTTTGCCTATAAAAAAACCAACCTCTCTCAACCCTTGCATCCTCTCACTCACACGCATACAGCAAGAAAAAAGCCTCTTGATTCAGGCATACACAGCAAATATTTCTCTTCTCCTCCTACACCCTTAGCCGAAAATCACAGCCCCATAAACCCCTCCATTACCGAAAACATTACAACCTGAAACACCACCGAAACAGCCCCCTATACACCAGCACACATCACCAAAAAATAGCCCCTATACAGTAGCACACATCACCGAAAAATAGCCCCTATATAGCAGCATACATCACCAAAAAACAGCCCATAAATCACATAAACCAATAACTAAAAAAATGCACTTAAAGTCTTTAAAAACACCCAAAACAGTAGCCTAAAACACCAAAAACAGTGACCAAAATACAGCAGAAATACAGCAGCAAAGCAGCAGCGAAATGGAGCAAAAAACAGTAGCTTGTACAGCGAAACAGCGAGGAAAAACGCAAACCAATGAACCAGAAAAGTTGCGGACCTTTCACCCTTTCGATCACCGTGAAACGCGAGTCCGAGAGTCGACGAAAAAGGTTAGACCTGAGGGTATTCTTTCACATCCATTTTTCAGTTGTATTTTTATTATTTATTGAGTTTCGTTCGCATGATCATTGTGGAGTGAAGCATGTTATAGCCCTTGAATAGATAGAAAATGCATGAATTGTAAAATGATGTATGTTGTGGCCCTTGAATAAAATGAAAAATATGTCGCCTCTCGTGGTATATAGGATGGAAACCCGGACATAAATTTCATAGCTGATTCCGAATGGATTGTAGTATGATATGTACTCAGGATACAACTCCACGTACCACTTGAGTAAATGGCGCATATTTCGTTTTAGGTTGTTTTGGATTTGTTTATTATTCGTTACTTGATTTTCGCATGTTATTTGTTTATGTAATGATGAGATAAAGCACATGGGCTTAGTAAGTGCGATTAAAGGTCCTCTATTTTGAGAGGTTAAAATCCTTTACCACGATGTTTTGCCGCGCCGGATGATGTATATTCGGTTGAATGTGAGATATGTTCAATCGGGTATACGAAGTCTGATATTATTGTCTTTATTTCTTATATGTATCGTGTTATTAACGTATGGGCTTAGTAAGTGCGATTAAATGTCCTCTATTTTAAGAGGTTAAAATCCTTTACCACGATGATTTGCCGCACCGGATAATGTATATTCGATTGGATGTGAGATACGTTCAATCGGATACACGAAGTCCGATATCGTTGTCTTTACTTTTTATATATGTATTGTGTTGTTTGCGCATGGGCTTAGTAAGCGCGATTAAAGGTCCTCTATTTTGAGAGGTTAAAATCCTTTACCACGATGCTTTGCCGCGCCAGATGTTGTATATTCGGTTGAATGTGAGATATGTTCAATCAGGTATACGAAGTCCGATATTATTGTTCATATTTCTTATATGCATCGTGTTATTAGCGTATAGGCTTAGTAAGTGCGATTAAAGGTCCTCTATTTTGAGAGGTTAAAATCTTTTACCACGATGTTTTGCCGCGCCGGATAATGTATATTCAATTGGATGTGAGATATGTTCAATCGGATACACGAAGTCCGATATCATTGTCTGTACTTTTTATATATGTATTGTGTTATTTGCGCATGGGCTTAGTAAGTTGGATTAAAGGTCCTCCATTTCGAGGGGTTAAAGAACCTTTACCACGATACTTCACCGCGCCCTCTTATTTCGTTATTCATTTTTCTTTGTATGTCATCTTCTTGCATAATCATGCATCATGTTGCATTGCGCATGGGCTTAGTAAGTCGGATTAAATGTCCTCCATTTTGAGGGATAAAAAGCCTACGGTCTATCTTTACCACGATATTTCACCGCGCCTTTTAGCCCGTTATTATTTATTAGGTGTTATCTATTCATCCGTTAACGTATGTGTCATGCATTTTAGAGGTCACTGATGTAACCCTGTTCGAACGCGTTCCAGAACGCCGCACGAACGCATGTTTTCTACCTCAGTTCGTTCGAACGCGTTTAAGAACGCTACTCGAACGTGAACCTTCTATTTACCGTTCGAACGCGGCTACGAACGACGCACGAAAGCCCACGGTAAACAGGCCCTCTTTCATCATCTCTCATGCATTGTTACTTGTTTTGTCATTTGCCTTTTTGATTGTTCATGTTCTCGCATTTAGTCATTTATTGTGTTCAAAGGGTCACATGTTCGTTTCCATAATGCATGTTTACACGATGGTTATCTACTTATGCTTTCGCATCCATCCATTCAACATGTTCATGAAGCTATATGTTTTCCATTATCCCGATTTGCTTTCATGCGTGATTGTACAATTATTATCTACTAGCATTCCTATGATCAAATGTAATGTGCTTATGACATTGTATGCTTGTCGTATGTCAATTTATCTTTATGCATGCAAATTCAGACATAGATTATATGTAAATAGGTTGTATGCAAATTTGGACATAGATTATACGCAAATAGGTTGTATGCAAATATGAAGATATGTTACATGTGAACTTAGATATGAGCCTTGTACTTATGCATGCGAACTTAAGAGTAAATTATCGTTGGAAATATGTTGCTTAGGCTTGGTTGAATTATTGCAAAAATCATTTATTACAAGTGACATAAGTAAGGGACCATTCCGAACCCAATGGTTTGAGGTATTCCCTTGCTAGGGGTGAGTGCGGCCTTAAATCTTTGTCCCGGTTCAGACCGGGTGGCGACTCCATTATTCTCCGGTTTAGTCTCCGTGGGCTATTCCATACTCCCAACCGGGCCGCGAGCCCGGAACAGCATGCGTCACCCAGTTTCTGTGTCCCACAATAAGCCGAAAGCCAAGAAGAAAGGGCTGGAGCTGATGGAATGTTTTGTGAAGGTAACGGGATATCAGGGAGAACCTGAACCGGTAGAAGTCAATGGGATTGTGGTACCCGGGTTTGAGATCTTTCATAAGGTGATAAGTGAGAAGTCACTGGCATCGAAAATTATGAAGAAGGAATAAGAGTAATGGGAAGAAGAGCTGATAAAGTTGGAGGGCCTGACCCTCGAGGAAAAAGAGGAAGAACCAGCTGTGGGAGATGAAGCATCTTTGGAGGATGAAGATGTTTATCTCTCTGATTTATTTGAATGTATTCCTGCATCTGCCAGCAATAAAGACAATCATTTTGCTTACTCGTCTGAGTCTTTCCCTTTCAATTTGCATGACTTGAGTATATTTGATATTAGTTCCACCAGAACAAATGCATTCAACCTTGGTACGCCAGAGAGCCCCAATGAAATTCTAATTGCAAGTGAGGTTACCTCTGAGGAGCGGGAGAAATTAGAAGGAATATTGGCCAAATATGCCAAAGTGTTTGCTTGGTCCTATGAGGACATACCTGGAGTAGACAGAAGCATCGCCCATCATACAATTCGAACTTATCCAAATATGAAGCCGGTGAAACAGAAACTTCGAAGGATGAGACCTGAGCGGGCCGAGAAAGTCAGAGAAGAAGTCAAGAAACAGATAGATGTGGGATTCCTGGAAGTGGTGAAGTATCCTGAGTTGTTGGCAAATATTGTGTCGGTGCCAAAGAAAGACGGAAAGGTCAGAATGTGTGTGGATTACAGAGATCTTAACAAGGCTTGCCCGAAAGATGATTTTCCTCTACCTCATATGTTAGACATTATGTCCCATAGCGTCACTGTTTGTAAATGATATTGTATTATTGTACAAAATTAACTATGTGATAATGAAATTGCCTTTTGCCGTTTTGTAATATTGTTTACTTTGATTTATAAATGGCGAAAGTCCATATGATTAGTACCTGGACTGAGAATGATATGAGACAGTATCAGTCCATAAAGGTTTAATCATTAAATATCCCTAGCCGTAGTATTATCGAGACTGGACATCGATAATGCGGAATAGACTAGTATTGCGCTTGTGCACGTTGTGAGAGCACAACAGCATAGTTCTCATATATTTAAGTATTGGATACTTATGCAAGTGCGATATGAGGTTGTGTTTTACCGATGGTACGGAAAACAGCTTCGCTCTGGATAGACCCCGCGGAATCCCATTGGTAGTATGTCTGCGTGTCTATGGGAGGCCGCATCAGGGTAGGTGTATATGGTCTTAACCTGAGACTTACATCGCTAGAACTTGCGACAATCGGTAAACTTTGGTTTTGGTGGTTGGGGACCTTAACCGGTTCTGTGTACACCTCTTCTGGGTTTATCGAGAATCGTAGTGTACTGGATGTGATGTCAAGATGGAAGTATCGCTTCAGACATATGGAGGTGATGATCACGCAGGACACAGAACTAGCACTCTATAAAAGGTTGCAACCGTCGGGACAATATGACCAGGTCAGGATTGTCCGATTTAAAGAGACTAGTTGCTTGATGTCCGATATATGTTTCGTACGGGGCAGACACATCTCCAGCCCCAGGCCTAGCATGTGATCATCCGATACTGGATCGATGTACGCAATACTACGGTATACTACGCTTGATATAGATCTTATATTCCTATAAGAATATTTCTGGAGAATTGGGTAGGCATGGTGCTTTGCTAGAAGCCAACCTTGTCTTGTGAATCGGTAAGAACGTAGTACGAGGTACGTGCGTGTTCGGATTATCCGACGACCGTATTCACTGCCAACATATCCGGAGATCTCTTGGGTCGCTTCCTGAAGATTCACCTATGATATTTGATTCGAACTTAATTAATCTTGGATTAATTGCGGAGAAACTTTATCTCGGATAAAGTGCCTTATTTAGAGAGAGAGAACGATTAATTTGGAATTAATCAGTAAAATTATTATATTCGATATAATGATGAAATTCGATTTCGACGCGAAATTAAAATTAGATTTTAATTCGGGCATACGAGTTAATTTAGAATTAATTCGTAAGCGACGTAAATAATAATTTCGCTAGGAGCGATTATTTATTTAAATTCGATTTAATTAACGTCGCGACGCAAGTTCGGTATTTCGGAAATATCGAACCCGAACGCGTGAGTGGACGTGGGCCCACTTTCATTTGGAAACGTGTGGGGCCACTTGACACATGTCATTATATGTATTATTTTATTGATAATACATTGCATGGTGATAGTGTATAATACACTCTAATGTTATGCATGGAATTTGAGAGTGTTTGACACTCTAAGCCTTTGCATGGCTTGTGTCATAGATTTATTATTATTTAATAATATTATGGCATAAATATAAATTGATTTTTGGTATCAAAATCAATCAAGAAAATCCTCTCTTCTCTCTCTTTTCTTGACCGAAAACCTGAAACAGTTTTGGTCTCCATTTTCTTCCATTTTGGTTGCCAAAAGATTGAAGAAAAGATTGTTGTTTGGAACATGCAAGGCTAGCACCTTCAAGGGATCAAAAGAGGTGATAGGGAAACCATCATAGAGCAAGGAATACACAAAGTTTGGTGCTTTCTTCTTCTTGTCTTCCTTGGCCGAACCTAATCTACCTTGGAGCTTCCATTTGGTTTGATTTTTCTTCATCAACATAGCATTGTAAGTATGATTCCGCCATACTTCATGTTTATATATATTCTTTGTTGTATTTCATGTATGCTTAATCTTTCCTTGGGACATATTATAGAAACCAACAATGGTATCATAGAGCCATGGTTAAGCATGAAATACTTTAGGTTAAAATTTGATAAAATTGGTTGAAGCATGTTATTGTGAAATTTGATGAATAAGTATGCTTGCATGTATATAGAATGATGTTATATGGAATCAATTTTATGAAAAATGCATTGGATGATTTTTCCCCAAAATTTTAACCTTGGCCGAATGGGTGTGTTAAGATTGGTTGTAAAAGCATGTCTTGTTTGAATATATATGTATGTGATGAATGAATAGTGTATATCGGATGGATATTAGAAGGGAAAGGGTAATTTTAGAAATTATTGTAAATTTGGAATTTATAAATTGGACCTGCGTGTCCAGCCTTATCTCTTTATCTCTTTGTATTCTCTTCTCACCTAATTCCCCTCAATGTAAATGAGGTTTCTCTTATTGTATTATGTAATTGGGTAGAAGTAGAATAGTGCTAACGGGGAGAGGAAAGGGAGTGATTTGTTCTAGGAACAAGTTGTTTATATATCCATCCGCATATCACTATTAATTTACTTTACGCGCTTTATGATGTTTTAGAAGCATGCTTAAGGGTGTATGATGATGAGACCTAACAAAGATAAATAAATTGGTTGCCAATTACGCGAAAATCCCTCAATTTATATTAAGCGAATATCCTTCCATTGAATGGTTCTTGTTCAAGATCCGAAGTTGGCATTGGTTTGTTTTGACCAAAGTCAAGACCTTTGTCAATCAAGGATGTACTTGAATCATGAGAGTTTTGTTGCATATCGGTGTCTTGTCCAAATCGTGATTTTTATTGGCCAAAGTCAAGATCACTTTTTGTCCAACGACATTGATTACGAAACTTTCCTCGTCAATGGGTCCCGCTTAACTGGAATCATTAGGTTGTTTTTGGCCAAAGCCAAGGCCTAGTTGATTCAGGATAGGGTTAGGAAAATGTATTAGATACATTGACATTATACATATGTTTCGGACTTGGATGTCCACCTAACCGGATCTAGGAATTGGATGAGATCCAATTGATCATGGAGATCTACCTAAGTTAAATAGCATACAATTTTTATTGGCCAAAGTCAAGGTTGTGTGTTATTTAACGGGATCCTAGCCCACTAGGAAATTCTATTTCCCGAGTTCTCTACAGAGGGTTAGAAACTTGAAGAAAATAGTGGGAGGCTATTATTGAATTTGCAATTTCATTCAGATATTTAGCCTTACGCGTCTTTCAAAATTATTTCGTCAATATTTTAAATAATTAGTTGGACTAATATATTGTTATTTTACTTGTAACAGTTTGACTGTACCCATAACATCGTTGACTTTATAGTTGGACTATAGTTGTCAAGATGATTGGCAAAGGTAATATCCGCGACATAATCATGGGCGATAATGTCTTCAAAGGGACAAACTTTGCCGACTGGGAAATGAACCTCAAGATAGTGCTTGGGGCTGAGAGGATACTGTATACTATTCAGACACCTCTCCCGCCTAAACCCACTGAGCCACTGGAGCTAGAGTTATGGAAGACTCATAGTGATGATTGTGACCAAGCTCAGTCAGTTATGCTAGCTGCAATGACCCAGCATTTCAGACGCCAGTACAGGGACTTGGATCCCTATAACATGATGGCAAGATTGCGTGATCTTCACCGCACCAATAAGCGGATGAAGAGGTACGAGCTAGTAAGGAAACTCTTCCGCTCCCGGATGACAGACGGCGCATCATTTGAAGTCCACGGGACTCAAATGATCGCCGACATTGATGAGTTGGCCAATATGGGAATAGTCTTGGAGGCTGAGCTGACGATTGATATGATATTACAATCGCTACCCGATACTTGGAAACAAATCATCATCAACTATAAGTTGATGGATACTGACGACACTCTTGGAGAGTTGTTGTCCGTGCTGAAGGAGTCCGAAAGGGAACTCCTAAAGGGGAGCAAGCGCGAGGCGCATTTTGCATTGACCTCTCATGCGCCAAAGGGTGGCCCCAAGGCAATTGGAGGTGCAAGGAAGAAGAAGTTCAAGAAGAAGGGCAAAGGCAAGTTGACAGTGGCTTCTAGGAAGCCAAAGGACAAATCTCGCGACATCTGCCTCAACTGCGGCAAGAGGGGTCACTGGAAACGTGACTGCCGAATGAGCATTGTGCAGAGGGAGGATATCAAGGCTAGCAAGGCTATTGCCTCTGGTATGTTTGTTATTGAGATAAATATGAATACTTCTAGTTTTAAAAATTGGATTTTTGATTCTGGTTGTGGTGCTCATATTTGTACTGATGTGCAGGATCTGCATGATAGCAGGGTGCTGGCATCAGGGGAGATGGATCTACGGGTCGGAAACGGAACACCAGTTGCTGTTTTGGCCGTAGGGACTTTTGTTTTAGTACTGCCCTCAGGGCATGAACTTAAACTTTTGAACTGTTATTTTGTACCTAGTTTAACTAGGAATATTATATCTGTGTCCTTGTTAACCCAGCAGGGTTACACTTTTGTATTCAGGAACACTGGGTGTTATTTATATAAAAATGATGCAGAAATTTGCACAGCTGTTGCAAATAACGGTCTTTATATTTTGAATATAAATGAATCTCCTAAAATGACAAACAAAAGGCTCAAAAGAAGTAATCTAAAAAAGATGAAGCTTATATGTGGCATTGTCGTCTAGGACACATCAACAAGACTCGCATATCCACACTTTCGAAAAGTGGGTACTTGGACGAATTTGATCCCAATTCATATGACGTCTGCGAATCTTGTCTTTTAGGCAAAATGCCTAAATCACCTTTTAGCGGTAAAAGTGAACATGCCACAGAACTATTGGCCCTCGTTCATACTGACGTATGCGGGCCCATGTCTAGCCAGGCTAGAGGTGGATTTCACTACTTCGTAACCTTTACAGATGATGCATCTCGTTACGGTTATGTGTATCTTATGAGACACAAGTCGGAAACTTTTGAGAAATTCAAAGAGTTTCGACACGAAGTGGAGAAACAAACTGGGAAGAGTATTAAGACATTACGGTCAGACCGTGGTGGCGAATACTTAAGTTATGAGTTTCAAGATTACTTGAAAGAATATGGTATTCTATCACAGTGGACTCCTCCTGGAACACCGCAATTAAACGGTGTGTCCGAACGGAGAAACCGCACCTTGTTGGACATGGTGAGGTCAATGATGAGTCGCACTGAGCTACCAATATCCTTCTGGGGATACGCATTAAACAGTGCTATACTTATTTTGAATAAGGTACCGTCGAAGTCTGTTAAACAGACCCCATATGAGATATGGACAGGAAGGAAACCAGGTTTCTCTTTCCTAAAGATTTGGGGATGCTGGGCATATGTTAAACGTTTGGAAAGTACCAAACTTGAACCCCAAACTGATAAATGCCTTTTTGTAGGATATCCTAGGGAAACCAAAGGATATTACTTCTATCACCCACAAGAGAACAAAGTATTTGTTTCTACAAGCATTTTTCCTTGAGAAGGATTTTATAAATGCAGTGGTAAGTGGGAGGAAAGTAGAACTCGATGAAGATCGTAGTGATACTGTTCCTGGCAATGAATCAACGACGGAACAAGAACAGACCGTCCGGGATGAGTCTGTACCACAAACTTCACATACACAAGGACCGCGTAGGTCGGAGAGAGTCAGAACAGTACCTGAGAGGTATGGGTTCCTGATCTCACCTCATATAGATATTAATCTTATTGAGGATAATGAGCCGGCTACGTATGAGGAAGCGATACAAAATATCGATTCCGCTTTATGGCAAGAAGCCATGAAGTCCGAGATGGATTCCATGTACGCCAACCAAGTTTGGACACTGGTTGATGCACCAGAAGGCGTAAAGCCTATTGGATGCAGATGGATCTTCAAGAAGAAGACCGACATGGATGGCAACGTACAAACGTACAAGGCTAGGCTTGTAGCGAAGGGGTATCGTCAACAATATGGTATTGATTATGACGAAACCTTCTCACCCGTTGCCATGATTAAATCCATTCGGATAATGCTTGCAATAGCTGCAATTTCGATTACGAGATATGGCAGATGGACGTTAAAACCGCTTTCCTTAACGGAAACCTTTTGGAGGATGTTTATATGCAACAGCCTGACGGTTTTATCGTACCTAGACTTGCAAACAAGGTTTGTAAGTTAAATCGATCCATTTATGGATTGAAGCAAGCATCACGGTCATGGAATCAGCGTTTTGATGAGATCATAAAAGAATATGATTTCGTGCAAAACGCAGATGACCCTTGTGTATACAAGAAGGTTAGTGGGAGAGCACTTACTTTTATTGTCCTTTATGTCGACGACGTATTGCTTATAGGCAATGACATTCCCATGCTAACGTCGGTGAAAGCTTGGCTTTCATTAAAATTCTCCATGAAAGATCTGGGAGAAGCGGCCTTTATTCTTGGAATAAAGATCTACAGGGATAGATCTAGAAAGCTGCTTGGACTCTCCCAGAGTACATACATTGATAAAGTGTTGAAGCGATTCAACATGGAACAATCCAAGAGGGGATTGGTTCCAGTGGTACGTGGTACCTCTCTGTCTAAGGACATGTGTCCTAAGACTTAGGAAGAGAGAAACCACATGAGTCGGATACCGTTCGCCTCGGCAGTCGGATCGATCATGTATGCCATGATATGTACACGACCTGATGTCTCATATGCTTTGAGCATGTGCAGTCGCTATCAGGCCGATCCAGGTGAAGGTCACTGGATAGCAGTTAAGAATATCCTTAAGTATCTTAAACGAACTAAGGATGCTTTCTTAATTTATGGAGGTGGAGAACTTGCGGTATCTGGGTATACCGATGCAAGTTTCCAAACCGACAAGGATGACTACAAGTCGCAATCCGGGTACATTTTTTGCTTGAATAACGGAGCAGTGAGCTGGAAATCTTCCAAGCAAGATACTGTTGCCGATTCAACAACAGAAGCGGAGTACATCGCTGCATCTGAAGCAGCAAAGGAGGCAGTTTGGATCCGAAAGTTCCTAATCGGATTAGGAGTAATTCCGTTAGCAGCTGAGCCCGTTCCATTGTATTGTGACAATAACGGGGCTATAGCACAGGCTAAGGAACCAAGGTCTCATCAACGGTCCAAGCATGTTCTTCGACGTTATCATCTGATTCGGGAGATTATACATCGTGGCGATGTAAAAGTCGAGAAGGTCACATCAGATGACAACATTGCAGATCCGCTGACGAAAGCTGTTCTTCAGCAAGTTTTTGAACGACACATACATAGTTCGGGTATTAGATGCTTGAGTGACTGGCTATAGGCCAAGTGGGAGATTGTTAGACATTATGTCCCATAGCGTCACTGTTTGTAAATGATATTGTATTATTGTACAAAATTAACTATGTGATAATGAAATTGCCTTTTGCGTTTTGTAATATTGTTTACTTTGATTTATAAATGGCGAAAGTCCATATGATTAGTACCTGGACTGAGAATGATATGAGACAGTATCAGTCCCTAAAGGTTTAATCATTAAATATCCCTAGCCGTAGTATTATCGAGACTGGACATCGATAATGCGGAATAGACTAGTATTGCGCTTGTGCACGTGTGTGAGCACAACAGCATAGTTCTCATATATTTAAGTATTGGATACTTATGCAAGTGCGATAGGAGGTTGTTGTTTTACCGATGGTACGGAAAACAGCTTCGCTCTGGATAGACCCCGCGGAATCCCATTGGTAGTATGTCTGCGTGTCTATGGGAGGCCGCATCAGGGTAGGTGTATATGGTCTTAACCTGAGACTTACATCGCTAGTACTTGCGACAATCGGTAAACTTTGGTTTTGGTGGTTGGGGACCTTAACCGGTTCTGTGTACACCTCTTCTGGGTTTATCGAGAATCGTAGTGTACTGGATGTGATGTCAAGATGGAAGTATCGCTTCAGACATATGGAGGTGATGATCACGCAGGACACAGAACTAGCACTCTATAAAAGGTTGCAACCGTCGGGACAATATGACCAGGTCAGGATTGTCCGATTTAAAGAGACTAGTTGCTTGATGTCCGATATATGTTTCGTACGGGGCAGACACATCTCCAGCCCCAGGCCTAGCATGTGATCATCCGATACTGGATCGATGTACGCAATACTACGGTATACTACGCTTGATATAGATCTTATATTCCTATAAGAATATTTCTGGAGAATTGGGTAGGCATGGTGCTTTGCTAGAAGCCAACCTTGTCTTGTGAATCGGTAAGAACGTAGTACGAGGTACGTGCGTGTTCGGATTATCCGACGACCGTATTCACTGCCAACATATCCGGAGATCTCTTGGGTCGCTTCCTGAAGATTCACCTATGATATTTGATTCGAACTTAATTAATCTTGGATTAATTGCGGAGAAACTTTATCTCGGATAAAGTGCCTTATTTAGAGAGAGAGAACGATTAATTTGGATTAATCAGTAAAATTATTATATTCGATATAATGATTGAAATTCGATTTCGACGCGAAATTAAAATTAGATTTTAATTCGGGCATACGAGTTAATTTAGAATTAATTCGTAAGCGACGTAAATAATAATTTCGCTAGGAGCGATATTATTTATTTAAATTCGATTTAATTAACGTCGCGACGCAAGTTCGGTATTTCGGAAATATCGAACCCGAACGCGTGAGTGGACGTGGGCCCACTTTCATTTGGAAACGTGTGGGGCCCACTTGACACATGTCATTATATGTATTATTTTATTGATAATACATTGCATGGTGATAGTGTATAATACACTCTAATGTTATGCATGGAATTTGAGTGTTTGACACTCTAAGCCTTTGCATGGCTTGTGTCATAGATTTATTATTATTTAATAAATATTATGGCATAAATATAAATTGATTTTTGGTATCAAAATCAATCAAGAAAATCCTCTCTTCTCTCTCTTTTCTTGACCGAAAACCTGAAACAGTTTTGGTCTCCATTTTCTTCCATTTTGGTTGCAAAAGATTGAAGAAGAAAAGATTGTTGTTTGGAACATGCAAGGCTAGCACCTTCAAAGGGATCAAAAGAGGTGATAGGGAAACCATCATAGAGCAAGGAATACACAAAGTTTGGTGCTTTCTTCTTCTTGTCTTCCTTGGCCGAACCTAATCTACCTTGGAGCTTCCATTTGGTTTGATTTTTCTTCATCAACATAGCATTGTAAGTATGATTCCGCCATACTTCATGTTTATATATATTCTTTGTTGTATTTCATGTATGCTTAATCTTTCCTTGGGACATATTATAGAAACCAACATCATATAGATGTGCTAGTTGACAGTGCGGTTTTATCTCCCATGTATTCATTTACAGATAGGTTTTCAGGATACAATCAGGTTCTCATGGCTAAAGAAGACAAGCACAAGACTGCCTTTGTTACCGAGTGGGGCACATATTGGATGGCCACTACGCTATTCCACGATTTGATACACAAAGAGATTGAAGTGTATATGGATAATATGATGGTAAAATCAGAGACGAGAATTGGGCATATAGAAGCATTAGAGAAGTTCCTTCAAAGAGTTGACAAATACAACTTGCGGTTGAATCCCAAAAAATGTGTGTTTTGGGTAATATTAGGAAATTTTATGGGACATACATTTGGAATGGGAGGAATAGAGGTAGACTCTGAGAAGATCAAAGCAATTATTGAGATGCCAGCACCGAAGACAGAGAAGGAAGTCAGAGCATTCCTCAGGAAAATTCAGTATATCAGTCGGTTCATCGCCAAGTTGACATCAGTATGTGGGCCTATCTTCAAACTACTGAGAAAAGACCAGCCAGTGAAATGGAATGAGCAATGTCAAGCAGCCTTCGACAAGATCGGAGAATACTTGGTAAAACCTCCTGTATTGACACCTCTGAGACCGGGCTGACCCTTGATATTGTATTTGGCCATAGAATCAGAAGCACTGGGGGCAATGGTGGTACAGGCAGATGAGACAGGGGTAGAGCATGCAGTCTACTATCTCAGTAAGAAGATGCTTTCGTACGAAGCCCGCTATCAAGAAGTAGAGAAGATCTGTTTGGCAATGGTATGAGCATCCAGAAAACTGTGGCATTACTTCCAGTCTTACAAGATCCAGGTGCTAGCCAAAGAAAATCCCTTGAAGTATCTACATTCAGTGCCTTCGCTAGTGGGGAAGTTGGCCAGATGGTTAGTGTTGCTGACAGAGTTTGACATTGAGTATCTCACCTCCAAAGTAATCAAGGGGTGAGCCATAGCATAGTTACTGGCATTGCAACCTATTGAAGGAGATCAGTACAAGTTTGAATTCCCAGATGAAGAGATCCAAGCAATAACAGTTCAAGGATGGAAAATGTATTTCGACGGAGCGATGAATTGCAAATGAGCCGGAATTGGGATTGTGATAGTGATCCCCGAGGGAGAAACCTTACCTATGGCCAAGAGGTTGACGTTCGGAGTAACTAACAACATGGCCGAGTATGAAGTATGTGCTTTTGGATTGACTGCATTGATAGCCTTGAAGGATGAGAGCATGGAGGTCTACGGAGATTCGATGTTGGTAGTCCGACAGATGCAGGGAGAATGGGAATTGAAGGAAGAACGGTTGAAACCTTACCTTTTTTACCTCCGAAAGTTGGCACAGGCTATCCCCGATTGTAAGTTTCAGCACTTACCGCGAGAAGAGAATCAGATGGCAGACGTATTAGCTACACTTGCAGCGACTTGGGAAAATCCAGAGAAGTTAGTGATGAGACCATTGGTACTGACAACAGCAAACAGGCCCATTTATGAGATAGAAAGAGTTCTGGAAATGGAGATCGACGATGGTAAACCTTGGTATCATGACATTCAAAGGTATCTGGAACACAAAGAATTCCCAGAAGGAGCAAGCAGAAAAGACAGAATAGCCATTCAGAAGTTGGCTTCTCAGTATGTGATTTTGAAAGGAGAATTGTACAAGAGACAGGTAAATGACTTTCAGTTGAAGTGTTTGAGAAAAGAAAAGGCTCAGAAGGCAATGGAAGAAATACATGCCGGGGTATGTGGACCGCATATGAATGGGTTGAATTTGTCTCGCAAGATTGTAAGACAAGGTTTCTACTTGTTGACCATGGAGACAGACTGTGCAAAACTGGTAAAACATTGTCATGATTGTCAAGCACACGGTAATTTGAATCATCTGCCGCACACAGAGTTGCATGGGCTATCAAAGCCATGGCCTTTCTCAGCATGGGGAATTGATATGATCGGGGAGATTCGACCGAGTGCATCGAATGGACATCATTTCATAGTAGTGGCAGTGGACTACTTCTCAAAATGGGTGGAAGCTAAGTCATTTCGTAATGTCACAGTAAATCAGATGGCGAAGTTCATAGCTCGGAACATCATATGTCGATATGAGATGCCGCATCATGTAGTGACAGATAACAGAGTTCAGTTTCAAGGGGAAACGAAGGCAATGCTACAGAGATATGGGATAGGACATCACAAGTCATCACCTTACCGCCGCAGGCAAATGGGGCAGTTGAGGCAGACAATAAGACAGTAAAGAATAGCTAAGATGACAGAGAACTGCAAAGATTGGGCTAACAAGCTACTGTATGCCCTGTGGGGGTACAGAACATCAGTAAGAACAGCAACAGGAGCCACGCCTTACTCTTTGGTCTATGGAATGGAAGCAGTACTGCCAGTGGAAGTTCAGATACAATCCTTGAGGGTATTAGCAGAAACAGAGTTACCTGAACAAGAATGGGCTGCATAGAGATTTGAACAGTTAGCACTACTAGATGAAAAGAGGCTGAAGTCCTTGCATCACATGCAGATATATCAGAAGAGACTAGCACGAGCATTTAACAAGAAGGTGCGTCCTATTAAGATCAGAAATGGTGATTTGGTACTTAAGTAGTTGAGGCCGTCGACGACAGACCCAAGAGGAAAGTTCAGACCTAACTGGGAAGGACTCTACATAGTGCAGAAAGTAATGGGAAATGGGGCAGTGAGACTGTCAGATTTGGAAGGGAACGAGTTCACCGAGCTGATCAACGTGGATAGATTGAAGCGGTATTTTTCCTAAGGGAAAGAAGACCGAGCAGTCACCAAGGGAATTGACAGAAGACCTAACCCAACGGGATATGAAACTCATTCATGCATGCATGCATACACGTAACATATTTGCATTCTTTTTATGTTTGTTCTGTTTTGTAAAAACAGGTTTCAAAGAAGAAAAAGAGAAAGCGGCAAAAGCAAGCCAACCAGAAGTAGCAACAGTACAGTATCATCAGTTTTAGGAAGGAATCAGTATCAGTTTGGGGGCGAGGCCCACATCAACATCGGTTTGGGGGCGAGGCCCATATCAACACCAGTTTAGGGGCGAGGCCCATGTCAGCATCAGTTGGGGGATGAGTCCCAGGGTCGAGGCCCACATCCGTATCAATTTGGGGGTGAGGCCCATGTCAACATCGGTTTGGGGGCGAGGCCCACATCAACATCAGTTTGGGGGCGAGGCCCATGTCAGCATCAGTTTAGGGATGAGTCCTAGGGTCGAGGCCCACACATATCATCAGAAATTTTGGGGATGAGTCCCATGGGCGAGGCCCACATCAGTATCAGTATCAGTTTTGGGGATGAGTCCCGGGGGGCGAGGCCCACGTCAGTATCAGTATCAGTTTTGGGGATGGTTCTCAGGGTCGTGACCCACATCATCAGCAATTTTGGGGATGAGTCCCAGGGTCGAGACCCACATCATCAGCATCAGTTTTGGGGATGAGTCCCAGGGTCGTGACCCACATCATCAGCAGTTTTGGGGATGAGTCCCGGGGTCATGACCCACATCATCAGCATCAGTTTTGGGGATGAGTCCCAGGGTCGTGACCCACATCTTCAGTAGTTTTGGGGATGAGTCCCAATGTCGTGACCCACATTATCAGCATCAGTTTTGGGGATGAGTCCCAGGGTCGTGACCCCCGTTGTCGGTTGCAGTTATTGGGATGCATCCCAGGATCGAGGTCCACTGCATCATAAAATCAGTTCGAAGCAGCAGGCAAGTCAGGTGGCAGCTGGCGAGCTAGGTAAGTAAAAATACATTGCACAACTTTGATAGGATTGTCATTGTCACACACTGCACAAGTCCCATCAAAGTGGGGGCGACTGTAGGCACTACATTTTGCAAATAAGTCCTGATGATGAGTCTCGTACGAAGGCACTACTCTTTAGGTTGCGAAAGTCGCGGGAAACGAATGTCGAAAGGGGAAATTCAGAATAAGTATGTCATCAGATTCAATTCACATGTTCACTGCTTTCGTTCGTGCTATGTTCGTGAACATGTTCGAACGTCAAGCAGATTGCAGGCGTTCGTACAGCGTTCGAATCGGCGTTCGAACGGTGTCGGTACTTCTGGTTTTGTTGCTAGCCTCACGCCCAAGCCCAATTAGCCCACCAAAACCCACCCAAAAATAATTAAAACATTTAAAACATGTCACAAATTAAAATAATATCCTTCATAAATTAAATAAATCACTTCCCAATTTAAATAATTCACATACCTAAATGAAACAAATCAAATATATGATCTTCCTTATCAAACCAAATATCCTCCCTAACTTAAGAAGATTTTTCCTTGTGAGACACTAATCAAAATATTCCCCCATAATTACTTGATCTCATTCCTATTCAAACAAGAGAAACCCTAGCCTTTGCCTATAAAAGAAACACAAATCCAACCTTAGAACCCCTAGCACATACATACAAAACACAAGAAATTCTGCAAAGCATTAGCACATTTGCCTACCTAGTTCACATGCCCAAAACAAAAAAAAAACAAGAAAACAAATAATTTTCTCTCCTACCCTACTCCACCATCACGGAAACACTCACCAAATAACTCATCCATTGTCGCATAAACGAAACCCCCATACCAGCCATACCTTCACGCAAAAAAGTCCCAAATCACCCCAAAACAGTGAACAAATCACCCCAAAAACAGTCTCTTAATATACCAAAACAGTGACAAAAAAACTGCACTTTAAAACCCTTAAATTACAGTAAGAAACAGCAGTAAAACAGCAGCAAAACAGAGGAAATGACAGCTCAAAATAGTGAAGCAGCGAACGAGAGCAGTGGACCAGTGGACCGGAGGAGTTGCGAGCATCAACCCTTCCGACGGCTGTGTAACGCACTTTCGAGGGACGACCTAAGAGGTTAGACCTGAGGGCACCCTTCTTATTTATTCTCATCCTTTTTTCTTATTGTTTATTAGAATTCCTTCGCATGAGAGTCGTTTGTTGATATATGTTGTGGTCCTTAGATGAATGGAATATGTGTTCTCTCTTGTGGTATATCGGATGGAAACCCGGACGTAAATTCCGTAGCCGAATCCAAATGGACGGTATTGCGGTTTACATTCGAGATACAATACCACGTATCACTTGAGAGATTCACACACTTTGTTTCATCCAACCTTGTATTCGAGCATGATTGGGTTGCTAGCATGTTATTTATCTTTTAAGCATGATTTAGTCATTAGTATGCTATTGTTTTCTGCATGTTATTTATTTATGCATGATGATATAGTGTGCATGGGCTAACTAAGGTGGATTAAAGGTCCTCTATTGGAGGGAAATGCCTAAAGGCTACCTTTTCCACGATGTTTTGCCGCGCCGGACGGAGTATGTTTGATTGAATGTGAGATATGTTTAATCGAGCATACGAGGTCCTATATTATTGTTGTCTTTATTTTATATGCATGGTAACATAATGCACATGGGCTAACTAGGGTGGATTAAAGGTACTCTATTCGAGGGAAATGCCTGAAGGCTACCTTTACCACGATGTTTTTCCGCGCCATTTATTATGTCATTTACCATTTGCATATCATTTCTTTATTTACGCATGCATTACATTCTAGTGCAACAGGCTAACTAAGGTGGATTCAAGGTCCTCCATTCGAGGGAAAATGCCTAAGGGCTACCTTTACCACGATATTTTACCACGCCGGACTAGGTACACCCGATTGAATGGGAATGAGTTCAATCGGGCACACGGGGTCCTACATTGTGGATTGGATTATCTATGTATGTGTTGCGTCGTCTATCATACATCAGGTCTTATCCCGTTCGAACGCGTTCTCGAACGTTATACGAACGCGAACCTTCTATTTACCGTTCGAACGCGTTTATGAACGCTACTCGAATGCGCATGTGTTTTCTTTATTTTATCATGCATCAGGTCTTGTCCCGTTCAAACGCGTTCTCGAACGCTATACGAACGCGAACCTTCTGGTTATCGTTCGAACGCGTTTACTAACGCTACTCGAACGTGCACATATTTTCTTTATTTTATCATGCGTCATGTTTGGCCCCGTTCGAACACGTTATCAAACGCTATACGAACGCGGACCTTTTGTTTACCGTTCGAACGCATTTACGAATGCTACTCGAACATTCATGCGTTTTGTTTTATCATGCATCAGGTCTTGTCCCGTTCGAACGCGTTCTCAAACGCTATACAAACGCAAACCTTATGTTTACCGTTCGAATGCGTTTTAAAACGCTACACGAACGCACATACACTGAACTGATTCCTCTTCATTTCATGCATAATTTCTTCTTGGGTGATTTCTCTTGTATTATGTAATTAATCATACCATTCCATTATTGACACTTTTACTGTTATCATTTATTTGTATTCCTGCATTTATCTATTTGATGTGTTCGTGAGATGGTATTCAAGCATGATTAGGTCGTTATTATGTTACTTGGTTCTTAAGCATGATTTAGCCGTTAGTACGTTATTCCTCTATGCATGATTTGGTTATCTGCTTTCGCAATAGGCGTTCAATTTACGTTTATGTTTAGGTTGTTATTTATTTTTCATGTTTGATGATTCAACATGTTCATGGGATTATTGTGTGATATCGTATGTTTGTCGTTATGATGATTTATTTTATACATGCGAACTTAGGAATAGATTATCCTTGGAAATATATGTTGCTTAGGCTTGGTTAGATTATTGCACAAATCATATCATTACAAGTGGCATAAGTAAGGGACCATTCCGAACCCAACGGTTTGAGGTCTTCCCTTACGAGGGGTGAGTACGGCCTTAAATCATTTTCCCGGTACCGGGTGGCGACTCCATGTTATTTCTCCGGTTTAGTTCCCCCGTGGGCTATTCCGTACTCCCAACCAGGCCGCGAGCCTGGAACAGCGTCGTCCAACATCAGTGTCCTATATATACCACAATATATCCCACGATCTCCATTGTTATCCAGAAACGTGAGATTCAATAGGCACCTCGAGACGGCTTTGCTTTCATCCCCCTACGGATGGTGTCTTTTTTGGGTCAATATCAAGTTTGGATTCCGAAAGGATATGGACTCTAGATGTATCTGGTGATTTGACCTACCCTACAGTGGCACTTCACTAGTTAAGTCCAACGATTCTGAAATAATGGGTCACACTCACAAAGGAATGATTAAGTTGTTAATCAAGGTTTCCTTGATCAAAATAATGGTAGTTGATTAATATAGGAATAAGATTTATGGAAGAAACCATTGGTTCACGTATCAATGTGCAAAGCCAGGTGACAATGATCATGGAAACCCTTACGAAAAGTTTCCTGCAATTTAAAAGCAATTGTTCTATGAATAAGTTGATTTTCACGTTGACTGAACTGCTAAATGAGCTCACCAATTACGAGTCCGTCATGATGGGTCCTCGTAGGTCTAATGCTGAGGCAAATGTTGCCGAATCTTTTAAATATGTAAAGAAGAAGAAGAAAGGCAATTGGAAGGCTAATGCAAAACAAATTAAAAATAAAAACAACAAAAGCTCTACACGAACCAATGCCAAAGGAAAATGTTTCCATTGTGAACTGTTGGGAAGCGGCCGCGAGTGCACAGCAGAAAATAAAAATTATTATGCCGCTTTCCCCTTGCCCAAGACCCATTTGTTTTGATTATTCTACAAGCCTAGGCATGTTACTATATATTCTAAGTATAAAACTCATAAAACATGCAAAGAACATAAACCTAAACATGCTAACTATCATAAGAACTCTAATTAAAATAAAGAAAGAAAAAGACTTACTTGAACCATAGACTCCTCCAGTCCTCCCTCCAATCTACAAGCTTTTATCTAACTCAGCAAGCTCTTCCATGTTCCAAAGATCCACCCAAGTGTGTGGCCTCCAAAGATGCACACACCAAAGCCAAAACTCAACTGCAAGACTACGCCATGAGTGCACGGTTATTTTGCCCTTTGGTGCTAGCCTAGGCAAATACCTCAAAACTTTTAACTCGAGGTTCCTCTAGTCAATTAGACTTAAGGATCCTCAAAATCAGTGGTTTACTCTTAAACTTTAGAGTTTCTCACTTATATAAACCCAAGATATGAAAGGTTTGGTGTAAAAAATTGTGAAGAATTCTTTGGGTTTATATAGTGCTCCAAAGATAAAAAAAAATTAATTAAGAATCTGATGTGTGATAAAAGCTTATTTAATCTTAGCCATTGGATCTTAATTTAGTGGTTAAATGAGATTATAAAACCCTAATAAGAGTTTGGGCCGAATTGGAATTCAAAACAAATAACAAAAAAAAATTACTATTCACATGAATATTAATTTTTTTTTTATTCCAATTCCCAAAGTGCCCCCATCGTCATTCACCAATCCCTAATCCACTATGGAACCTCATAAATGATCTGTTCAATAATTAAACACATTGAACCATTTATGAACAATTCCTACAGCAATCATATATGCTGTTATATTTGTATTGTGCACTGTTAACCATTGATTTCGACTTTGTTGTGTGTGACCTTTTGGGTTCCCCTCAAGTTGGACATGAAATGAATCGTGATAACTTAATCGAACATAAATTATCCTCTGATCATATGGTCGTTCGATTTCAATGACCAAGGTTGACATCTAGCAACATATCAAGGCCCCCAAATGAGAAGGAAAGATATATATACCCATTCTGTATGTGGACATTGCTCCTTAGATAATTTTATTCCATGACAAGTAGGTAAATTACCTCTTTTGGAATTTTCCATTTTGAATCTTTTCAAAACTTTATCTATGTACATAGATTGAGAAAGTCCTAACAACCTCTTAGATCTATTACGGTAGATCTTAATGCCGAGGATGTAGGCTGCTTCTCCCAAATCATTCATGGAGAAATTCTGAGATAACCATTGTTTGGTGGTTTGCATCATGGGAATATCATTCTCGATGATTAATATGTCATCGATATATAATACAAGAAAAACAACATCAATCCTACTACTTTTCCTGTAAACACACGGCTCGTCTACATTTTTGATGAAGTCAAATTCTTTGATTGTCTCATCAAATCGTATATTCTAACTTCTGGAGGCTTGCTTGAGTCCATAAATGGATTGTTTAAGCTTGTATACTTTATTATGATCATCCTTAGATGCAAACCCCTCAGGTTGTGTCATATAGACTTCCTCTACGAGGTTCCCATTAAGGAAAGTTTTTTTGACATCCATCTTCCAAATCTCATAATCAAAGTGTGCAGCTAGTGCCAGTAAAATTAGAATGGACTTTATCATTGCAACAGGCGAGAAGGTTTCGTCATAGTCAATTCCTTATATTTGTCTATAACCTTTCGCTACCAACCTAGCCTTATAGGTTTGGATGTTGCCTTCTGCATCAGTTTTACGCTTGTAAATCCACTTGCAGCCTATGGGTTTATCCCTTCATGTGCATCTACCAAGTCTCAGACTTGATTCTGATACATAGAGTATATTTCGGATTTCATGGCCTCAAGCCACTTGACTGAATCAATGTCACGCATTGCTTCGTCATAACTGATGGGATCGTCATTATCAATGACCTGATCATGTTCCTCATCAATATGGAAACCGTATCTTTCAGGCTCATGTCTTTCCCTACCAGACCTTCTGAGTTTATAACATTGTGGTTGTTCCATCGCTACCCTTTTGAGGGGCATGGGGTTTAGTTCTATGTTAGTTTGTTCTTCTCGTACCTCATCGAGGTCAAGTCTACTCCCACTATATTTCTTGAGAAGGAATTCATTCTCTAGAAATTTAGCATTTCGTGAGACAAATGTTATTTGTTCATTTGGGAAGTAGAACACGTATGCTCTTGAGTTCAATGCATATCCTACAAACTTACATTTAACTGCTCTATCATCCAATTTGTTAGTTTGTGTGAGCTTGATATATGCGTCACATCCCCAAATTCTTAGATAACTAAGACTAGGACGTTTCCCAGACCATAACTCATATGGTGTTTGACTAACAGTCTTGGAAGGAACTTGGTTTAGTAGTAGTGTTGCAGTTTCTAAAGCAAAACCCCAAAATGAAAGAGGTAGATCCGTGTCTGGCATCATTGATCGGACCATATCTAATAATGTCTGATTTCTCCTTTCGGAGACCCCATTATATTGTGGAGTTCCCGGAGGAGTCCACTGGGAAACAATGCCATTTTCTCTCAAGTAAACTTGAAATTTGTTGCTTAAGTATTAACCACCTCGGTCAGACCTTAGTGACTTAATACTTTTATTAAGCTGGTTTTCTACTTCAGCCTTGAAGTCTTTGAATTTCTCAAAGGCTTCAGATTTGTACCGCATAAGGTACACAAACCCATATCGCGAATGATAATCGATAAAGGTAATGAAGTATGAGAATCCACCTCTAGCGGTGACTGACATTGGTCCGCATACATCAGAGTGTATGAGTTCTAATGTCTCCGCTGCATGCTGTCATTTACCTTTGAAGGGTAATTTGGTCATTTTACCAAGTAAACAAGACTCACAAGTTCCATAAGGTTTATATTTGAAGTGTTTGAAATACCCATCCTTATGTAGATTAGTTAATCTTGTTTCATTAATATGACCTAAACGACTGTGCCATAGAAGTAATTCATTGAGATTATTCGAGTTAACGTTGTATATATTAGAGGTTGAACATTCTTTGTTAGTTTATAAGACATAGATACCATTATTCAAAATACCATCTCCATATTTTATTTCATTGAAATAAATATAACATCCATTACAACTTATTAGGCATGAAAAGCCTTTATTACATAAAGAAGAAATTGAAATGATGTTCTTTACTAGAGAAGGTACATAAACACAATCTTCTAAGTCTAAAACTAAACCATTCCGCAAAACTAATGAATAAGTCCATATGCAATATGCAGCCAGTTTTGCTCCATTACCCATACGTAAGTCAACCTCCCTATGACGGAGTCTCCTACTGTTTCTCAGCCCCTGCACATTGTTACACAAGTGAGTCCCACAACCGGTGTCAAGCACCCAATTAGAAGGTTCATAGTTTTGAGAATATAGTTCAATCATATACAACATACCTGAAGCATTGGGCTTCTTGGCCTCTTGGGCTTCTCTAGCTTCCTTGGCTTTCAATGATCTGCAGTCTTTCTTCCAATGACCATTCTTTCCACAAAAGAAACATTTCCTCTTTCCTTTTTTCTTCTCCACCTTACCATTGGGCTTTAGGTGATCTGGAGCCTTGGCCTTGCCCTTATATTTCTATGGGCCTCGTGGCTTCAGGTCCGTACCCGTAAGCATGACGGAGGTTTTAAGCTATGGTTTCAAGTCCTTCTCTGCTTGCTTTATCAGATTGTGCAATTCAGCTAAAGTAGCTTCTTTATCAGATAAATGAAACTGCATAATAAAGTTAGAGAATTCTTTTGGTAAGGACTGAAGAATCAGATCGTGACCTATCTCATGATCCATGATGAACCCGAGGTTGGCCAATTTTTCAATGTGGCCAATCATCTTAAGCACATGTCCACTAACAGATCCTTCCTTATACCTTGTTTGGAATAAGGCACATGACACTTGGAATCTCACGGTATGAACGGAAGTTGCATACAACTCCTTCAAGTGAAAGATGATGGTTTGAGCATCCAAATCTTCGTGAGCTTTTTGAAGTTCGTCCGACATAGAGCCAAGCATTATGCAAACTGCTTACTCATCATCATCGATGTGTTTCTTCCAAGCATCAAATGTATCTTGGTCAGCATCTTCTGCGGGTTCAGGGGAAATGGTCTTTCAAGAATATAGAAAAAAATTTCTTGTCGTAAGATAATTTTAAGGCTTCTAAACCAGTCATTGTAGTTGTCCCATTTGAGCTTATGCTCATCAAGGATGGAACGAAGTGATACTCTCTTTGCCATTTGAATGTTTGTAAAATATTTTAACCCACCTGTTAAGAGAAAATGTTAAAATTAGGAATATGTTTTCATTAATGTTTTATAATAACATTTGCTTTTAATATTATGAAGTTGCTCCCACTCAATTGTTTTAAAATTTTAAGCAAATCGCATCAACCCCAATATGATGGATTTCTTGTGGGCAAGGATCCCATTTTCATCATTTCATAACTCCAACTAGGGCCGATCGTTATAAAATACGATAATTAGGTAGGTTCCCAACCAATTCATGATATAAATTACAATTCCTTGATCATTGGGTTGGGCAATCAAACATGTCATAGCTTATGCTAGTCCTTGTGGACACCCAATCTTTGCCACTAAGTTATAAGACCACGCCTAAGGGTCGTTACGTCTTATGACTCAGAAAAGTCAAACCATTATCAATAGTATGATTTAGGGACAAATTGGTGTTGGTCAGTCTAGTAAAGCCTAGTCCTGCCAATACGATTTCAGCCCTTTGGGTCTATACTTTACAATGGGAGGCAAATTTTAGACTTTAATTATTATTGAGGATTTTAGCAAGTTTAAGTGAATAACTGTCAAACGGATTCCTCCATTGAAAATTCCCCAGAGGAAGGGTGGAGCGAACTCTCTTAAATACCCTTGCCTCTTAGGTTATTATTCCTTGGTGACAGGAATAAACAATAGATCCTCCAAATTAGTCCAACACTTTAAATATGCTTTAAGGTAAGCTTTGAGTAAATGATTATCTAGATGTCTTCACATCGTTTCCTTTTGGCTATAAAAATGTAGTGAGTGAATGAAGACACCAAATCATTATCTAACTCTAGTAATACCTTTGGTTAAATTAACTTTAGTTCGGAAAGTTTTATTAACCCCTTGGTCCCAACCCACTTGTATATTTTATAATGTCTTTTATTATAAACAAGTTATTTATATTTATTAGCCTTAAAAGTAATAAATCTCTAAGTTCATCACGGAATAATTACTTAGCTAAGGGATAAGCAATACACTCTCTATTTCTTAGAAAGTCTATAGATGCTTGCACCCTAAAATAATCATGCCAATTCTAATCATACACAGAATCATCAAGCATATGGGTTTTCATATGTTGGAATTATTTTAGGCATTAAATAACTTTGATTAATATTTAATTATGATATTGCATTTTATTTTATTCAAATAAATTTACTATTCACGATTTTCTGCAGACGCATGAACTTTAAATGCAATTTCACAATTCAAATCTTAACCAAATCATGCAAAACTTGTGCCTAAAATTAAGTTCAGGGTGTTAGCTTTCCAACTAGCTTTTACACACCCAATTTTGAGTTCAAATGAGTGAGAACTAATCAAAAACAAACGGCGCGCCGATACCACTGTTGGGAAGCGGTCGCGAGTGCGCAGTGGAAAATCAAAATTATTATGGCGTTTTCCGTTTTCCCAAGACCCAATTGTTTTTATTATTCTATAAGCCTAGGCATGTTACTATATATTCTAAGCATAAAACTCATAAAACATGCAAAGAACATAAACCTAAACATGCTAACTATCATAAGAACTCTAATTAAAATAAAGAAAGAAAAAGACTTACTTGAACCGTAGACTCCTCCAGTCCTCCCTCCAATCTACAAGCTTTTCTCAAACTCTGCAAGCTCTTCCATGTTCCAAAGAGCCATCCAAGTGTGTGGCCTCCAAAGATGCACACACCAAAGCCAAAACTCAACGGCAAGACTACGCCTTGAGTGCAAGGGTATTTTACCCTTGGTGCTTGCCTAGGCAAATGTTAGTGTTCCTAGAACATGCCAAGGATCTAATAAGCAAGAAAATGTGTTCATAAATTCATTATAAGTTGCGGAATTACTTACATTGAATGGATTTGAGCTTTTAAAATTTTGAGAAGAAGATCTCCAAGATCCTTCCTTTGTTGATTCCAAGCTTTGAGTTGGTTTATGAAGATCTCCAAGATCCAAGCTTTGAGTGATGATTCCAACCCTTGAGTTAGTTTCCCTATCACCTTAGTTGATTCCATGAAGTGCTAGCTTTGTTGATTTTACAACAAAATCAAAGAGAGGGAGAGTCCAAGTTCACATCCATGGAGGAGAGGATATTAGGGTTTTTTTTGTTCCAAGTGTTGTGTTGGAAGTGAAGAGAGAGAGAAGGCTTTTGGTAAAATCCCTTTTACCCTTTTCACCTAAACTAGGTGGTTGGGTAAATGGTTTTACCAAAACCATTACAAGGTGATTGGATGGTTGGTGGCTTGGCATAAATGCCAACTACCCTCCCAACTACCACATGTGAAGTGGGCCCCACATTTGAATTCAAAATTCAAATGGATTCTACGAATGTTTGCCGTGGCTCGGATTCGTTTAATCCGATTAAACGAATTTTCGTCGCTAAATAATTAAATCTAATTTAATTAAATGACGACGCCTCGTAAATATATTACGAATGTCGTTTACGAATTAATTCTAAATTAATTTGTTCTCTCGTATTAAAGTCCAACTTTAATTTCATAATGAAATCCAATTCATATTAATATATCCGATATATTAATTTTAGCCCATACGAATAAATTAAATAGAAAAATCAAATTTAACTATTAAATTTATTCTACCGATTAATTCCAAATTAATCGCGTTCTCTCTCTTCTGAACACATTTAATCCCAGATTAAATAATACCTCAATTAATCCCAGATTAATTTTCTCCATCTTAATTAATCCCAGATTAATTCTCTCTCTTAATTAATCCCAGATTAATTCTAATTCGAGTCAACTGTCATCGGTGAATCTTTGGGAAGCGACCCAAGAGATCCCTGGATATGTTGGCAGTAAATACGGTCATCGGATTATCCGAATATATGCGTACCTCGTAACACATGCTTACCGATTTACAAGACATGGTTGGCTTCTAGCAAAACATTGTGCCTACCCAATTCTCCAGAAATATTCTTACTGGAATATATAATTTATGTCAGGTGTAGTATACGTAGTATTGCATATTGCGATCCAGTATCTAATGTCACATGCTAGGCCTGGGACTGGAATGTGTCTGCCCTGTACGAAGCACATGTCGGATGTCTGGTAACTAGTCTCTATAATCGGAAGAACATGACCTAGTCATATCATCCCGATGACTGCAGTACTTAAGAGCACTAGTTCTGTATCCTACGTGACATCATCTCCACTATGACTGGAGTGAATTTCCATCTTGACATCACACCCAATACACTACGATTCTCAATATACCCAGCAGAGGCGTACACATAACCGGTTAAAGCCCTGGACGACCAAAACTAAAGCATACCGATTGTCGCAAGTATTAGCGGTGCAAGTCTCAGGTTAAGACCAAATACACCTACCCTGATTTCGGACTTCTATAGACACATAGTCATACTACCAACAGAATTCCGAGGAGTCTATCCAGAGCAAAGCTGTTTCCGCACCATCGGTAAACACAACCTCTTATCGCACTTGCATAAGTATCCAATACTTAAATATATGAGAACTATGCCGTTGTGCTCCCACAACGCGCAAAAGTGCAATACTAGTCTATTCCGCATTATCGATGTCCAGTCTCGATAATACTACGACTAGGGATATTTAATGATTAATCCTTCGAGGACTGATACTGTCTCATATCATCTCAATCCAGGAACTAATCATAGGGACCTCCTATCATTTATACATCTAGGTGATCTAATCACAAATGATAAGAGCGCAATCTCCTTGTCACATAGTTAATTTGTACAAAAACACCATGATCTGTACAAATAGTGACGCTATGGGTCATAATTGTCCAACAATCTCCCACTTGGCCTATAGCCAGTCACTCGAGTGTCATACACCCGAACTATGCATGGTTCACTCAAACTGCTGAGGAAAGGCTTTCGTCAGCGGATTTGTATGATTATCGTCTTATGCGATTTATACAATCATCACTTCGCCACGATGTATGATCCTAACGAATCAGATAAATAGTCGAAGTATATATCTGGATCGTTGATGAGACCATTAATTCTTTAGACTGTGCTGACGTCTAGCTCAACTGCTAACAGAACTATATCTAATCTAATTAGATTTATCATCGACCCAAATGGCTTCTATTGCTGCCTCAGCCGCAGCAATAACCCGCATTTGTTGTTTATTCGCTAACAGTATCTTGCTTGGAAGATTTACAGCTCACTGTTTCGTTATTCAAACTGTATAGTACCATTATTTTTATCGGTAAGGAAACTTGCAGCAGTGATCCCAGTCACTTCAAGTTCTCCTTCTCCATAGTTTAAGACATCATCCTTAGTTCTCTAAGATATTAACGGATGTTATTAATATCAATCCAGTGACTATCACTTGGATTGACCTGTTTGTGAATCTATATGCTCAAAGCATATGAGACACCAGGTCGCGTACATTTTTTTTTTAATGTACGAGTTCTCGCAGAGTGTCAACAATCTTTAGATCTAACTCAGTAGATCTTTATTCCTAGAATAAAGGGTTTACTCCCAAGAATTCTACGGAGAATTTTAATGAAAGCCAAGCTTTCACCGATCGTAATATGGGAATATCATTTCCAAGAAATGACATATCATCATTATTTAGGACATCATTGTCAGTGCGCTCCCACTAACCTCCTTATATACACAAGAATCATATGCGTTTTGAATCAAATCATACACCATTACGATTACATCAAAACGATAGTTCCAAGAACCCAATGCTTACTTCAATCCATACATGGATCGAATAACCTGCAAACCTTGTTTGCTAGTTTTGGTACGACAAAACCGTCAGGATGTTATAAACATCCTCCAAAGAGGTTTCCGTTTAAGGAAAGCGATTTTGACGTTCAGCTGCTATATTTCATGAATGAAACATGCAGCATCAGCAAGCATTATCCCAATGGATTTAACGTGGCAACAGGTAAAAGATTTCGTTGTAATCAACACAATGTTGATAACGATACCTTTCCGCTACAAGCCTAGCTTAGTACGTTGGTATGTTGCCTTCCATGTATGTCTTCCTTGAAGACTTATATAGTACCAATAGGCACAATGCCTTACGGTACAACAACTAGTGTCCAAACATAGTTGATATACATGGAATCCATTTCGGACTCATGGCACTTTGCCATAATAGAGAGTCGATACCTTGTATCACTTCCTCATACGTAGTCAGTTGGTATTTCTCAAAAGATTGACATCTTTATGAGGTGAGATCAGAAACCCATACCCCAGGTTGTTTTCTGACTCTCTCTGATCTACGCGGTTCTTGTGTATTCGAAGATTACTAGTATAGTTTCATCCATGATGAACTGTTCGTGTTCCATTAAGGACTTGGTGCCTTGAACAGTATAACTCCAATTTTCATCGAGTTTTACTATCCTCCCACTTACCACTGCATATCGGTATTCCTTTTAGGAAAACCGCATGGTGAGCAACAATTACATTGTTCTCAAGTGAGTTGTATAAGTACTATACTTTGGTTTCCCTAAGATAACCTACAATTGGCACTTATCTAATTTGGGTTCTTGTTTGGTATCATCCAAACATATGCTTAGCATTCCCAAATCAATAGGAATGAGAAAAACCGGTTTCTTTCCTGTTCATATCTAATATGAAGTCTGTCAACCAGATTTTCATGGAATCTTATTCAAAATAAGTATTGCACTGTTAATGCTTATCCTTTGAAGGAAAATGGTAGCTCAGAGCGACTCATGATTAACCTTATCATGTCCAACAAAATTCGGTTTCTCCGTTCGGACACACCGTCAAACTGACGTGTTCCGGGAGGAGTCCTCATTGAAAGAATACTATACTCTTTCAAGTATTTGAGAAACTTATTGCTTAAGTATTTTCATCATGGTCAAACCGTGATGTTTTAATACTTTAGCCGATCTGTTTGTCTATTTCGTGTCGAAACTCTAAAAGTTTCCGATTTATGTTCTTCAAAAGAAACACAACCATTACGCGATGCCACATTCGTAAAGGTCACGAAATATTCATATCCACCTCTAGCCTAGCTAGACATGGGCCCACTTATGTCACTATGAACAAGGGCTAATAGATCGGTAGCACTTACACTTTTACCAAGTAAAGGTGTTTTAGGCACTTTGCCCAATAACCTAGATTCGTAGACTTTATTTGAATGCAATCAAATCAGTCTGAGTACCCACTCTTCAAAAGTGTGGATATACGAGTCTTGTTTCATTGTGTCCCAGACAACAATGCCACAATATGTTTCTTCTGATCAAATCAGTTTGAGCTATTTGTTTGTCACGTTATATGTTTGAGATTTATTTATATTCAAAATATAAATACTGTTATTCACATCTAATGTGTTTATCTCAATATCATCTTTATAAAATAAAACACTTTAGTGTTCTAGAATATAAAGGTATACTCGCAACGAGTTATACTCGATATAGAGATAATGTTTCTAGTCAAACTAGTTACATTATAACAGTTTCCTAATTTAAGTACACACCCAAATGGTAGTTCCTAAACTTAGGTATCTACGAAAAAACAGAGACTTTCATCCCGTTTCCGATTCGCAGATTAATCTCAATTGAAGTCAGTATCCTGCTCATAGCAGATTTTGCACATCAATGCATATTTATGTATCACACTTAGTATTTAAAATCCAATTTTAATACTAGTAGTGAACATATTTATGACAAACATCTTTAAAGTCAGAGCCTTGCACCGCCTTCAATTCCTTCATGTCTGCTTTGTCCATACGGCAGTCACACTTCAGTGACCTCGTTTGCCACAGTTTAGACAGACATCTTGAGATATGTCTTTTATCTTCCTAGAAGACTATAATGATTTTGCCTTTACCCTTTTCTACATTCCAGAAGCCTTTGGCCTAGCCTTGGCCTTCTAGAATATGGAAGTAAGGTGCACCTTGCGCTACTTGCCTTATTGCAAACTTTGGCTTTGGCTCCTTGAGCATAGCCATTAACTCTTCAAAAGTTGTTTATTGCAATTTAATACTTGTAAGATCTAAGAATAGATCTATGAAGATCCTTCAATTTCTTCATCATACTTTAAGGATCTAATCCTTAGTTTTGATTAGGAAATTAATGAGTCTTTTTGACAAGTATAATGGATTAAGCACTAAAGTTATCATCACATGAATCTTTCAAAGATCATGCTCTACTATTTGCTTAACTTCGGGCATAGGCCTAATATGTTATTTTATCAAATAAAGTAACTTATTAGTTTCCAGAACCATCCTGAAATTTTATTCCCAATTTGAAAATTAAAGTCGTTTAAATACATTTTCACCCAGGATTATGTTTTAAACACTAATTTTTCAGTTATCTTGATTCCAATAGTCTAACTATCCAATCAACGATTTCGGGTACAATCTAATGTAATGAATACTATAGTCTAACTATATAACTGATTATATTTTTATTGGTTAAGATCAAAATATATATTGATTACTATAATCCAATTATATAATCAACTATAAATGATCGGTAAATTTCAAATATATTGATTACTATAATCCAATTACATAATCAACTATGAATGAAGGGTAATATTCAAATATATTGATTACTATAATCCAATTATATAATCAACTATAAATGAAGTAGTTTGAATACAGTCCAACTGTTAAATTAAAACAACTATTAAATATTAGTCCAACTAACATTTAATTTATTTGACGAATGATATTTGATTGAGCGCGTATGGCAAGTATCTAAACGAATATTGCAAATTTAATTCTTGCCTCCCACTATTTTTTCGGCGAGCCTCTAATCCTCTGTGGAGTACTCGGGAAACCTAGTTTCCTAGTGGGCTAGGATCCCATTAAATAACACACAATCTTGACTTTGGCCAACAAATTGTATGATACTTAACTAGGTAGATCTCTAAGATCAATTGGATTCCATCCAATTCCTAGATCCAGTAGGTGGACATCCAAGTCCGAAATATATATCTTATATATGCCAATATATCGAATATATTACCTAACATTTTTCCTCTGAATCAACTAAGCCTTGGCTTTGGCACAACAAACTTAATGATCCCAGTTAAGCGGAACCCATTGACATGGAAAGCTTCGTAATCAATGTCGATGGACAATAAGTGATCTTGACTTTGGCCAACAAATCACGACTTGGACAAGACACCGATATGGAACAAAACTCTCATGATTCAAACACATCCGCAATTGACAAAGGTCTTGACTTTGGCCAACAAACCAATGCCAACTTTGGATCTTGAGTAAGAATCACTCAACGGAAGGAAAAATGCTTAATATGTTTTGAGGATTTTTCGCGTGCAAATTGGCAACCAATTTATTATCTTTGTTAAGGTCTCATCATCATACACCCTTAAACATGCATTCTAAATACATAATAAAGCGCGTATAAATAAATAAATTAATAATGATATACGGATGGATATGTCACAAATTGTTCCTAGAACAAATCACTCCATTTCCTCTCCCCGGCTAGAACTATTCTAACTTTTACCCAATTATATAATACAATAAAGAAACCTCATTTACATTGAGGGGAATAGGTGAGAAGAGAAATACAATGAGAAATGAGATAAAAGGCTGGACATGCATGTCCAATTTAAATAAATTCTAAATTTATTACAATTTCCAAAATTGCCCTCGCCCTTCTAATATCCATCCGATATACATTATTCATACAACACATTCATGTATTCATACAAATCATGTTATTCAATCAATCTAATCCAATTAATTAATCTTTGAATTAATGACCATCCAATGTTCAAACAACGATTTGATTTGCACGAGTCCAACTCGTTTAAGAATAAATACTTAAAGTACGTATTCTTGAATTATATCGAACTACAACTTTAAATCCAATTTATTTGTATTCAATACTAATTCCAAATTTAATTCCAAATTAAATATTTACACTTACTTATAAGCCTTAAAGACTTGGATTCCAAATCCAATCTTAATGGGTCTCAAAGGCCCAATAACATACAATGTCATTTCAATTAAAGTCCAATGGGCTTTTAATTGATTCTTAAGGCATGGGCTTTGGCCATAATGGATCAAACCCAAGATGCCATGGCCCAATAGGAATCACCCTATTGCCAACAAATCAATTTAGGCCCAGTAAGCCCAATTAAATTCTTTAAAGGGCCAAGTGATGTATTTGGACTTTATGGAATTGGTTTTGGGCCCAATTGGATCCAATCCAAAAGTCCAAAACCAAACTTGGTCAAACCAAGCCCATTAAGCCCAAATACACAATTTTAGCCCAATTCATAATTAAAGGCTTATTAACATAATTATAATATTCCAAATATCACAATTATTTTAATTAAAGTGTATTAGCCATGATTAATTAATTAAACTCAATATTTCCAAAATACCAATTAACTTATTTAATCATGCTTAATCCATCAATTCATGCTCAACACAAATTGAAGCCAAAACACATCATTTCATGCTCAACACAAATTGAATCCTAAATTCATCATTTCATGCTCAACATGCTCTTTGATTTTAACATAAACTTTATTGACTTTGATTCCAATCCAATCAAACCAACAATCAACATTTAAACATGTATTTAAACACATCATTTCATATTACAAAAAAATAAAACTGCAGTCCAATTACAGTGAGTTTCGGCCAAGGTAAGGGGGAGTCCAAAATTTGATCCAATCAATTTATTTCAAATCTAATCATGCACAACTCTAAGTTAACATAATCTAAGCATGCTCAAAGCATCAATTTGAAGAAATCATGCTCAAAACACAAAAGCCCCAAATTTTAGACTCATGAACCCTAAAATTTTCATGCTTAAAATTGGCTCCGATACCATTGTTAGTGTTCCTAGAACATGCCAAGGATCTAATAAGCAAGAAAATGTGTTCATAAATTCATTATAAGTTGCGGAATTACTTACATTGAATGGATTTGAGCTTTTAAAATTTTGAGAAGAAGATCTCCAAGATCCTTCCTTTGTTGATTCCAAGCTTTGAGTTGGTTTATGAAGATCTCCAAGATCCAAGCTTTGAGTGATGATTCCAACCCTTGAGTTAGTTTCCCTATCACCTTAGTTGATTCCATGAAGTGCTAGCTTTGTTGATTTTGCAACAAAATCAAAGAGAGGGAGAGTCCAAGTTCACGCCCATGGAGGAGAGGATATTAGGGTTTTTTTTTGTTCCAAGTGTTGTGTTGGAAGTGAAGAGAGAGAGAAGGCTTTTGGTGAAATCCCTTTTACCCTTTTCACCTAAACTAGGTGGTTGGGTAAATGGTTTTACCAAAACCATTACAAGGTGATTGGATGGTTGGTGGCTTGGCATAAATGCCAACTACCCTCCCAACTACCACATGTGAAGTGGGCCCCACATTTGAATTCAAAATTCAAATGGATTCTATGAATGTTTGTCGCGGCTCGGATTCGTTTAATCCGATTAAACGAATTTCCGTCGCTAAATAATTAAATCTAATTTAATTAAATGACGACGCCTCGTAAATATATTACGAATGCCGTTTACGAATTAATTCTAAATTAATTCGTTCGCTCGTATCAAAGTCCAACTTTAATTTCGTAATGAAATCCAATTCATATTAATATATCCGATATATTAATTTTAGCCCATAGGAATAAATTAAATAGAAAAATCAAATTTAACTATTAAATTTATTCTACTGATTAATTCCAAATTAATCGCGTTCTCTCTCTTCCGAACACATTTAATCCCAAATTAAATAATACCTCAATTAATCCCAGATTAATTTTCTCCATCTTAATTAATCCCAGATTAATTCTCTCTCTTAATTAATCCCAGATTAATTCTAATTCGAGTCAACTGTCATCGGTGAATCTTTGGGAAGCGACCCAAGAGATCCATGGATATGTTGGCAGTAAATACGGTCATCGGATTATCCGAATACGTGCGTACCTCGTACCACGTGCTTAACAATTTACAAGACATGGTTGGCTTCTAGCAAAACACCGTGCCTACCCAATTCTCCAGAAATATTCTTACTGTAATATATGATCTATGTCAGGTGTAGTATACGTAGTATTGCATATTGCGATCCAGTATCTAATGTCACGTGCTAGGCCTGGGGCTGGAATGTGTCTGCCCCGTACTAAGCACATGTCGGATGTCTGGTAACTAGTCTCTATAATCGGATGAACATGACCTAGTCATATCATCCCGATGACTGCAGTACTTAAGAGCACTAGTTCTGTATCCTACGTGACATCATCTCCATTATGACTGGAGTGATACTTCTGTCTTGACATCACACCCAATACACTACGATTCTCAATATACCCAGCAGAGGCGTACACAGAACCGGTTAAAGCCCTGGACGACCAAAACTAAAGCATACCGATTGTCGCAAGTATTAGCGGTGCAAGTCTCAGGTTAAGACCAAATACACCTACCCTGATTTCGGACTTCCATAGACACATAGTCATACTACTAATGGAATTCTGAGGGGTCTATCCAGAGCGAAGCTGTTTCCGCACCATCGGTAAAGTGGTGCAAGTCTCAGGTTAAGACCAAATACACCTACCCTGATTTCGGACTTCCATAGACACATAGTCATAGTACTAATGGAATTCTGAGGGGTCTATCCAGAGCGAAGCTGTTTCCGCACCATCGGTAAACACAACTTCCTATCGCACTTGCATAAGTATCTAATACTTAAATATATGAGAATTATGTCGTTGTGCTCCCACAACGCGCACAAGTGCAATACTAGTCTATTCCACATTATCGATGTCCAGTCTCGATAATACTACGACTAGGGATATTTAATGATTAATCCTTCGAGGACTGATATTGTCTCATATCATCTCAATCCAGGAACTAATCATAGGGACCTCCTATCATTTATACATCTAGGTGATCTAATCAAAAATGATAAGAGCGCAATCTCCTTGTCACATAGTTAATTTGTACAACAACACCATGATCTGTACAAATAGTGACGCTATGGGTCATAATTGTCCAACAGCAAATACCTCAAAACTTTTAACTCGAGGTTCCTCTAGTCAATTAGACTTAAGGATCCTAAAAATCAGTGGCTTACTCTTAAACTTTAGAATTGCTCACTTATATAAACCCAAGATATGAAAGGTTTCGTGTAAAAATTTGTGAAGAATTCATTGGGTTTATATAGTGCTCCAAAGACAACAAAATTAATTAAGAATCCGATGTGAGATAAAAGCTAATTTAATCTTAGCCATTGGATCTTAATTTAGTGGTTGAATGAGATTATAAAACCCTAATAAGAGTTTGGGCCGAATTGGAATTCAAAACAAATAACAAATTTTTTTTACTATTCATGTGAATAGTATTTTTTTTATTCCAATTCCCAAAGTGCCCCCATCATCATTCACCAATCCCTAAGCCACTATGGAACCTCATAAATGATTTGTTCAATAATTAAACATATTGAACCATTTATGAACAATTCCTACAGCAATCATATATGTTGTTATATTTGTAATGTGCACTGTTAACCATTGATTTCGACTTTGTTGTGTGTGACCTTTTGGGTTCCCCTCAAGTTGAACATGAAATGAATCGTGATAATTTAATCGAACATAAATTATCCTCCGATCAGATAGTCGTTCGATTTCAATGACCAAGGTTGACATCTAGCAACATGCCAAGGCCCCCAAATGAGAATGAAAGATATATATACTCATTTTGTATGCGATTTACATATGATACGGTCTCTCACCTCACTGTATCCCCACCTATTGACCTAGGGTATGGAAAGTGTCTACCCATATGGTCAAAGGTATGATGTTGATAGTGTCATAAATCGTGCTAACCCAAGAATCTCACATGATTCTTCCACTGTGGCCACAGTCTCAAGCACTGATCACACATATCAACCCGCGAACTGGAATACTACTCTTATAAGAAAATATTATCCGAGAGAGTGGCGATTCTCTGTTGTATCTTTACAAACTTCATGTGTTTCAACAAATTACCCAATCATACCCTTATGACCAGATCTTTTAAACCGGGGAAGGAGAATGTCAAAGTTATTTGATCCACACATAAGATTGTAAAGACTTCAAGTCTAAGGACTAGTCATATAATCGATACATGAAAGTTCTCACAAACACATGGGATAAACACTCCATATGAAAACTTTCGGCAGTCAGTTCGATGGACACGAGCAACTCATGCATACATGTGATACACCAAGCGGATGGATCTCCGCTAGTATCCTATGAGATCGGTTACCCCACTTAAGGGCGGATCATATCATCATGCTAGTCTCTCCGCTTTGTGAACGCCCAAAATATTCACAAAACTATGACTATGAACATTTAAGAGTAATGATTCTCATAAGGCGTGGAAGCCATCGTCTTATTACTCCAATGGCTTTATTACAGTGTTGATGATTCATATAAGTTATGTAAGACACGTATAATAAAGATTTCCATTTTATTAATTAATGAAAATATTACAAATACATGTACATATAGCCCATCCACAAGTTGGGTATAGGGTATATCCCTAACATGAACAACAAGGGCATTGGAAAAGGAATTGTCTAAAATACCTTGCTGAGCTTAAAGAGAAGAAGAATACATGTAAATACGATTTACGTGTCATTGAGTCTCTTTTGGTGGAGGATGATAAATTCATATGGATTGTTGATTCTGGTGCCACTAACCATGTTTGTTGTTCTTTGCAGCTACTTGACTCATGGAGGGACCTTACTGAAGGTATCTTTACTATGAGAGTTGGGACATGGGATGTTGTTTCAGTAAAAGCAGTGGGAGTTTAAAATTTGAATTTTAATAACAGTTATTTATGTTTGAATGGTGTGTTATATACTCCTAGTTTTCGCAGGATTTTGATTTCTGTAACAAAACTTATGGAATGTGGTTTTTCTATTTCATTTAATAATAAGTCAGTTATTATTAGTAGAAATAGATTAAATATATGCACGAGAAACTCTGAGAATAATCTATATGTATTAAGACTGTTAATGCATGAATCACTACTTAATACTAAAATGTTTAAGATTGAAAAATCTAAAACTAAACGGCAAAAGATTTTTCATTATGATACCTATTTATGGCACCTTAGACATGGTCACATTAACCTTGATCGGATAGATAGACTAATTAAGAACGGAGTTTTAAATCAGTTAAGACTCGGTACTTTACCTGTCTACTAATCTTGTCTAGAAGGAAAAATGAATAAGAGACCTTTTACTGGAAAGGGGATAAGAGCCAAAGAAACACTTGAGCTAATACATTCGGACGTTTGCGAACCGATGAATGTAAAAGCCCGAGGTGGTTATGAATACTTTGTCACTTTTATTGATGATTATTCCAGATATGGGTATGTTTACCTAATGCAGCATAAGTCAGATACATTTGAAAAGTTCAAAGAGTATAGTGCTGAGGTTAAGAACCAGTTAGGTAAAAGCATCAAAATTCTACGATCAGATCGTGTAGGAGAATACCTTGATAGAGATTTCGATGAGTTCTTAGTTGAGCATGGAATTGTTTATCAGCTCACAGCACCTGGAACACCACAATAAAATGGTGTTGTAGAAAGGAGAAATCGGACCCTACTAGATATGATGAGATCAATGTTTAGTTATAGCACTCTACCTAGTTCTTTCTAGGGATTGGCATTGCAAACAACAATGTATATCCTGAATGTAGTTCCTTCTAAGTCTATTCCTAAGACTCCCTTAGAGTTGTGGAATGGTCGTAAAACTAGTTTGCGACATTTCCGCATATGGAGGTGTCCAGCACATGTGCTAAGGAACAAGACTACTAAGTTGGAACCACGTTCACAAGTGTGTCTATTTGTAGGCTATCCTAAGGAAACTAGGGGTGGATTCTTTTATAGTCCAGAAGATAATAAAGTATTTGTGTCGATAAATGCTATATTTCTTAAGGAGGACTATATGAGAGCTCAAACCTCGAAGTAAAGTGTTACTTGAGGAGTTACCTACTTGTACGAACAGTACACCATTGTCAAATGTTGACAAAGACATAACACCTTCTACATCTGAAAGTCAGATGCTAGTTTATCAGGATACCATACCACCTAGACATAGTGGGAGGGTTGTAAGACAACCTGAACGCTATCTAGGAAATGGCGAGGTGCAAGTTGTTGCATCTTACGATGGTATTGATGATCCATTGACCTATCGTAGTGCAATGGAAGATACTGATAAAGAGGAATGGCCGAAAGCCATGAACCTCGAGATGGAGTCTATGTACTCTAACTCAGTCTGGGAACTTGTAGACCAACCAGATGGAGCAAAACCAAAGTTTGCAAGTGGATCTACAAGAGAAAAAGAGGAATAGATGGGAAAGTACAGACTTTCAAGGCTAGGCTAGTGGCAAAAAATTATACCTAAAATGTAGGAGTTGACTATGAAGAAACTTTCTCGCTAGTAGCCATGCTAAAATCCATCATGATTCTTCTTTCCATTGTCGCATATTGTAACTATGAGATTTGGCAAATGGACGTCAAGACTGCATTCTTGAATGGGAATCTTGATGAAAGTATCTATATGGTACAACCAATGGGGTTCATTACCCAAGGTCAAGAGCAAAAAGTTTGCAAGTTGCAAAGGTCCATTTATGGACTTAAGCAAGCATTTAGATCTTGGAACATAAGGTTTGATACTACGATCAAGTCTTATAACTTTGAGCAGAACATCGATGAGCCTTATGTCTATAAGCACATCATTGATGGTAAGGTGGTTTTCCTTGTGTTATACGTTGATGATATTTTACTCATTGGGAATGATGTAAAGATATTATCGAACGTGAAAATATGGCTAGCTAACCAATTCCAAATGAAATATTTGGGAGAGGCAAGTTATGTACTTGGGATCCAGATCATCCGGGATCACAAAAATGACTATTAGCAATGTCTCAAGCATCATATATCGATAAGATTCTTGTACGATTTGGTACGCAGAATTCTAAGAAGGGTAATTTACCTTTCAGGCATGGAATTCATTTGTCTAAGGAACACCCTCCTAAGACACCTCAAATAGTTGAGGAGATTAGACATATACCATATGTTTCAGCAGTTGGAAGTCTTATGTATGATATGTTATGCACGAGATCGGACATATGTTTTACAGTGGGACTAGTCAGTAGGTTTCAATCCAACCTATGATTAGATCAATGGGTAGCGTTGAAACATATTCTCAAGTATCTTCAGAGAAAGAGAAATTATATGCTTGTATATACAAGTCAGGATATGATTCTGAGAGGATATACTAACTATAATTTTCAGACAGATGTCGATTCTTGGAAATCAACATCTGGATCAGTGTTCACCCTAGGTGGTGGGGCTATTGTATGGAGGAGAATAAAGCAATCTTGTATTGTTGACTCCACCATGGAGGGTGAATATGTAATAGCTTGTGAAGCAGCTAAGGAAGCAGTCTAGCTCTGTAAGTTCGTGGCAGATCTGGAAGTTGTGCCAGATATGGATAAACTACTCACACTTTATTGCGATAATAGTGGTGTAGTGGCGAACTCCAAAGAACCAAGAACCCATAAGAGGGGTAAGCATATTGAGAGGAAATATCACCTCATCAGGGAGATAGTACAGAGAGGAGATGTCGTTGTCCCGCTGATTCCATCCGCAGACAACCTGACTGATCCATTTATAAAGACTTTATTGGCTAAAGTGTTTGAAGGTCACCTAAAGGGTTTAGGATTATATGATATATCTCATTTTCTCTAGTCCAAGTGGGAGATTGTTGGGATTTACGTCGTTGAGCTTCATGTATTGTAAACAGAATTGATTATTGTAATAATAATAAATGCATTATTCATTTTATCAAAGTTGTTTGATTTATATCGCATATTGTCCAATTCTCTTGTTTACCTTGATTACTCTTGTACCTTCAGACTTAGTGTATGTTTGATGCACAAGGGCATTTAAGTCTGGTGTTAGTAATCTAAATATTCCATAGAGAGCAAATAAAGATGGTACTTTGTTTGTGGTTTATCTATAGTTGTGGTCCATTCTATACTTGTATGACGACCTTGATCCGGGATCGTTCATGTAGTGATATGGGAATGAAGACACCTTGTATAATGAGATCATATAGGACTGAACTCAGATAAATATGAATTTCTTTTAATATCCGTTAACCAAAGAAATTTATTTTATCTAATAGATGGTCATATATGGATTTGATCTTAATCCTGGGTGTACTACGAACTCTTGCATGATAGGCTATTCCTTTAATTTACTATGGTGAGGTTGGTGTTGCATTCCTGGCCAATAACTATGTATTTTAGGGATATGGTTTGGTGTGTAGCTGGGAACGTTTTACATAGATATGGAATTCACTTCTTCTTACAAGAAGCAGAAGAATATCTTTTTTAAGAGTTGATTCGGGACTTGAACACTTTGAGCTCTCAACTTTTCTATTACGAATAGAAATTTTTATATTCATAATTGTTATGAATTAATTGTTCATTATAGAATCATTGGTGCTTAAGAGACAAAATATTTAGAGGGGTTTAATGGAGTTTTGACCCGGCTCTATTTATGAGATATTCGTGAAGGGCTATATCCATATGTAATGACTATATCGATGGACACCAAAATTGTTCAGTTTATTTTATCCATCTACGGTAACAGGAGTTCAACTTTGAGTTTTTAGTGAAATAACGCGGAGTTAATAATTCGTAATATTTGATTAAAGAGTATAATTAATATTTCAGAATTATTGGAGCTCGGAACCGTAGGTTCATTTGGTCCCCGTGCTAGCTCGATTAACTGTAGCAAACCTAATATAATTAGATTGTCTAATTATATGCTCACATTATATTTATATATTATTAATGAGATTAATAATATTTATTATCACAAATGAAAACTATGTTAAATTAGTTTAAATTAATATTTTCTATAATTCTTTGATTTTGAGATAATCAAATCTTGATTATGAGATACTCAAGTTAGTAATAATTATGAGATAATTACTACAACATAATTGAAGGTGATTTAATCATTATTAATATAGTGATTTTTATTTACCTTGGAGACAAAGCTATATGGCTTGCCATGCTCTCCAACTTATTATGTCTATTAGGTGGCATATATACACCTAATAGTTTTGTCATTAGCTAATCCATTTTAATGATTTGGTATGGCCTCCACATTTATGTGTTTGGCATTGAAAGAAAGCATTAGATGCTTAATGACAAAGTCCTTGTCTTTAGTTTATCATTTCTTATGCTTTGGTATGGCATTCATATTTTTGTGTTGGCCATTGCAAGAAAGCATTAGATGCTTAATGAAAAGGTTAGTTGGCTTGTGTAAGAGAATATAATCTCTACCATTTCTCTCACCTCTAAGGTTAACATTTTTCCATTCATTCACACAAGTGAAAATGAGAGAAAATGGAGAGAGTTCAAGCATTCACAAGTATTGTGAGAGTATTTGAAATTCCAAAAGCCAAACACCATTGTGACATCTTTATTCTCTAAATTATTTAGAGTTTAGTCTTTGTGAGTGAAGCCCACACTTTGGTTTGTTGGTTTCGAGTCATAGTTCGAAAGATCGAGTGGTTAATCCAAGCGTTGGACATCAAAGGATTGATTTCGGCTACTACAACAAAGGAAGAAGGCAAAGAAAATTTTAAAGATCCATACCGGAGCCGGTGCCCACACAAGCAACTTCTGTCGTGCTAAGGAATGTCATTTCCTACATATCCGCCTTACTATAATATTTACTTAAAGCAAACTAACAGTGAGGTACTTGTATGAGGTCTCATTCTGGTCTTTCTTTTTATCCATATGTAACATAAAATACGGACGGTTAGAACCGTTAATCATGGAAAACTAACTGATTGTATAAACTTCCAGACTTTCCAAGAACACCCAAATTATGTCCATTTCAGTGATTTCAGTTTCATTACTCAAAATAATCCAATATAACATATTTGAAGCATTAGATTCGGGTTTGGGCTAAAATTCAAAAAACCTTTTGAAAAGTCTAAAAATATCGTGAACGAATCCGAAACATTTCGGGTCTTTCCCGTTCCACCTGGAACATATCTAATATTCCTATTACATTATTATACAGTATTCTATGTCAATTCAGTAGCTTAAATATGCAAATTACGTGTTTCTGGGAAAATCTTCCGAAACGTTTCGAAAATTCTACCTAAGGATCCTGAGCCCTCCAAACCTCTCAGAAAATACTTGAATATTATCATATCATCATAATTAAGATATATTCATAATTACATTCATCAAAGCATATATGCGTGTGAAACCTGATTTTATCAGAAACTCACTTTACTTATCGGATCGATCTAATTCGATCTGATATTCCTCAAATTCTACAAATAACTCATATTCAACGTACTCTAGCACAATCAACTCAATAAACATCTATACATTACTCTACGAATCTACGGGGTGCATGCGAATATAATATGATAAACTTGAAAATAATGACTTTTTACCCGGATGTCTTTTTGAAATTCTGAGTGTAATGGCGAACTCCTTAGGCCCCCATAAACACATATTCGGGTTGGTGCTCGGAGTGCCAATCTGGATCATATTTATGTCTGATTCATGAATACGAGCAATATGTTTTTCCATAATATTACTTATTTATGGTTGCACCTCTTGTCTTTTATTATATATATTCGATGTAATATATTAGATTGAAACTAAATCATATTTAGTGATATATATATATATTAGACAAAGACCTGATAATATATAACGTAGTGCGTAATTACAATGTAGCTTTTAATTGACATTGGGAAGTGTCACTACTAGATATATATTATCAAATAAAGTTCTTGGTCAAGATTTACTGATACGGGTCGGTTAGTAAAAATCTGCTGAGACCAGTACATGTCGTATATCGTGACTTGGTCTGATGGTTTATCCTAATGAACCATGTGTCTCGGGAGACTCATATAGACGTGTAGGTGTTTATTTGATAAACACTTAATGACTCACCGAAGATTACCTAATAGATGGTACACCAACGTCAATAGGAATCTTCTCGGGTTGAGTAGTATAGTGATTCTTTGACTTAAGATACCATTGTGGATATATGAGTTATCCTCCACACTTAGATGCCAGTCATGTCACCGATCTTTTATGATCATACCTCCGCATGTTTGTTGGGTGTGGACTCATGCTCATGATATCTTATGTGTATCAAGATAGGATCCGTCAGTTCTGTGTACAGAGCATAGGTATTCATTATGGGATTAGCAATCCGTTAAATCCACGGATCTGTGGTACACTGTAGAAGTGAGTTCTAAGTATTATTATAAGATTGTTAATAGAATCGTCGACGAGATTATACTTATAGAGATTTGACGTTAATATCTATATCTCTGGAATAATCCAAATATATGTGACCGAGGGATTATATGTATGCGTTGACCTCGACCTGCAGCGAGTTTATCTGTGGTCATCATAATTTACGGGTGGGTAAATTATAGACACGAAATTGGATTTCGTGACGGATATGCCTGAACTTTGAGAGTCTCACTAATGAAATATACTCGTAGACCACTAGGACAACTTTTATGAATAATGTTGATTATTTATAAATCATTTAACGATTAAATGAAAGATACATACAAATGGACCTTTTGGTCATTTCTTAATTAATATGTATTTGTATTTAATATTTGATTTTATTAAATACACATTAATTAAATGTCAAATTGTGATATTTGACATATATCATTAATATATGTATTTGGATTATTTAAAGTAAATATAATACATATATTTGAGATATTTATAATTAATTAATTAATTAATTGTTAAATGATTAATATAATTAAAATATAATTATCTTATGTAATGATTTAAGTTAGGAACTGGCATTTTATCATTGGTTACACTTGTTAAGTTCATTAAAGGTTGTAGTGAACAAATGAAACAAGTAACAAAGTAAATGAAATTGAAATGAAATTAACAAAAATCTTATTATTATTTTTCCTATCATTCACGCCTATTGTGGGGAAAGTATATAAGTTTTTTTTTGTTTCATTTTCTTAAATGAAGACAAGTTACCTAAATTATTACAAGTAAAGCTTGAGAGAAAAGCTTGAAGATTAAAGGAAAAAGCTTAAAGAAAATTTGATTTTGTAAGTATTTTCCAACTTTATTCAACTAGAAAAATATTTTCATGTTTCTAAGCTTCAACATGTGTTGCTTAGAATTTTATCTACTCTTTAAGTATGTAATTAAATTGGTTTGAGACTTTTTGGAAAGATGTTTGCATGTTTATTAACAAAGTATGCTTATAATTGGTTATTAAGCATTCTTTTGATTAATTAGTAATCAAGTTGTCATTTTAGAGTTTTAAGGCCACTCATTTATGACCTAGAATTTTTCTTGTGTTATTTCAAGTGGTGAGACTTGTTTGGTGTGTTAAAGAATTGATTAAAATATTGAATTTATTCAATTTAGTGTAAATTGATCAATTGGAGTAATTTAAGAAATCATGGTTCTTAACCTATTCCAATTTTGGTGCTTTTCATATATGTGATGTATTATGATGTATATATGATGTATATTAAATTTGGGATTGATTGGATTTGATCTTGACGTGTTTTGAACAAGATTGGACTAAATTTTAAAATTTGGAAACCTTTAGGGTGTTCTCAGCAAATTCGAAATTTAGTGGGGTTTTTGTTGTAATTTATATTTTGATGTGTTGGACATGTTGAAAATAATTTTAGAACTGATTTGGAATCATCCAAAATTATATTTGACAATTTGAGGACTAAAATGAACAAAATGTAAAGTTTATGGGTCTCACGGTAATTAGTGATAAATCTGATTTTTGAGATAAAAAATTTTTTTGATTATTTTGTAATTAGAATAAATTAGTTTATTTTAATTGCCAAGAAAATAATTATCAGAAATTATTTCGGAGTGAAAATACGCGAAAATGGTGAAAAATGGCGTTACCGGGTAACGGCTGTACAAACAGTGAGTTGGTTACTGTTCGGACAACCCACGAACTGTCCAAATATTTTTTGGGCTGACCTGGGCAGTCCCCATATGCATTGGTAGGTCGGTTCGGTCGGAAATATGTTTTATGTTATTTTACATAAAAATGTTTTCGTAAAAGTTTCGCGGTATTTATATATTATTTATGTAATTATTTGATATCGAATAAATATATTTAGGTGAAATATGAATAGATTATTAATATTTGATATTGAATAATTTATTCGTAAGTTTAAAAATTTTAACTACGATTTCGCCCAAACCGCGCTTCTTCCACTGCGTCGCCCTGATAAAACCCCAACAACAAATAGTAATCAATGGAATTCGAATCAGAGCTCCAAGAAAAATAACTCATATTCTACATACTACTCGTGAAATCGAGCGTCATTCCACAAAACCGACACCGTAACTTTGTAGCATTCTCTGATGGTTTCGATTTGGCGGGTAGCTTGACATGTGAATCGAAACGAAAAGTCGGGATCAGAACACACAAGTGCGTGTATCATGCCTCTATTTTCATCAGATTTCGACATCCCCAAGGTCACTGCCAGCCATCAATAGAAAGAGGGTGGTCTAGCATATTGTCATGTGCCACCCTGATGTGGCCGATGTGGGGTTGGTGGGGCTAAATGGGTTCTTTTGACATTTTCAAAAATTATGAAAAGTTGGGGTATTTATAGAATATTTTCTGAAAATTACAAATTGACCTACAAATTTGCACTTAGGTCCATGAAAGTGTACACATTCAAAAATTTACATTTTAAGGCATTTCTGATGTAAATTTTAAGAAGTGTTCAACATGAAAATTATCCATATCGAAAAATTAGTCCAATAGTTTAAAAATCAGCTCAATCGGAGTTCGTTTCCAATTTTTATAGTTGAAAAACAAAAATTTCCTTCGTATAAAATAATATATGTAATTCGCGTCATCGGTTCTTCCGAATTACACGAATTCGAATGCAACAAATCTTCATTTTAAAATATTCTGAGTTTTATTTCAACAGTTAAACTCTTATTGAAATAAAAGATATATTATTCATTTTTAAATTGTTTGATTTAAATCACATACCGTAAATTGTCTTATTTACCATTGATTACTCATTTTCTTTCAGACTTAATGTATGAGTGTCATACACAAGAGGTTTTAAGTTTGAAGTTAGTAATCTAAAATAATACATAGAGAGCAAATAAAGAGGGTACTTTGTTTGTGATTTATCTATACCTGCGGTCAATTATACACTTGTATGATGACCTTGATCCGTGATCGTTCATGTGGTGACATGAGAATGGAGGCACCTTGTATGATGTGATCATATATGATTGGACCTAGATAGAAATAAGTATCTTATAATATCCGTTAAATAAATAAATTCCTTTCAATATACTAGATGATCATATATTGATTGATCATAATCCTGAGTGTACTATAAACTCTTGCATGGAAGGTTATGTCTTTTGATTTACTAAGGTGAGGTTGGTGAAGCAGTCCCGACCAATAGCTAGGTAATTTAGGGACATGATTAGGTGTGTAACTGGGAACTTTTTAGATAGATATGGAATTCACTCCATCTTGAAAAGAAGTAGAAAAGTATCTTTCTTAAGGGTTGATTCGGTACTTGAACGATTAGAGCGCTCAAGTCTTTCTATACGAATAGAAAGATTAATATTTATAATAGTTATGAATAAATTGTTCATCAGAGAATCAATGATACTTAAGATATATAATAATTACAGGGGTATAATGAAATTTATGACTCGGCTCTAATTATGAGATACTTGTGAAGGACCAATCTGTATGCAACGACTATATCGATGGACACCAAAGTTGTTCGACTAATATTTTCCATCTACGGCAACGAGAGTGCAACTTCGGATTTTTAGTGGAATGATACGGAGTTAATAATTCAGAATATTTAATTAAAGAGTTTAATTAATATTTCAGGATTATTGGAGTTCAGTGTGTAGGTCCATTTGGTCCTCGTGCTAACTCGATTTACTGTAGCAAATCAAATATAATTGGATTGTCTAATTATATACTCACATATATATATATATATATATTTTTTAATGAGATTAATAATATAATTTGCCACAAATGAAAAGTATAATAAATAAGTTTAATGTAATGTTTTCTAGATTATTTGATTATGAGATAATCAAAATACAATTATGAGATAATTAGTACATCATTTTGATAATGGTAAATTATGAGATAATTATATCATTATTATGATCATGGTATATGCATTATCAAATAGACAAACCATTATGTCCTGCCATAATGTCCAATCATTTTGTCTAAATTAGGTCATACATAATTACCTAATCTTGTCCACTTCACATGCCTTTGGTTGGCACTCCACTTCATTGTGTTTTCCATTACAATTGAATGGCATTAGTGGATTAATGATAAGAGATGCTGGTTTTGTAAAGAATAAATTCTGAAGGGTTGAGAGAGTTGTATCTAGTATTTTTCTCAAGTGTTGAGAAGAAAGTAAGAGAATAAAAAATCCAAAATTTTTCTCAAGTGTTGAGAAGAGAGAAAAATAGAGTGAGTTAGAACTTCATCTTCTTCATTCATTCTTTCAAAAGCCAAAAACAATAGTAAGATGGTTTCTTATATTCTCTCAAGTATTGAAAGAATAAAAAGAAACATTTGTGACAATAATCTTCTCTAAAGAGTTTAGAGAATAAACTTTGTGAGTGAAGCCACACTTTGGTTTGTTGGTAATAAGACATAGTTCAAAAGATCGGGCGGTAGATCCAAGTAACGGATCTCAAGGAAACACATTCAAAACAGGAGCAAATCAAGTGACCAAGGTTTGGTAACTTTCGGATTTAACAAGGGAGAAGGAGGAAAAATTTTCAAGGTCGATCCCAGAGCCTAAGGCGTTTCCGCTGCACATAAGGAAAATTATTTCCTATAATTGGCATCAAGAGCGAGGTTGAAAATTATTATTAACCCTTCTCTTTCAATTAAAAGTTTCTGTTTTAATGGTTTATATGAGATATAAATTGTTAGTATGCATGTTGTGATGAGTAGGCACAATTTAATGTTCATGTGATGAATGTTTGTTTTAATGTTCATATGATGAATGTTTTTTATTCATGTGATGAATGTATTACATTGATCGTTAATTTTTATCGGCTCTTATTTTTTAGTATTCGGAATGTAAGGCCATAAAAACATATTCTTTCAAGTGTTGTAAGGTCATTTCCTTTGCAATAAGTTCAAGTTGTAACCTTATTTGTAACTTGGAGAACCGATGTCGCGAAGTACTCAAAATGTGCCAATTTCGCAAAGATTTGAACGCCACACCATGGAGCAGGATTTGAAGACCAATGGATGCCTTGGATTATATTTTTACTAATTAGATTAGTAAATAAAAATAAGAGCCTGGTCAATGCAATTTTTATGCTTTAAGTTTTTTCTTCCAAACCTGGAAAACAGCCCGCGTCGTGACACATAAGAGTTTGCATCGTGATGCCGAGATGAATTTAACTACTGCTTGTAATTAACACTGAATCACATCGCGTGACGGGAATACTTGATGCTTCAACATCGCGACACTAAACAGGCTGTGTCACGACGCCGAGCAGAATTAACATTCTGCTTCGAATTTACTCTTCATCGAGTCGCGACGCCCATATTGTTATATGTGAATATTTTTAAAATATTTGAATAACATGTCATATAGCCTAGTGTGCCTACTCTTGTATTTTCACATGCCATAACATATTTAGATGCATGATATTATTGTCATAAAATGTGATTTTATGTATTTTAAGAGTTAAATTGGAATATGATATGCATGAAAATAAATTAATAAGATTAATTGGTTTAATGGTTTAAAAATTAGAAATTCAAAGCTTAAAACTTATGGGCCTAATAACTGGATTGTATTTTCCTTTGGTATATAGGATTGAAAGTCAGACGTAAATTCCATAGTCGATTCCGAATGGACAGTAATGTGGTCTGCACTCGGGATACAATTCCACATACCATTGGAATTTATAATGTGCTTAAATTAATTAATTAGTTTAATTAAAATTGGTCCATTTTTTCAATTCTAAAATTATAAACTTGTTAGTTAACTAATATTTTAAGTGTTAAAATAAATTAGGTCACTAAAACAAACTTAATTAAATTAGTTTAATTAAGTAAAATATTAGTTAAGACTAATCAGAATTAGTGAATAAAATTTTAAGAGTTAAAATTGGTTAGATCACTAATAATCCACTAGTATTAATTATATTATGTTTTTAGCCGCGCATAATCTAAATAAATTATATACTAGTGTAATAGGAACTTTAAACTCTAAAATAGTGAGTGGGTGAGGGATATATCACAATATATCCTGCGATCTCCGTTGTTAGTCTGAAAATGTGAGATTCAAAAGGCACCTCGAGACGACTCTATTTTCATCCCCTACAGATTGTGTCATTTTTGGGTCAATATCAGGTTTGGATTCGGAGAGGATAGGAAATCTAGATGTGTTTGGTGATTTGAACTACCCTACGGCGGCACTTCACTAGTTAAGTCCAAGAGTTCCGAAACAATGGGTTACACTCACAAAGGAATGATTAAAAGGTTAATCAATATTCCTTGATCAAATAAAATGGTGGTTGGTTAATACAGAAAGAAGAGTTATTTCCATATATATTAATCAATTGAGATTGTCTCGATCTATCATTCGAATACTTGACCTACCTGACATCAGCACTTATTTATGGGATGATAGATATATGTGACATAGTAATTCTCTTAAGTTTCTAATTCATTATATATGGATCATACATCATGTTTAATTTTATGCCTAAATGATTGATTATTTTAATATGCGATGAATGTAAATTGAATGCCTGTTTATTTATTTTATTTCAGCCATAGTTTCTCCAATTATTATAATTCTCTCAAATCATAAATTAACCAGAGAAAATTATGTTAAATGGAAAAGTAACATGAACGCCATATTGGTCTGTGAAGACCTTGAATTTTTCCTAACGGAGGAATGTCCTCTTGACCCTACCGCAAATACTGGCAAAGCTGTACGCGATGCCTATCAAAATTTGGTCGCAGCTAATGAGAAAGCCCGTTACTACTTGCTATGAGGGATGTCTGAGGTCCTTGCTGTAAAGCATGAGCCAATGGAAACAACATATTTGATGATGTAGTCATTACAGGGCATGTTTGGGCAACATTCGGAGTTAAACCATCATGAGGCCATGGTCTCAATGATGACCGCTATGATGGGACATCAGCTTGAGAGTATGTCTTGAGGATGATGTCTTATCTCAACACGACCAAAACTCGTAGCCAGGTGACCATGATCATGGAAACTATTCTGAAGTGTTTCCTGCAGTTTAAAAGCAACTATGTTATGAACAAGTTATCTTTTACTTTGACTCAACTTCTTAATGAGCTCATCCATTACGAGTCCATGTTGATAGATCCTCGTAAGCCTAGTGGAGAGGTAAATGTTGCTGAATCTTCTAAATATGCAAAGAACAATAAGAAAAACACTAGGAATGCAAAGGCAAAACCTATGAAAAAGAAGAACAAGAAAGGATCCAAAGATGCCAAGCCCAAAGGAAATCATGTCCATTGTAAAAATGATGGCCATTGGAAATGAAATTGTCATAAATACTTTGCTGAGCTACAAGAGAAAAAGGCTACAGGTAAATACGATTCACTTGTTATCGAATCTCTATTAGTGGAGGATGATAAATCCAAATGGATTGTTGATTATGAAGCCCCTAACCATATTTGTTCTTCTTTGTAGCTACTTGATTCATGGAAGGACCTTGCCGAAGGTGACTATACCATGAGGGTCGAAACATGGGATGCTATTTCAGTAAGAGTAGTGGGAGTTTCCAGCTTAAACTTTGTTAATATGTTGGCAGTAAATCCGGTCGTCGGACTATCCAAACATGTGCGTACCTCGTACCACATTTTTACCGATTTACAAGACATGGTTGGCTTCTAACAAAGCGCCGTGCCTACCCAATTCTCCAGAAATATTCTTAATGGAATATATAATCTTTGTCAGACGTAGTATACGTAGTATTGCGTATTACGATCCAGTATCGGATGTCACATGCAAGGTTTGGGGCTGGAATACTGTCTGCCCCGTACGAAGCATATATCGGATCACAAGCAACTAGTCTCTTTAATCGGATAATCATGACCTTATCATACTATCCCGATGGTTGCAACACATTAGAGTACCAGTTCTGTATCCCTGCGTGATCATCATCTCCATATGACTGAAGTGATACTTTCGTCTTGACATCACACCCAATACACTACGATTCTCAATAAACCCAGAAGAGGCATACACAGAACTTGTTAAAGTCATGGATGACCAAAACCAAAGAGTATTGATTGTCGCAAGTACTAGCAATGAAAGTCTCAGGTTAAGACCAAATACACCTACCCTGAAGCGGATTCCCAAAGACACGTAGTCATACTACCAATGGGATTCTGAGGGGTCTATCCAGAGCGAAGCTGTTTCCTTACCATCGGTAAACACAACCTCCTATCACACTTGCATAAGTATCGAATACTTAAATATATGAGATCTATGATGTTACGCTTCCATAAAACGCACAAGTGCAATATTAGTCTATTCCGCATTATCGATGTCCAGTCTCGATAATACTACGACTAGAGATATTTAATGATTAAACCATTATGGATTGATATTGTCTCATATCTAATAATCTGGAACTAATCATAAGGACTTTTATCATTTATATATTTAAGTAATCAAATTACAAAATGATAAAATGCAATTTCCATTGTCACATGGTTAATTTGTACAAAAACCACAATGTCTTTTACAAATAGTGACGCTATGGGTCATAATTGTCCAACATGTATATTATGGTGAGGATATGATCCTCAAGGGATATACCGACTCTGATTTTCAAACGGAGGCCGATTCTAGGAAATCAACATTTGGATCAATGTTCACCCTATGTGGTAGGGCCATTGTGTGGAGGAGAATAAATCAATCTTATATTGCCGACTCCACTATGGAGGCTGAATATGTAGCAGCTTACGAAACAGCTAAAGAAGCAGTCTGGCTGCGGGAGTTCTTGGGAGATCTGGAAGTTATTCCAGATATGGATAAATCACTCACACTTTATTGCGATGATAGTGGTGCAATGGAGAATTCCAAGGAACCAAAAAGCCACAAGAGGGGAAAGCATATATAGAGAAAATATCATCACATCAGGGAGACAGTTCAGAGATGAGACTTTTCTTTCACGAATATTGTATCTGCTGAAAAACTTGGCAGATCCGTTTAAAAAGACCTTGTTGGCAAAAGTTTTTGAAGGTCATCTAAACGATTTATGATTATACGGCATGTCCCGTTTGCTCTAGTCTAAGTGGGAGATTGTTGGGATGTATACCCTAGAGCTTCATGTATTGTAAACGAAATTATTTATTGAAATAAAAGATGCATTATTCATTTATAAAAAATATTTGATTTAAATCGTATATTATAAATTGTCTTGTTTACCCTTGATTACTCATGTGTTTTCACACTTAGTGTGTGAGTGTCATACACAAGAGGTGTTGGAAATTGTTGAAAAGAAACAACAATTAGTAAAATGTTAAATGGGGAACATATGGTACACCAATGATGGTAAACTTTTTGGAAGGGTTAGAGAAAGCCATTATGCATCCAAATACATATGATTACATAGTAATCAATGGATGTGATTACATAGTAATCAAGGCTTGTCCAAATGCATGTGAGCTAATCGGAAGCAATACATGTGAAGTTATAGTGACTTGATTTCCCTCCTATAAATAAGAGCATTTGCTTATTGAGTTAAGCAATCAATTAAGTTTAATTAAGAGCATCTCTACAAGAAGTAAGGTATGGAATTGTGTTGTGGTTAACTTAGATTTATTTCAATTAGTTTGTGAATAAATCTAGTACTGGTAATACATGTTTGGTTAGATCCTAATAGGACAAATATGGAAATATATTATGGATGATGTTTCCTAACATTGGTATCAGTAGCTTAAATGCATGTATTCTAGTTAGATTACACAAAGATGCATGATCTTGCATGAAAATGTTGAAAATGCTTTTGGTTTTTGTTTTTACAAAAATGATTTTCTTCCTATTTTGGGCCGTAATAACTCTTTGTAGAAAATTGATAATCGTATGTTCAAATATGTTTTGAAAACTAGGACATGAGATCTTCAATTTGGTATATCATTTGCTTAATTTGGATTAAAAATGAGAAGATATGGACCCTAGAAGTTGGCTAGACGAATCTGTTTTTACCTAGAAAAACACTCTCATATTGTAAAAACAACATGTCATCTGCATCCAAGGGCAATAAACGATATATTGTCCGTAAATATTATACGACATGTCGTACAGTAATGGAAATAAAGGATGACTTGTCGGTTTAGTTATATGAACAACATGCCGGTTGTGTTTAAAATTTGAAACCGACATGTCATACGGTCACGGAACTCGTGGACGACATGTCATCTGCGCATATGACTTGGCTGACTGTGGCCGGCGCGTGAGAGCATTGAGGACGAGTGGGAGCCCATGGCCAGCGTATGAAGGCGCGTGAGCCACTCCTGTGGTGCGTGGATGGCGCGTGGGGATTTATGTCAGCTCGTGTGGGTCATGTCTGTATCAGTTTTCTTCGGTAATTTCGATCCGTCGTGATTGAATGTCTAATCTTTTTTGCATATTGTTCTAATCGGCCATGATAAATTTGTTTTTTCATATAAACTTTATGTTTATGTAATTTAATGAATATCTTTGTGATGTTTATTTTAGTCAATGTAACTTTGTGTTTTCATTGTGTTGATTTTTCTTTGTATTTGTTGCAGAAAATCATGCCGATTGTTCAAAAAACTGAAAAAAGGGTTGTGACATCCGCACAAAGTGAAAAATTAAAAAACATGTTGCTAGATATATTTAAGTATCGGATGAGTGAATGCGATGATATGATTTCGCATATCATCACTTTTAATAACATGTTACAAGAGTCAATATGGGAAGGTAATTGGTAGGACAACCAAATAGACTCAGAATGCTATGAAATACTCTTCCTCTAATATGGCAAAAAAAACTTACTGATATTTGGGAATTGGTAACTCATACAGAAGAACTACGTGCTCAGTATAATATAGCCATTGAGAGGTTGGCAATTGAGTATCTCAGACAAAAGGCAAAAGATACAATTTTTCCTTTGATGTCTCGAAATCGTTGCAAAGATCTTAGATTTGCTATATGATTCCCATGGTTGTCCAAGATCAATTATAAGTTACCCCAAGAATTTAAGGATTCTTATCCTAAGTCATTTATTTGTTGGGACTCTAGAACCGGAAAAGTTCTAAGTGTTAGATATTAGATTTTTCTATGACAAAACTATGTTAATGTTATTTCTCTATGTAATTATTTGTTATTTCACGGTATGTAAATATTTTATTTATATGTATGGATGTTCTATGTTGAATTTAATTTATGTAATTAAATCAATAAGTGTCATGTACATTAATTGTCACATGATTAAAATATACAAAAATTTTATGTATTTTTTTAGAAAATGATTTTACATGATTGATTATGTTGATAATATTTTTACATTGGGTAATTGGATTATGATTGGATACATAGTGGCCTTTTCCATTGAAAATTTTATTAAATATAATTCATTCCATGATAAAATAAGGCAAAAGTATTAACAATTATGCATGAATGTCTATAGAAACTTTGTGTTTTTTGATATGGCTTCCGCAACAAAGAACATTATCGTTGAACTCAATAAGGGTGAGAAACTAAATGGCGATAATTATGAAATTTGGAGCATGAAAATCCAATATGTGCTTGAAGAACAATAGGTTCTTGAAACCCTGAAAATAAGCATGGAAGAACCTGAACAGGGCACTACGGCCCAACACAGGCAAGACCGAGAGGCCTATGAGGCCTGGAAGAAAAAGAACTTCATTGTCTGCATTACGTTGCTAAGCAGTATAGATAATGACCTAATGAAAGAGTTTAGAAAATATGACATGGCTAAGGACATGTGGTCCACACTAGCTGAAACGTTTGGCAGTATATCAATAACCAAACTCAGATCCCTCACAATCAAGTTTGACACATACAAGAAATACCATGAGTTCACTATGTCAAAACACTTGAGGCAAATGTCAAACATGATTGCTAGCTGGCAGATGTTGGTCATGTTCTTACAGATGAACAGCAAGTTCAAGCAGTCATACATTCTCTTCCAAATGGCTGGGAGCATATGAAGATGCATTTGACCCACAATGAGAGCATCAAAACTTTTGATGATGCTAAACATCACCTTGAATTAGAAAGCGACCGACTCACGGCCGCTAAGTCAAATACTGAAGTGTATATGACAGAAACTAGCAAACCTGGGGGTTTCAAAAAGAAAATAAAATTTCATGGTGGTGGGTTCCATTTCGGAAAAGAACAATATTCTTCCAAGTCAGAAAAGAAACAGAAAACTAACCAACAGGGGAAAGGAAAACGTCATACCAAAAAGAAAAATATGGCAAAGGTTAAATGTTATAACTGTGGCAAGAAAGGTCATTTTGCTCGTGATTGCACCGAGCCTAAAAAATTTAATACCTTATTACATATTTAAATGAAATATGTTTTTAGTGTTCGATCTTTCTAACTGAATCTAATCCTTCGTAGACTGTAGACTCATGAGTCACAGACCATGTAGCAAAGGATATAGATGCCTTCGTGGAATTTCGACGAATTTTATCTAGGTGAAGTGGATGTATGTTGGCAACAACTCACGAGTTGAAGTCAAACGAATGGGTACATGCAAGTTATCATGCATGGCGGAAAAACTTTACTCCTACATGATGTATTGTTTGCTCCACATATTCATCGAAATTTAGTTTCTGTGTTGGCTTTGGTTAATTTAGGCTTCAATTTGAACTTCCATAAATTTGGTGTTGATTTGTACCTAGGTACAATACACTATGGTTCTGGTTATTTTCTGGATGGTTTTATTGTATTAAATGTTGAATGTTTTAATCACAATTCTAGTTTTTCATTTGTTACTTCATCTGTCAGTGATGATAGTGATGTAACTGTGTGGCATGCTAGACTTGGCCACAATGGCCAGCAAAGAATGAACAAATTAGCCAAAGAAGGTTTTCTGGGAAACATTGAGAATGTAGATTTATCAACCTGTGAATATTGTTTGGCTGAAAAAAACTGAGAGAAAACCATTTGGAAAATGGAATAGAGCAGAATATCCATTACAACTAATCCATTTAAATATATATGGTCCAATGAATGTCAGAGTAAGGCATGAAGCATCTTATTTCATCACATTTATAGATGATTTTACACGCTTTAATTATGTCTATTTGATTGCTCATAAATCTGAAGCATTATAATGTTTTAAGAAATTTATGAATTTAACAGAAAATCAATCAGACAAGAAAATTAAAGCTCTACGCACTGAACGTGGTCGTGAGTACTTATCTGATCAATTCAGAGAATTATGTGAAAAAAAATGAATTAGTCATCAGTTAACTACTCCTGCTACTCCTCAACAAAATGGTGTTGCGGAAAGAAGAAATAGAACTCTTCTTGAAATGGTTAGGTTTATAATGGCACAAGCAAATTTGTATATAACCTATTGGGGTGATGCATTATTAACTGCCACATATGTATTTAACCGAGTGCCATCAAAATCTGTTGCCACCACATCATATGAGTTATGGACAAGTCGTAAACCATAAATTCACGTTCTGAAACCTTGGGGTTGTGCGGTCTATATCCATGTGCGTTCTCACGAACATGGAAAGTTAGGCCCAAGAGGAAAAAATGTATCTTTATAAGATATTCTTAACAATCAAAAGAGTATGTTTGCATAGGTGAACATGAAAGTTGAGGCGTGACAGAATTTGAATCACGAGATATCACTTTTTTAGAAAATGATTTTCCTAAGCAGGGAGAGATATGTCAAGATTTATCTCTATATGAAACTCAAGATCACATGAATCACATGACTGGTGAACACTCGGGTTTACCTAATTCAAGTAGGAGTGATGAGAGAAATTTGAGAAAACATGATGAATCTGTTTCACATGAATCTCAAAATGTTGAATTAGTTTCACATAAGTCTTATTTACGTGATCTGAGTGGGAGTGATGTATATAATCCAAGTGGGAGCAATGTGCACGATCCAAATGGGAATAATATGGAAAGTGGGGAATTAGTTCCACCACTAGAATTCCAATTACGATGTAGTAATCGTATAGGCATTCCTCGAAGTCATCACGATATCGAAGGAGAAACCTTTATGATTCTACCTCAAAAGGATGAAGAACCTAGAAACATAAAAGAGGCTCTTCACTGTCCTACTAAGGAAATATAGATGAAAGTAATGGAAGAAAAAATAGAGTCAATGAGTTTCAACCAAGTTTTTGGGAATTGGTTGATCTACCCAAAGAACGTAAAGCTATCAAGAAAAAATGGATTCTTAAAATAAAGCGTAATGCCGATGGAAATATCAAAAGATATAAAGCACGGCTTGTAGCAAAAGGGTATACGCAATAGGAAGGAATTGACTGAGAAGAAACTTTTTCACTTGTTGTAAGGTTTACCTCAATTCGTTTGATTTTGGCTATAGTAGCAAATAATGATCTAGAATTATATCAAATGGATGTAAAGACTGCTTTTCTCAATGGAGAACTTGATGAAGAAATCTATATGGAACAACCAATAGGTTTCATAAAAGAAAATGAAAATAAGAAAGTATATAGACTTTTAAAGTCTATATATGGTCTCAAGCAATCGTCTAGACAATGGTATATACGATTCCACAATACAATCATTTCGAATGATTTCAAAATGATAGATAAGGATCATTGTGTGTACACAAAGAGAGATAAAGATAAGTTCATTATCTTATCTTTGTACGTGGATGATATACTTATAGTTGGAAATGATAAGGAGTTTGTAAAACACATCAAAGAATGGTTATCATCTAACTTCGAGATGAAAGATATGGGTGAAGCTGCATATATTCTTGGGGTTAAGATCTCAAGAAATCGTTCAAAGAATTTATTATCTCTTTCACATGAGTCATACATAAAGAAAATTCTTGAACGATTTCAAATGCATGCTTGCAAACCCATTGATACTCATATCACAAGAATTGAAGCTTTGAGTCGTAGACTGTGTCTTGAAACTCCACAAGAAAAGGAACAAATGAAGAAAGTTCCTTATGCAAATGCAGTTGGAAGTTTAATGTACGCAGTGTTACGTACAATATCTGATATATGTTTCGTTGTTGGAATGGTAAGTAGATACCAATCCAATCCAGGGCTAGCACATTGGAAAGCAGTTAAAAGAATATTTAGGTATCTGAGAGGGACAGCTGATTACTTATTGTGTTATCAAGGAAATGATCTGCAATTGTGATGCTATATTGATGCTGATTGAGGAGGAGATTTAGATGAAATAAAATCCACCTCCGGTTTTGTTTTCTTGTTAAATAATGGTTCCATTTCATGTAGCTGTAAGAAAAAATCTTGTATAGCCTTATCCACAATGGAGGCTGAATTTGTGGTATTTTCATCAGCAGTACAAGAAGCTGTGTGTTTGAAAAGGTTCTTGGATCATTTGGGCATGGCAAATGAAGCTTCTGGTCCAGTATTAGTTAACTGTGATTGTGAAGAAGCGATAGCCTACACAAAAGACCCAAAATTCCATGTAAAACGAAACATATGGAAACCAAATATAACTTTGTAAAAGACATAGTTGCACGAGAAGAGGTAAACATGAAGTACATTTCTACGCAAGAGATGGTAGCAGATCCATTGACCAATCATATTCCTAGAGATGTCTTTGTTAGACATGTAAAAGCTCAGGGATTGCGTAGATGTTAATGTGCTTACATATTATTATCTGTTATTTTTCCCCATGATGTTTACTAATGTTAATACTCATTGATATTTGTATTCAATGCTTACATGTTATTATGTTGATACATGTTTAAACAAATATATTATTAGTTAGTATGAGAAATATGTCGGACAAGTGAATGATTGGCCCTCTCACATGGGCAATCACCTCTATTACTTTGTGTTAATGGGAGATGAGACAAATTTTTAAGCTAATTATCTGAGTGATAATTTAGAGAGCTCAAGCTTGAAAATTAAGTAATGTCGTTGTGACGTCACTTTCTATGTGATATAAGGTGAATAAGTTCGTTTCACCGTACTTGTCTTAATGTCATATATGAGTTAGACATTGTGTTTGTCTAAACTATAATCTTTACGGTATTTTATGAGACATGCGCTCCATGGGGAATGAGAGAATACCGTAGCACATGTTTTCATACCATGTGTACATTTGCGACTATTGAGGGTAATATAAGTAAAGATCTTAGACTTGATATTGTGTGAGACCCTTGAGATTATTTCAATCTCACATTGTACCCTTTAGACTCTTGTCTGCTTCTCAAAATTTAGATTTGATGATCGTTATCTTGGAGTGTTGCTGAAGGATCATGAGAGATTCGATCCGAAAGGATATCTTTGGAAAAGCGAATTGAATCAAGGTTGAGAGATTCGAGAAAGGAGAAAGATTAATATATGAGTAATATCACATTAGCTTGTATTCACTGGTCGACCAATTATGTTGTTCTATTTGATTAAACATAATTGTGAATATAAAATAAATATTACATTCGAAAAGAGATCGAGAGAGATATAATGTGATAAATGATTGAGAATACTGCATACATAATCCACTGTGGTTCTATCCTTTTTTCGAGCAGCTATATATTACTAACAGATGTATAGCAACTGAGCTCTCGAAGCATGCTGGTCGCACGGCACAATTGCTAAGTATGAATTATTCTTGTAGAGATAATAAAAATTGTTGATCCCATAAAGTGTGAGTGGGAGATGTTGGAAATTGTTGATAAGAAACAACAATTAGTAAAATGTTAAATGGGGAACATATGGTACACTCATGATGGTAACATTTTTGGAAGGGTTAGAGAAAGTCATTATGCATCCAAAAACATGTGATTACATAGTAATCAAAGCTTGCTTCCAAATGCATGTGAGTTAATAGGAAGCAATACATGTGAAGTTATAGTGACTTGATTTCCCTCCTATAAATAAGATCATTTGCTTATTGAGTTAAGCAATCAATTAAGTTTGATTAAAAGCATCTCTACAAGAAGTAAGGTATGCAATTATGGTGTGGTTAACTTAGATTTATTTCAATTAGTTTGTGAATAAATCTAGGACTAGTAATACATGTTTGGTTAGATCCTAAGAGAACAAATATGGAAATATATTAGGGATGATGTTTCCTAACAAGAGGATTTAAGTCTTAAGTTAGTAATCTGAAATAGTTCATAGAGAGCAAACAAAGAGGGTATTTTATTTCTGGTTTATCTATAGTTGCGGTCTATTCTATACTTGTATGACGACCTTGATCCGGGATCATTCATGTGATGACATGAGAATAGAGTCACCTTGTATAATGTGATCATATAGGACTGAACCCAGATAGAAATAAGTATCTTATAATATTTGTTAAATAAAAAAATTCATTTCAATCTACTAGATGGTCATATATGGATTGATCTTAATCCTGAGTTTACTATGAACTCCTGCATGGCAGGCTATGTTCTTTGATTTACTAAGGTGAGGTTAGTGAAGCAGTCCCAGCCAATAGCTACGTATTTTTGGGACATGGTTTGGTGTGTAGCTGAGAACGTTTTAGATAGATATGGAATTCACTCCATCTTGCAAAGAAGTAGAAGAGTATCTTTCTTAAGGGTTGATTCGGTACTTGAATGATTAGAGCGCTCAAGTATTTCTATTACGAATAGAAAGATTAATATTTATAATAGTTATGAATAAATTGTTCATTAGAGAATCAATGGTACTTAAGATATTGTTAGGGTTGGTGCTCGGAGTGCCAATCCGGATTGTATTTATGTCTGATTCATGAATACGAGCGATTATATTTTCCATAATATTACTTATTTAATTGTAGCACCTCTTGTCTTTTATACGCATATTCGATCTAATTATGATTAGATTGAAACTAAATCTGATTTAGTGATATATGTATATTAGACAATGACCTTAGGATTTACAACGTAGTGCATAGTTACAACGTAGTTTGTAATTGACATTGGGAAGTATCACTATAAGTTGTATATCCTTAAATAAAGTTCCTGGTCAAGATTTACAAACAGGGGTCGGTTTGTAAAATCCGCTGAGACTAGTACATGTCGTATATCGTGACTTGGTCTGATGGTTTATCCCAATGAACCATGAGTCTCGGGAGACTCGTATAGACATGTAGGTGTTACTTGATAAACACTTAATGACTCACTAAAGATTTCCTAATAGATGGTACACCAACGTCAGTAGGAATCCTCTCGAGTTGAGCGAGCATAGTGGTCATTCGACTTGAGATACCACAGTGGATATATTAGTTATCCTCCACACTTTGATGGTAGTCATGTCACCGATCTATTTAGATCAGACCTCCGCCTGTTCTTTGGGTGTGGACTGATACTCATGATATCCTGTGCGTATCAAGATAGAATATGTTTGTCCTGTGTACGGGGCATAGGTATCATGTACGTGTTTATGATCTAGTAAATCTATGGCCGTGGTATAAATTCAGAAATCAGTTCCGAGTGTTATTTAGTGATCATAAATTGAAAGTCGACTATATTATACCGAACGGATTTGACGTTCTTATCTATATCCCAAGTATAATATGGATAGCCTATGACGGAGGGATTATACGTATGTAATGACCTCGACTTGCATAGTTTAGCGAGATTGTCTGTGATCGTCATAATCCATGAGTGGGTGAATTATGGACACGAAATTAGATTTCGTGACGGATAAACCTAAACTTAAAGAGTCTCACAATATGAAATGTACTCGTTGAGCACTTGGGCAACTCGTTATGAATAATACAGATTATTCATAATACTTACTTGGATTAAATAAGTTAATTCGAATCGTTTAATCGATTAGACGATAACACATGCATTAGGGGATTTTGGTCATTTAATAATTATTGTGTATTTATATTTGATACATAATTTGATTAGATACACATTAATCAATTGTCAAATGAGATTTTGACACATGCCATAAATATATGTATTTTTTATTTAATGTAAATAAAAATACATATATATAATAATTATATTAATTAATTATTTAGATATTTAATTTTTAAATATTTGAATAGTTAAATAATATCCATATTTCATAAATGTTATGGAATATATTTAATTATTACTGGTGACACATGGCATGATTTAATTAAGCTTTGTGTGTGCAAATTTGATTTGCTATTATAAAGTTTAATTTTTTTAATATGATTAAAGTGAAAATGACCAAAATAACCCCCATAAGTCGGTCACTACCATTTTAAAAAGAAAAATTTTGTTTTCTTCCTTCTTCATTCCACCATGGCCGAAACAAAGACCTAAAAATAGCTCTCAAATTGTCTTTGATGATTCAAGGAGAAAATGAAGGAAAATTCAAGAAAAAGCTTGGGAAATCAAGAGATTAAATGTAATCTTCGACAACCCTTAGCATGGAAATTAGTTTCTTGTTTTCTTGGATTGCTAGAATAGTTCTAGGGTTCCTTTGTTTGTTCAAATTGGGGCTTTTGGTTTTGGTGAATGGATTTGGAAGTGTTGAGCATGTGTGAAGTTGATTTGGATGGAATTAGTATAATTATTATCCAATTTAATCATTAGATGATATGTTGCCATTCTAGAGTGTTATGACCACTCTTGGAATGCCTACAATTTTTCTTGGGTGGTTCATGTGTGGTGACTTTGATTGGTATTTTGATTAATTGGATTAATCTTGAAAAATTGGATTTAAAGCTTGAAAAATCATAATTTTGTGTTATGGATCAGATCTAGAAAAAAAGTGAATATGTTGATGAAATTTATGTCATTTCAGTGTATTGGATGTGTTTTGGGTGTTAGAACAATTGCCGGAAATTGTTTCGGAGTTGAAATAAGCGAAAACGGTGAAAAAGCGGCGTTACCGGGTGACTTTTGAGCAAACAGGGTGACGGTTGTCCAAACAGTGAATTTGTCACTATTCGGGCAGCCCATGAACTGCCCTAATACTATTGGGGCTGACCTGGGTAGCCCTCATATGTATTGGGTGGTCGGTTCGGTCAAAAACGTGTTTTACGTCATTTTACGGAAAAATATTTTCGTAAAAATTTCACGAAGTTTCTACCTTATTTATGTCGCTATTTGATATCAAATAAATGCGTTTAGGTGAAATATGAATGAATTATTCATATTGGATATTAAATAATTTGTTCGGTAATTTGAAAAAGTTTTCAAATTACGATTCCGCCCGAACAGCGCTTCCGCCGCGCCCTTCGCCCAAAAACCCCAACAAAAATGGTATCAGAGCAGGTATGATGCTTCATCCATTACTTTAGTCATGCTTGATATATGATATGTAATCCAATTTTAATATTTGCACATGCATGTAATCTATATGTTTCTTGACTTTTCGGTTCTACGCTAACAAAAACGTAACGGAGATTTAATGGTTAAATTGAGTTATGTTTTCTCAGGTAGAATGGAGTTGTTTAGAAAATGATTTAGATTAAAATTTTGCATTTGATGTGGAGCAATGCTTCCTTGAGGAATATCCCCGCTTAAAATAAGGCTGTAAAGTAACGTGTATTGGATGCATGTTCTTGGTCCGTCTTGTCAATACGGTTTATGGGTAACTTTCTATGGCTGCATCCGAGATCGTGCCAAAGCAGTGAGGGTGTAGTTGATAGAATTTTATCCATGCCGGTTGTATATTGATACTAGACAAATTCAAGTGAAAATGGAAATCCTAAACGTTCCAAAGCTGTCATGACTACATCGGTAGCTTGAGTTTGTAATTGGCAAGTGAAGCCTTGAAATGCCTCTTTATGAACTTGCCAAAGCTGTCAAAACGAGAAACGGTCAGGACCAAAATCAGAAGTCACTGGTGAGTGATTTGTTGGTTTCCTCTAAGGTTCCCAAGATCATTTATCAAGCATGAAAACAAGTATGAATACACATCAAAGGAGGTGCGGAATTATACTCACAATGAATGGATTGGATGCATCGAAGAACAAAACTCCATTTCCTTCCTCTGTCAAGCTCGGCAAATTCACTGGTTTGGGCTCCATGGATTCGGTCATGGTGGGTATTTGGACTTCATCTTCATCTTCAAGCTCCAAGCTTCAACAATGGTGATTCTATGCTCATGAGATGGTTTCCTTATCACCTTGTATGCCTCCTAGAGTGTGCTAGCACCTTGATCTTGCAACAAAATCAAGTCTATACCTTCTCCATCACTCACGGTTTTGCAGAAAACAGAAGAAAGAATAAGGTTTTGAGACCGTGAGAGAGAGGAGCACTTTTGGCTCCAAAACCGTATGCCAAGAGAGAGAAAATGAAAAGTGTAAATAGGTTTTATAATTTCGAAAATTAATTAACCATTTACCATTTTTCAATTTGCAAAAAGTCAAAGGTACCAGCCTTTTAACTTTCCAACCACTCACATCACTCAATCAAGTGACAACTTGTCACATCACTCAAAGTGACATTTGATTTGACGCTTGATTTGACTTGCGTGTCGCACTTGAATTCGAAATGCGAATGCGCTCGCAAACAATCTCGGGCTCGGGTTCGCTAATTCCAAATTAACGAATTTTTCGTTACGACGTAATTAAATGATTACGCCTAGGGAAATCACTATTCACGTCACTAACGAATTAATTCTAAATTAACTTGCTCGCCCGAATTAAAATCTAATTTTAATTCCACGTCGAAATCCAATTTCGTTTAATATATCGAATATATTAATTTGTCGATTAATAACAAATTAATCGCTCTCTCTCTTTAAATAAGATTTTACCCCAGATAAAATATCTCCGTAATTAATCCCAGATTAATTTTCTCTCTCATCTTAAATTAATCCCAGATTAATAAAGTGCGAGTCATACATCATCAGTGAATCTTCGGGAAGCGACCCATGAGATCCTCAGATATGTTGACAGTAAATTCGGTCGTCGGACTATCCGAACACATAAGTACCTCGTACTACGTTTATACCGATTTACAAGACAAGGTTGGCTTCTAGCAAAGCGCCATGCCTACCCAATTCTCCAGAAACATGCTTACAGGAATAAGCGATCTATATCAGGCGTAGTATACGTAGTATTGTGTATGTCGATCCAGTATCGGATGATCACGTGCTAGGCCTGGGGGTGGAATTTTGTCTGCCCCGTACGAAGCACATGTCAGATGTCTGGTGACTAGTCTCTATAATCGGAAAAACCTGACATTGTCATTTTATCCCGATAGCTGCAGCATATAAGAGAACCAGTCCCGTATCCTACGTGACCATCATCTCCACTATGACTGGAGTGATACTTCTGTCTTGACAACACACCCAACACACTACGATTCTCAATATACCCAGCATTGGCGTACACAAAACCTATTAAAGTCCTAGACGACCGTAACCAAAGTATATTGATTGTCGCAAGTATTAGCGGTGCAAGTCTCGGGTTAAGACCAAATACACCTACCCTGATTTCGGACTTCCATAGACACATAGTCATACTACCAATGGAATTCCGAGGGTTTTTATCCAGAGCGAAGCTGTTTCCCGTACCATCTGTAAAACACAACCTCCTATTACACTTGCATGAGTATCTTATACCCAAATATATGAGAACTATGTCGTTGTGCCCTCACAACGCGCACAAGTGTAATACTTGTCTTTTACGTATTTATCGAAGTCCAATCTTGACAATGCTCTGACTAGGGATGTTTAATGATTTATCCTTCATGGACTGATACTGTCTCATATCATTATCAATCCAGGAACTAATCATAGGGATCTCCTATCATTTATACATCTAGGTGATTTAATCACAAATGATAAGAGTGCAATCTCCTTTGTCACATAGTTAATTTGTACAACAACACCGTGATCTGTACAAATAGTGACGTTATGGGTCATAATTGTCCAACAATCTCCCACTTGGCCTATAGTCAGTCAGTCGAGTGCCTGACACCCGAACTATGTATGGTTGGCTCAAATTACTGAGGAAATGCTTTCGTCAGCGGATTTGCATGATTATCATCTGATGCGATTTATTCGATCATCACATCACCACGATGTATAATCCGAACGAATCAGATGAATATCGAAGTATTTATCTGGATCGTTGATGAGACCATTAATTCTTTAGCCTGTGCTGACGCCTAGCTCAGCTGCTAACAGAATTATATCTAATCTAATTAGATTTGTTATTGACCCAAATGGCTTCTATTTCCGCCTCAGCTGCAGCAATTAGCCAGCATTTGTTGTTTATTCGGTAACAGTATCTTGCTTGGAAGATTTCCAGCTCACTGTTCTGTTATTCAAACTTTGTAGTACCGTTTGGGACTTATAGTCGTTATATCGGTTTAGGAAACTTGCTACAGTGATCCCAGTCACTTCAAATTCTCATTCTCCATAGACTAAGACATCATCCTTAGTTCTCTAAGATACTAACGGATGTTCTTAATATCAATCCAGTGACTATCACTTGGATTAGGCTGTTAGTGACTCCAAATGCTCAAAGCATATGAGACACCAGGTCACGTACATTTTCAATGTACGGTTTCTCGGAGAGTTTTATCGAAAGCCAAGCTTTCACCGATTGTTTTTATGGGAATATCATTTCCAAGAAATGATGTATTATCTTTATTTTATAGGACAACCATTGTCAGTGCGCTCCCACTAACCCTCTTATATACACAATAATCATTTTTCGTTTTGAATTAAACCATAAACTATTTATGATTACATCAAAACGAAAATTCCAAGAACCTAATGCTTGTTTCAATCCAAACATAGATCGAATAACCTGAAAACCTTGTTTGCTAGTTTTGGGTACGACAAAATCGACAGGATGTTGCAAACATCCTCCAAAAGGTTTCCTTTTCAGGAAAGCGATTTTGCCATTCAGCTGACATATTTCATAAATGAAACATGTAGCATTAGCAAGCATTATCCATATGGATTTATCGTGGCAACAGTTAAAAGGTTGAATCGTAATCAACACAATGTTGATAACGATGCCTTTCCGCTAAAAGCCTTGATTTCCATCCATGTACGTCTTCCTTGAAGACTTATAAGTAACAATAGGCACAATGCCTTGCGGTACATCAACTAGTGTCCAAACGTAGTTGGTATACATGGAATCCATTTCGGATTCATGACACTTTGTCATAATAGGGAGTCGATACCTTGTATCACTTCCTCATACGTAGTCAGTTGGTATACCTCAATAAGATAGACATCTTTATGAGGTGAGATCAGAAACCCATACCCCAGGTTGTTTTCTGACTCTTTCCGACTCACGCAGTTCTTGTGTATTCGAAGATTAATGGAATAGTTTCATCATTGATGAACTATATGTGTTCCATTAGGATTCGTTGCCTTGAACAGTATTACTCCGATTTTCATCGAGTTTTATTATCCTCCCACTTACCACTGCATATCGGTATTCCTCTTAGGAAAACCGCATGGTGAGCAATAATTAAATTGTTCTCATATGAGTTGTATAAGTACTATACTTATGCTATCCCTAGGATAACCTACAATTGGCACTTATCCAATTTGGGTTTTAGTTTGGTATCATCCAAACGTATGCCTAGCATACCCAAATATTCAGGAATGATAAACTTGGTTTCTTTCCTGTTCATATCTAATATGTTATCTGTCAAACAGATTTTAATGGAACCTTATTCTAAATAAGTTCTTGCACTGTTTAAAGCTTATCCGTTGAAGGAAATGGTAGCTCAGAGCGACTCATAATTAACTTTATCATGTCCAACAAAATTTGGTTACTCTGTTCAGACACACCGTCAAACTGACGTGTTCCGGGAGGAGTCCTCTTTGAAAGAATACTATACTCTTTCAAGTATATGAGAAACTTATTGCTTAAGTATTTTCCATTACGGTCTTACCGTGACGGTTTAATACTTTAGCCGATCTGTTTGTCTATTTCGTGTTGAAACTTTAAAAGTTTCCGATTTGTGTTCTTCAAAAGAAACACATAACCATAACGCGATGCCACATCCGTATAGGTCACGAAATATTCATATCCACCTCTAGCGTAGCTAGACATGGGCCCACTTGCTTCACTATGAACTAGGGCTAACAGATCGGTGGCATTTGTACTTTTACCAAGTAAATAGTGTTTTAGGCACTTTGCCCAAAAAACTATATTCGTAGACTTTATTTGAATGGAATCAAATCAGTCCGAGTACCCACTCTTCAAAAGTGTGGATAGACAAGTCTTGTTTCATCGTGTCCCAGACAACAATGCCACTTGTGTTTCTTCTGATCAAATCAGTTCGAGCTATTTGTTTGTCATGTTATATGTTTGAGATTTATTTATATTCAAAATATAAATGTTGTTATTCACATCTAATGTGTTTATCTCAATATCATTCTTTATATAATAAAACACTTTAGTGTTCTAGAATATAAAGGTTCACCCGCATCGGGTCAAACACTGATATAAAGATAATGTATCTAGTCAAACTAGTTACATTATAACAGTTTCCTAATTTAAGTACACACCCGAAGGTAGTTCCTAAACTTAGGTACCTGCGGTTAAAACAGTGACTTTCGTCTCGTTTTCAATTCGCAGATAAATCTCTATTGAAGTCAGTATCCTATTCAAAACAGATTTTGGACATCAATATATTTATGTACCACACTAAGTATTTAAAATCCAATTTTAAATACTAGTAATGAATATATTTTATGACAAACATATTTGAGGTTAGAGCCTTGCTCGTCTTCAATTCCTTCATGTCTGCTTTGTCCAAACGGCAGTCACGCTTCCGCGATCCCGTTTGCCAGATTTAGGCAGACATTTTGGGATATGTCTTTTATCTTCCCAGAAGATTATAATGATTTTGCCTTTGCCCTTTTCAAATTTCAGTAGCCTTTGGCCAAGCATCGGGTTTCTAGAATATCGAAGTAAGGTGCGCCTCGCGCTACTTGCCTTATTGCAAACTTTGCTTGTATCTCCTTGAGAATAGTCATTAACTCTCAAAGAGTTATTTATTGCAATTTAGTACTTCTAAAATCTAAAGATAGATTTATAAAGATCCTTCAATTTCATTATCATACTTTAAGAATCTAATCCTTGGTTCTGATTAAGAAATTAAGGAATCTAATCAGCAAGCTTTATGGATTAAGCACTTAAAGTTATCATCACATGAATCTTCCAAAGATCATGCTCTACTATTGCTTAACTCCGGGCTTTTGGCTTAATATGTTATTTTATCAAATAAAGTAACTTATTAATTTCCAGGACCATCCTGAAATATATTCCCAATTTTGAAAATTAAACCATTTAAATACATTTTCCCTAGGATTATGTTTTAAATGTCAATCTTTCAATTTTATCTTGATTATAATAGTCCAACTATTTAATCAACGATTTAGGTACTATTTATTATAATGATTACAATAGTCCAACTATTTAATCAACTATAATTTAATAGATTAAAGTCAATTATATTGATTACTATAATCCAATTATAAAATCAACTATAAGTGAATAGTTTGAATATAGTCCAACTATTTATAAAACAATATTTAAATATTAGTCCAACTAACATTTAATTTATTTGACAAATCATATTTGTTTTGAGCGCGTATGGCAAGTAATTAAACGAATATTGCAAATTCAATTCTTGCCTCCCACTATTTTTCGGCGAGCCTCTAACCCTCTGTCGAGTACTCGGGAAACCGTGTTTCCTAGCGGGCTATGTCCCGTTAAATATCACACAATCTTGACTTTGGCCAACAAATTGTATGATAATTAACTAGGTAGATCTCTAAGATCGATTGGATCCAATCCAATTCCTAGATCCGGTAGGGGGACATCCAAGTTCGAAACATATATCTTATATATGCCAATACATCCAATGTATTACCTAACATTTTTCCTCTGAATCAACTAAGCCTTGGCTTTGGCACAACAAACTTAGTGATCCCAGTTAAGCGCGACCCATTGACCATGGAAAGCTTCGTAATCAATGTCGATGGACAAGAAGTGGTCTTGACTTTGGCCAACAAACCACAACTTGGACAAGACACCAATATGGAACAAAGCCTTCGTGATTCAAACACATCCTCGACGGACAAAGGCCTTGACTTTGGCCAACAAGCCAATGCCAGTCTCGGATCTTGAGTGAGAATCACTTAATGGAAGGAAAGACGCTTAATATTGTTTGAGGGTTTTTCGTGTGCAAATTGGCAACCAATTTATTATCTTTGTTAAGGTCTCATCATCATACACCCTTAAACATGCATTCTAAATACATAATAAAGCGCGTATAAATAAAGTAATAATGATATGCGGATGGATACTTTACACAATGATCCTAGATCAAATCTCTCATTTTTCTCTCTCCCGCTAGCACAAATATTCCTTCTACCCGTTACACTACACTTCTAAAGAAACCTCATTTACATTAAAGAGTAAAGAGGTAATAAGGCTGGACACACAGGTCCAATTAATAAAAATTTTTATTACAACAATTTCTAAAATTGCCCCACCCATCTAATATCCATCTGATATACATTATTCATGCATCACAATCATGTATTCACACAAGCATGTTATCAATCAATCTAATCCAATTAATTAATCTGATAATTAATGATCATCCAATGTTCAAACAACGATTTGATTTTGCTCGAGTCAAACTCGTTTTGCGAATAAGTACTCAAAGTACGAATTCTCGAATTAAATTAAATTACAAAATTAAATCCAATTCAATTTGTATTTAATTCTAATTCACTATTTAATTCCAAATTAAATATTACACTTTATTGACTTTTTACGACTTAAATTCCAAATTTAATCGTTACGGGTCTCAAAGCCCGATTAATATCCAATATTAATTTAATTAAAGTCCAATGGACTTTTAATTAATTTCTTGAGGCGTGGACTTTTGGTCAACTCGGGTCAAACCCAATAACCAAAGTCCAATCCGGGAGTTACCCCATAAGCCCAGAAATCAATTTTGCCCCATTAGGCCCAATTAAACTTTAAAGGTCCATTGAGTCGCATTTGGGCTTTATAGAAGCGGTTTTGGGCCCAATTGGATCCAACCAATTTAGCCTAAAACCAACTTGGTACAACCAAGCCCAATAAGCCCAATAACAACTTTAAAGCCCAAATCCAATTTTAAGGCCCAAATAATTAAATTACAAAAAATTCCAAATTCCCAATTTAATTACCTAAAGTGTATTATACAATTAATTACCCAAATCAATATTTCCAAAACACAAATTTGTATAATTAATCATGCTTTTTTACATCAATTAGTGTCCAACACATTTTGATCAAAATCAAACCCAATTTCATGCCTATTGTTCTCAGCAATTAGGGGAAAATATGTCAAATTGCAAATCCAATCCAATCCAATTGAATCTTAAATCAACATTAAATCAATATTCCCAATTGATGTCCAACATATCCAATGATCAAAAATCAAAATCCAAGACAATTTAGGGTTCTTGTATTTTCGGCCAAGCCTCCAAAATTGGGGAAAAATGTTCCAAACATAATTTCATCAAATTGATCCAATCAATCATCAATTAAAACACATTTAAGCATACTAATTCATCCAATTTCATTATACATGCTCAAAATCAATTTTACCCAATTTTAACCCTAAATAATTTTCATGCTTTCAAAGGCTCAAGATACCATTGTTGGTTTCCTCTAAGGTTCCCAAGATCATTTATCAAGCATGAAAACAAGTATGAATACACATCAAAGGAGGTGCGGAATTATACTCACAATGAATGGATTGGATCATCGAAGAACAAAACTCCATTTCCTTCCTCTGTCAAGCTCGGCAAACTCACTGGTTTGGGCTCCATGGATTCGGTCATGGTAGGTATTTGGACTCCATCTTCATCTTCAAGCTCCAAGCTTCAACAATGGTGATTCCATGCTCATGAGATGGTTTCCCTATCACCTTGTATGCCTCCTAGAGTGTGCTAACACCTTGATCTTGCAACAAAATCAAGTCTATACCTTCTCCATCACTCACGATTTTGCAGAAAACAGAATGAAGAAGAAGGTTTTGAGACCGTGAGAGAGAGGAGCATTTTTGGCTCCAAAACCGTATGCCAAGAGAGAGAAAATGAAAAGTGTAAATAGGTTTTATAATTTCCAAAATTAATTAACCATTTACCATTTTTCAATTTTCAAAAAGTCAAAGGTACAAGCCTTTTAACTTTCCAACCACTTCCATCACTCACATCACTCAATCAAGTGACAACTTGTCACATCACTCAAAGTGACATTTGATTTGACGCTTGATGTGACTAGTGATTTGATGCTTGATTTGACTTGCGTGCCGCACTCGAATTCGAAATGCGAATGCGCTCGCAAACAATCTCGGGCTCGGTTTTGCTAATTCCAAATTAACGAATTTTCCGTTGCGACGTAATTAAATGATTACGCCTAAGGAAATCACTATTCACGTCGCTAACAAATTAATTCTAAATTAACTCGCTTGCCCGAATTAAAATCTAATTTTAATTCCGCGTCGAAATCCAATTTCGTTTAATATATCAAATATATTAATTTGTCGATTAATTCCAAATTATTCGCTCTCTCTCTTTAAATAATATTTTATCCCAGATAAAATATCTCTGTAATTAATCCTAGATTAATTTTCTCTCTCATCTTAAATTAATCCCAGATTAATAAAGTGCGAGTCATACATCATCAGTGAATCTTCGGGAAGCGACCCATGAGATCCTCAGATATGTTGACAGTAAATTCGGTCGTCCGACTATCCGAACACATAAGTACCTCGTACTACGTTTATACCAATTTACAAGACAACGTTGGCTTCTAGCAAAGCGCCATGCCTACCCAATTCTCCAAAAACATGCTTACAGGAATAAGCGATCTATATCAGGCGTAGTATACTTAGTATTGTGTATGTTGATCCAGTATCGGATAATCACGTGCTAGGCCTGGGGCTGGAATTGTGTCTGCCTCGTACAAAGCACATGTCAGATGTCTGGTGACTAGTCTCTATAATCGGATAAACCTGACCTTGTCATTTTATCCCGATAGCTGCAGCATATAAGAGAACCAGTCCCGTATCCTACGTGACCATCATCTCCACTATGACTGGAGTGATACTTCCGTCTTGACATCACACCCAACACACTACGATTCTCAATATACCCAGCATTGGTGTACACTGAACCTGTTAAAGTCATGGATGACCGCAACCAAAGTATATTGATTGTCGCAAGTATTAGCAGTGCAAGTCTCAGGTTAAGACCAAATACACCTACCCTGATTTCGGACTTCCATAGACACATAGTCATACTACCAATGGAATTCTGAGGGGGTCTATCCAGAGCGAAGCTGTTTCCCGTACCATCGGTAAAACACAACCTCCTATTACACTTGCATGAGTATCCTATACCCAAATATATGAGAACTATGACGTTGTGCCCTCACAACGCGCTCAAGTGTAATACTAGTTTTTTACGCATTTATCCATGTCCAATCTCGACAATGCTCTTACTAGGGATGTTTAATGATTTATCCTTCGTGGACTGATACTGTCTCATATCATTCTCAATCCAGGAACTAATCATAGGGACCTCATATCAGGTGATCTAATCACAAATGATAAGAGTGCAATCTCCTTTGTCACATAGTTAATTTGTACAACAACACCGTGATCTGTACAAATAGTGACGTTATGGGTCATAATTGTCCAACATGATTGACAATGAGTTGTCTACCTAATGAATATACGTAGGCGAGATCGTGTCAAAGCTGTGAGTCTAAATATATTCATGGGATCCTACTCTCACTATGGAATTCGATTTAATTATTGAATTCACGTTCTCCGTTGGGGATTACGGTATTACGTAAAGTAGTGGGAGACACTCTGGGTTAAAAATCCATAACTAAAGCAGTGTGTAATTTTATGGAAATTGCTGCTTTTGTTTTCCTTTATTCTATATTGTTTATAGAATTACACTTCTAATCCACTGCATAGCATATTACTTGAATATGTTTTCTGACTTTACTTATGGTTGCGTATTTCTAGAATAGGTTCTAGAATGACAGTAGACTTAGATATTGTTAGATTAATTAAAACCATCGGGAACTGTTGTTCCGATTTTCTTGAAAAATCAAGATGCTTAGTGACTTATTTACTAAGTCACGATTAGTAATCTAAATAAATATTTGTTTTATATATAGTTATCTAGTAAGAATAGTTTCTTATACAGTAAGAATTGACTTGAATTAGTTCATGTCTCGAGATTTTTGACTGGATTAGGAAAACCTCATTAGTATTTGTTTATCTTATAATGACGTTTCTTGGCTTTAGTGACTTTTAGAATTCACGTGTTTGACACAGTTTGCTAATTAATTATTTGCAATTGTTGTGAATAATTGAATGCAAATTATAAAGCTTAAGAAATGAGATGTGTATAGTTGTGTATAGAGAATATTGATTCTCACAATATGACAACTATAGGTATTGGATACCGGATCTCCTGTCTAGTTATTTAAAATTATGTTTAATGATTGTTTTGATATTTGATATCAGAACTTGTGACTATTGGATAGTTATTTGTTCTTTATAAACAGTTGTTACATGTTTTAATATGACTAGTGGTGTCATTAATGAAGAAGATAAACATTAAGAAATATATTCGGTTAACTAAATAACTTAGAACAGTGTTTTATGAGATTCTATCACATAAGCATTAGATGATTGTTCCGTATGGTAAATGATGGTCTGATACGAGATCACACTATGTATCCTTATCCATTTAATGAATATTGTATTCAGGATGTGATTAAATCTCATTTAACCAATGATCGTCATTGGACCATAAGATTTATTAGACTAGTACATTGGATGTATGTAGTTTAATGAATTTGAAATTGCCTTAGATAGTTTTCTTTACTCCGTAACTTAGTTAATGAATTGTCATGACTTAGTTGGGTGTTTCTAAAAGAATATATATTGAACGTCTTGAATGGTTCAAGAACTTTCAATATGTTTCTAATGAAACACGAATAGAATATTTTGAATGGTTCAAATATATTCTATTTGAAGTGTTGAAAACTATTTTTTAAAATTTATTGTGAGTCTTTAAACTGTTCAAAGATGTTTGATATGATCAAATATATGAATTTATGGCAATTTATTCTAAAAGTTATTTAATGAATGTGATTCTTACTCAATATGATTCTTCTACGATTCCATCGTGATGGAATTGGTCAGTGGGAGAAATCGAATCTTATATGATTTGATTCGTTTGCTATTGAGTGTTACCAAATTGGTTTTCAATTCTCTTAGGGTTATGCTCTAGTTACACTAATTCATCCTTTTAATTATTGTCCCATTAGTTTCTACAATTACGTATATGATATGTATAAGTAGAAAATTCAAATCTTAAAAGTTTGAGATTTGAATCTTTCTTTTGTATAATGGTTATATAATAGAAAGCATTTGCGCCTTCGAGCTACAAGTAAAAGTTTATCATTTATTCTATTTAATAGAATATTATATTTTATTTGATAGAATATCTTTTCTACGATCCCGAGTAATAAAATTATTTTATTACTTGGTGTGTAACATCAGATGTTGACGATTGTAGAAAAGACTTGACTTATTGAAGTCAAATGTGAGAATAATAAACTATAAATGGAACTACGTAATTAATAAGATGAAAAGACCTTTAGACTACTTCCATATAAGTTTAATAGGATGTCATAATCATTTACAAAAGTATTTGATACTTAATGGTTCTGTTGTTTTCTTATTGAAGAAAATTATCCTATAACTTATGGTGGGAGCGATATTTGATATCGATTTTGGAAATTACAATCGAACCATAGATCTAAGATTGTTCATGGCTTACTACGATCAAGTTTTGAACTTGATTAAGCTTTCGTTATGAATTGTTCATAAAATGTGCAAATTATTGCGCAGCAAAAGCAAAGTGAGCTCGTTAAAGATTTGACCTTTACAGTATGACAGTGAGAAAAGTTCTTACTCAGCTATCTATTGTAGATTCTGAGGAAAGTTGTCTCTAGTCACACTAATTGAACAATTAAAGATCTGTTGGTTAATGTTGATATTAAACTTTGTATTTTGGCTAAAGAATACAAAGTGGCGTTCCTGAATGGTTTCTTCGAATGAGAGATCTGTTGTGGTTTCTTTGTTCGAAGAATTCATTCTAGAATGGCCCTAGAGTTTGTATTCTGCTAAAATCATAGTTTGGTATATTAGCTTATAGATACTACTGTAGACTCAAATAAGCTTTCCGAAAATCTGTGTTTTCTAATTTTGATAAAAGTCAGATTGTCTGATTTTATCAAAGCATAGAGAATACATATTTGTTAGTAGGGTCAGTGGGAGCGTAAAAACTTCTTTCTAGCATTGTGTATATCATAAGTCTTCTTTTCTCCGTGAAATCAGTGGGAGTAGTCTCTGTTATATTTGATATAAAGAGTCTCACAATATGAAGTGTACTCGTTGAGCACTGTTGGATAATATGACCCATAGCGTCACTATTTGTACAGATCACGGTGTTGTTGTACAAATTAACTATGTGACAAGGAAATTGCACTCTCGTCATTTGTGATTGGATCACCATAAATGTATAAATGAATAGAGGTCCATATGATTAGTTACTGGATTGAGATGATATGAGACAGTATCAATCCCCGAAGGATTAATCATTAAATATCCCTAGCCGGAGTATTATCGAGACTGGACATCGATAATGCGGAATAGGCTAGTATTGCACTTGTGCGCATTGTGAGGGCACAACGGCATAGTTCTCATATATATAAGTATTGGATATTTATGCAAGTGCGATAGGAGGTCGTGTTTCACCGATGGTACGGGAAACAGCTTCGCTCTGGATAGACCCCTCGGAATCCCATTGGTATTATGATTATGTGTCTATGGGAGGCCGAAATCAAGGTAGGTGTGTATAGTCTTAACCTGAGACTTGCATCGCTAATACTTGTGATAATCGGTAGACTTTGGTCTTGGTGGTACAGGGCTTTAACCGGTTCTGTGTACACCACTTCTGGGTTTATCAGAGAGTCGTAGTGTATTGGGTGTGATGTCAAGACGGAAGTATCACTTCAGTCATAGTGGAGATGATGTCACGCAGGATACGGTACTAGTGCTCTTAAGTGTTGCGCAACCATCGGGATGTTATGACCAGGTCATGCATATCCGATTATAGAGACTAGTTACCAGACATCCGACATGTGCTTCGGACGGGGCAGACACTTATCCAGCCCCAGCCCTAGCACGTGACTATCCGATACTGGGCCGATATACACAATACTACGGTATACTACGCTTGATACAGATCTATATATTCCTGTAAGAATATTTCTGGAGAATTGGGTAGGCATGGCGCTTTGCTAGAAGCCAACCTTGTCTTGTAAATCGGTATAAACATAGTACGAGGTACTTACGTGTTCGGATAATCCGACGACCGTATTTACTGCCAACATATCCGGAGATCTCATGGGTCGCTTCCTGAAGATTCACCGATGATGTATGACTCGCACTATAATTAATCTGGGATTAATTGGAAGAGAGAGAAAATTAATCTGGGATTAATTGCGGAGATATTTTATCTGGGATAAAATATTAATTAAAGAGAGAGAACGATTAATTTGGAATTAATCGATAAAATAATATATTTGATATATTATTAGAATTGGATTTCGACGCGGAATTAAAATTAGATTTTAATTCGGGCGAACGAATTAATTTAGAATTAATTCGTTAGCGACGTGAATAGTGATTTCGCTAGGCGTAATCATTTAATTACGACGCGACGGAAAATTTGTTAATTTGGAATTATCGAACCCGAGCCCGAGAGTGATTGCGAGCGCATTCGTATTTCGAATTCGAGCGCGGCACGCAAGTCACATCAAGCGTCAAATCGCTAGTCACATCAATTGTCAAATCACTTGTCACTTTGAGTGATGTGACATGACATGTTGTCACTTTAATAAAGTGACTTGATGTGAATAGTAAAAGTGATGGGTGAAAAGGTAAAAAGCATTGATTGTCTTTTGCTTTTTGTTTTTTGCTATAAAGAAAATGTTTAATATATATATATATTTATTTGTTTTTGGAAAATAAATAAAAGATATATGTATTACATTTTCTTTTCCCTCCTTTACTAGATTCAGTCCTCTCTCTCTCCTCATTCACGATCTCTCATCTCCCTCTCTTTTCTTCTTCCTCTTCTCACGGCTTCAAGCCGATTTCTTGACAAAAAGTTTCTGGTTTTGACCGAAATTTTGAGAAGCAAATGAAGAAGAGAGTGCTAGCACACATATGGGTTATACTTAGGTGATAGGGAAACGAATTTGTGAGCTTGGAATCAATTTTGGAGCTTGAAGCTTGGAGCTTCCATGGAGACCACCCATGGCCGATTCTTGGAGACACAAGAGGACCAAAACCGAGCAGCCCCTGCTGTTTTTGGAGGCCAAACCGAGCACCAACAAGAACAGAAAACGCATCTTCTTCGTTGCATCTCAAACCCTTCAATGTGAGTATGAATTCTGCCTTACTCCTTGGTTGTATTCTATTCGTTTTATGCATGATTTATCTTCTTGGGACTTGATTGAAACTCAACAATGGTATCAGAGCTATTGATTGCATAAAAACGAATTAGGGTTCTTGAGCAAAATTTGGGGCTTTTTGATTTAAGCATGATTTTGACAAATTGTTTGTTTAAGAATGCTTGTTTATGAATTAATTAGAGTTATATGTAATCAATTTGATAAAAAATTAATTGGATTGATTTTCCCCAATTTGCTTAATGTTGGCCAAAACTTTAATTTGGGTAAACTCAATTTGAGCATCAAATGATTAATTGTTTAGTATAGTATGCTTGAATGAGGTTGAATTGATGTTGTGCATAATCAATTTCATGAAATTTGGTTGGATCCATTTTTCCCTAAATTTTGGGCATGACAAATTTGGGTAAACTTGATTTTGAGCATGTTTAATGAAATTGGATGATTTAGAATGCTTCAATGTTGTTTAATTGATGATTGATTAGATCAATTTGATGAAAAGTGTTTGGAACAATTTTTCCCCAATTTGCTTGTGATGGCCGAATTTGCAAGTGCCCTAATGTCTTGGCTTTTTGATTTTTTGTTCATTGGATGACTTAGAAATCATTTGGGGATGTTGAATTTATGTTTGATTGGGTTCAATTGGATTGAATTTGATTTGGGCATAATTTCCCTCTTTGGCCGAGACTTTAGCATGTATAAATTGGGTTTGATTTTGATTTAATTATGTTGGACATGATTAATTGATGTTAAGCATGATTAAATGGACAAATTTGATGTTTTGGAAACTTTGATTTGGGCAATTAATAATGCTATACACTTTAGGTAATTTAATTGGAAAATTTGGAATTTTTGGAATTAAATTATTGGGCTTAAAATTGGATTTGGGCTTTTAAAGTTGTTATTGGGTTTATTGGACTTTGTTGTACAAAGTTGGTTTAGGCCAAAATTGGTTGGATCCAATTAGGCCCAAAACCGCTTCCAAAAGGCCCAAATGCGACTAATGAACCTTTAACGTTTAATTGGGCCTAATGGGCCTAAATTAATTTATGGGCTTATGGGGTAACTCCCGGATTGGACTTTGGTTGCGGGTTTGACCCGAGTTGACCAAAAGTCCACGCCTCAAGAAATTAATTAAAAGCCCATTGGACTTTAATTAAATTAATATTGGATATTAATCGGGCTTTGAGACCCGTAGCGATTAAATTTGGAATTTAAATCGTAAAGGTTTATTTTATAAAGTGTAATATTTAATTTGGAATTAAATAATGAATTAAAATTAAATGCGTATTAAATTGGATTTAATTATGTAATTTAATTTAATTCGTAGAAATCGTACTTTGAGTACGTGTTCGCAATACGAGTTTGACTCGAACAAAATCAAATCTTTGTTTGAACATTGGATGATCACTAATTATCAAGATTAATTAATTGGATTAGATTGATTGATAACATGCTTGTATGAATACATGGTTGTGATGTTTGAATAATGTATATCGGATGGATATTAGCCGGGTGGGGCGATTTTGGAAATTGTAATAAATTTGATTTATTAATTGGACCTGCGTGTCCAGCCTTATCTCCTATTTCTTTGTATTCTCTTCTCACCTATTCCCCTCTATGTATATGAGGTTTCTTTAGAAGTGTAGTGTAACGGGTAGAAGTAAATACATGTGCTAGCGGGAGAGAGAAAATGAGAGATTTGATCTAGGATCAATGTAAAATATCCATCCGCATATCATTATTATTTTATTTCATACTCGCTTTATTATGTGTTTAGAATGCATGCTTAAGGGTGTATGATGATGAGACCTTAACAAAGATAATAAATTGGTAGCCAATTTGCACGCGAAAAACCCTCGTTAAATATCAAGCGTTTATTTTCCTTCCATTGAGTGATTCTTACTCAAGATCCGAGATTGGCAGGGGTTGTTGGCCAAAGTCAAGCCCTTGTCCGTCAAAGATGTGTTTTAATCACGAGGCTTTGTTCCATATCGATGTCGTGTCCAAGTTGTGGTTTGTTGGCCAAAGTCAAGACCACTTCTTGTCCATAGACATTGATTACGAAGCTTCCATGTCAATGGGTCCGCGCTTGACTGGGATCACTAGGTTTGTTGTGCCAAAGCCAAGGCCTAGTTGATTCAGAGGAAAAAGGTTAGGGTATACATTCGATGTATAGGCATATATAAGATATATGTTTGGGACTTGGATGTCCACCTACTGGATCTAGGAGTTGGATGAGATCCAATTGATCTTAGAGATCTACCTAGTTAATTATCATACAATTTGTTGGCCAAAGTCAAGATTGTGTGATATTTAACGGGATCTTAGCCCACTAGGAAACACGGTTTCCCGAGTACTCGACAGAGGGTTAGAGGCTCGACGAAAAATAGTGGGAGGCAAGAATTGAATTTGCAATATTCGTTCAATTACTCGCCATACGCGCTCATTCAAATTATTTCGTCGTTATATTAAATGTTAGTTGGACTAATATTTAAATTGTTGTTTTAATAAACAGTTGGACTGTATTATACTTGATTATATATAATTGGATTATATTAATCAATATATTTGAATTAATTAATTTCAGTTTACAGTTGATTTTATAATTGGATTATAGTAATCAATGTAATTGAGGTTAATTAATTGGATTATATTTGATTATATAGTTGGACTATTATAATCATTATAATATATATAGTACCACTAATCGTTGATTAAATAGTTGGACTATTGTAATCAAGATAAAATTGAAAAGTTGGATATTTAAAATATAATCTGGGATTGAAATATTTTAAATGATTTAATTTTCAAATTGGGAATAAATAATATGTTACTTTATTTGATAAAATAACTTATTATACCTTAAGCCCAAAAGTAAGCAAAATAAGTAGAGCATAAAATCTTTGGAAGATTTATGTGATGATGACTTTAATGCTTAATTTAATATACTTGTCATAAATCTAATTTTAGATTTAAGAAGTATTAAAATTGCAATTTATAATTCTTGGAGAATTAATTGACTATTCTAGAGGAGATAAAGTCAAAGTTTTCAATTGGGCATGTAGCACGAGGTGCACATCGTTTCGATATTCCGAAACCCAAGGCTTGGCCAAAGGTTTCTGAAATATTGAAAAGATAATTGACATATCCCAAAGTGACTACCATTTGGATATGGCAGACACGAAGGAATTAAAGAAAAGGCAAGACTCTTACTTTAAAAATGTTTGTCTTAGTTATGTTCACAGCTAGTATTGAAATTAGATTTTAAATACTTAGTGTGGTACATATAATATATGTATTGATGTTCAGAATCTGCTTTGAGCAGGATACTGACTTCAAGCTGAGATTGCTCTTCGAATAGGAAACGGGACGAAAGTCGCTATTTCGACCGTAGATACCTAAGTTTAGGAACTACCCTTTGGGTATATACTTAAATTAGGAACTGTTATAATGTAACTAGTTTGACTAGAGACATTATCTCTATATCAGTGTTTAATCCGTTGCGGATAAAACCTTTATATTATAGAACACTAAGTGTTTTATTATATAAAGATGATACTGAGATAAATACATTAGATGTAAATAACAGAATTTATATTTTGAATATAAATAAAATCTCAAACATATAAAATGACAAATAAATAGCTCAAATTGATTTGATCAATAGAGACTTATTTGTGGCATTGTTGTCTAGGACACAATTTAATTAGACTCGTATATCCACACTTTTGAAGAGTGGGTACTAGGACTGATTTGACTATTCAAATAAGGTCTGCGAATCTAGTTTATTAGGTAAAGTACCTAAAATACTATTTACTTGGTAAAAGTAAATGGGCCACCGATCTGTTAGCCCTATTCATGGTGAAGTAAGTGGGCCCATATCTAGCTAGGCTAGATGTGAACATGAATATTTCGTGACCTTAACGGATGTGGCATCACGTTATGGTTATGTGTTTCTTTTGAAGAACACAAATCGGAAACTTTTAGAGTTTCGACACGAAATAGACAAACAGATCGGCTATAGTATCATACCGTCACGGTAAGACCGTAATGGAAAATACTTAAGCAATAAGTTTCTTATATACTTGAAAGAGTATAGTATTCTTTCAAATGAGGACTCCTCCCGGAACACGTCAAAGTGACGGTGTGTCCGAACGGATTAACCGAATCATGTTAGACATGATAAGGCTAATCATGAGTCGCTCTGAGCTACCATTTCCTTCAACGGATAAATTTTAACAGTGCAATAACTTATTTAGAATAAGGTTCCATATAAATCTGTTTGACAGATGTCATATAGGATATGAACAGGGAAGAAACAAGGTTTCTCATTCCTGATAATTTGGGTATGCCAGGCATAACGTTTGGATGATACCAAACTAAAGACCCAAATTGGATAAGTGCCAATATAGGTTATCCTAAGGGAAACCATAAGTATAGTACTTATAAATCTCACATGAGAACAATGTGATTGTTGCTCACCATGCGGTTTTTCCTGAGAGGAATACCGATATGCAGTGGTCAGTGGGAGGATAGTGATACTCGATGAAAATCGGAGTAATACTGTTCAAGGCACAAGGTCCTTAATGGAACACAAATAGTTCATCAATGATGAATCTGTACCATTAATCTTCGAATACACAAGAACTGAGTAGATTGAATAGAGTCAGAAAACGACCTAGGGTATGGGTTTCTGATCTAACCTCATAAAGATGTCAATCTTATGAAGGTACATCCACCGACTACATTTTGAGGAAGTGATACGAGGTATCGACTCCCTATTATGGCAAAGTGCCATGAGTCCGAAATGGATTCCATGTATAACAACCATTTGGATACTAGTTGTTGTACCACAAGGCATTGTGCCTATTGGTACATTAAACGTCTTCAAGGAAGACATACATGGAAGGCAACATACCAACGTACAAAGCTGGGCTTTTGACGGAAAGGTATCGTTATCAACATTGTGTTAATAACGGTTCAACCTTTTACCTGTTGCCATGGTAAATCCATTTTGAAGATGCTTGTTGATAACTGCATATTTCATTTATGAAATGTGTCAGTTTCAGATCAAAATCGCTTTCCTGAAAAGGAAACCTTTTGGAGGATGTTTACAACATCCTGACGATTTTGTATAACCGACAAACAAGGTTTGCGGGTTATTCGATCCATATTTGGATTGAAGCAAGCATAAGGTTCTTGGAACTGACGTTTTGAAATAATCATAATAGTTTATGATTTGACTCAAAACGAAATAATTCTTGTGTATATAAGGAGGTTAGTGGGAGAGGGCACTGACAATGAAATTCCCATAAAACAATCGGTGAAAGCTTGGCTTTCATAAGAAATTCTCCGTAGAATTCTGGGGAGTGACAACCTTTATTCAAGGAATAAAGATCTACAGGCTAGATTTGGAGTTGTTAACACTCTCTGAGAAATTGTACATTTAAAATGTACTTGTATTGGTGTCTCATACGCTTTGAGCATATGGAGTCACAATCGGGTCAATCCAAGTGATAGTCACGGGATTGAAGATTAAGAAAATCTGTTAGTATCTGAGAGAACTAAAGATGTTGTCTTAAACTATGGAGATGGAGAACTTGAAGTGACTGGGATCACTGCTGCAAGTTTCCAAACCGGTAAATACTGCGGTACTATAAAGTTTGAAGGACGAGACAGTAAGCTGGAAATATTCCGAGCAAGATAACTGTTGCCGAATTAACAACAAATGCGGATTATTGCTGCAGCTGAGGCAGCAATAGAAGCCATTTGGATCGATAATAAATCTAATTAGATTAGATATAGTTCTGTTAGCAGCTGAGCTAGGCGTCAGCACAGGCTAAGGAATTAAAGGTCTCATCAATGATCCAGATAAATACTTCGACTATTCATCTGATTCGTTCGGATCATACATCGTGGCGATGTGATGATCGAATAAATCGCGTCAGACGATAATCACGCAAATCCGCTGACGAAAACCTTTCCTCAGCAATTTGAGCGAACCGTACATAGTTCGGGTGTTAGACACTCGAGTGACTGGCTATGTGCCAAGTGGGAGATTGTTGGATAATATGACCCATAACGTCACTATTTGTACAGATCACGGTGTTGTTGTACAAATTAACTATGTGACAAGGAAATTGCACTCTCGTCATTTGTGATTGGATCACCATAAATGTATAAATGAAGAGAGTTCCATATGATTAGTTACTGGATTGAGATGATATGAGACAGTATCAATCCCCGAAGGATTAATCATTAAATATCCCTAGCCAGAGTATTATCGAGACTGGACATCGATAATGCGGAATAGGCTAGTATTGCACTTGTGCGCATTGTGAGAGCACAACGGCATAGTTCTCATATATATAAGTATTGGATACTTATGCAAGTGCGATAGGAGGTCGTGTTTCACCGATGGTACGGGAAATAGCTTCGCTCTGGATAGACCCCTCGGAATCCCATTGGTATTATGACTATGTGTCTATGGGAGGCCGAAATCAAGGTAGGTGTGTATAGTTTTAACCTGAGACTTGCATCGCTAATACTTGCGATAATCGGTAGACTTTGGTCTTGGTGGTACAGGGCTTTAACCGGTTCTGTGTACACCACTTCTGGGTTTATCAGAGAGTCGTAGTGTATTGGGTGTGATGTCAAGACGGAAGTATCACTTCAGTCATAGTGGAGATGATGTCACGCAGGATACGGTACTAGTGCTCTTAAGTGTTGCGCAACCATCGGGATGTTATGACCAGGTCATGCATATCCGATTATAGAGACTAGTTACCAGACATCCGACATGTGCTTCGGACGGGGCAGACACTTATCCAGCCCCAGCCCTAGCACGTGACTATCCGATACTGGGCCGATATACACAATACTACGGTATACTACGCTTGATACAGATCTATATATTCCTGTAAGAATATTTCTGGAGAATTGGGTAGGCATGGCGCTTTGCTAGAAGCCAACCTTGTCTTGTAAATCGGTATAAACGTAGTACGAGGTACTTACGTGTTCGGATAATCCGACGACCGTATTTACTGCCAACATATCCGGAGATCTCATGGGTCGCTTCCTGAAGATTCACCGATGATGTATGACTCGCACTATAATTAATCTGGGATTAATTGGAAGAGAGAGAAAATTAATCTGGGATTAATTGCGGAGATATTTTATCTGGGATAAAATATTAATTAAAGAGAGAGAACGATTAATTTGGAATTAATCGATAAAATAATATATTTGATATATGATTAGAAATTGGATTTCGACGCGGAATTAAAATTAGATTTTAATTCGGGCGAACGAATTAATTTAGAATTAATTCGTTAGCGACGTGAATAGTGATTTCGCTAGGCGTAATCATTTAATTACGACGCGACGGAAAATTCGTTAATTTGGAATTATCGAACCCGAGCCCGAGAGTGATTGCGAGCGCATTCGTATTTCGAATTCGAGCGCGGCACGCAAGTCACATCAAGCGTCAAATCGCTAGTCAAATCAATTGTCAAATCACTTGTCACTTTGAGTGATGTGACATGACATGTTGTCACTTTAATAAAGTGGCTTGATGTGAATAGTAAAAGTGATGGGTGAAAAGGTGAAAAGCATTGATTGTCTTTTGCTTTTTGTTTTTTGCTATAAAGAAAATGTTTAATATATATATATATATTTATTTGTTTTTGGAAAATAAACAAAAGATATATGTATTACATTTTCTTTTCCCTCCTTTACTAGATTCGGTCCTCTCTCTCTCCTCATTCACGATCTCTCATCTCCCTCTCTTTTCTTCTTCCTCTTCTCACGGCTTCAAGCCGATTTCTTGACAAAAAGTTTCTGGTTTTGACCGAAATTTTGAGAAGCAAATGAAGAAGAGAAGTGCTAGCACACATATGGGTTATACTTAGGTGATAGGGAAACGAATTTGTGAGCTTGGAATCAATTTTGGAGCTTGAAGCTTGGAGCTTCCATGGAGACCACCCATGGCCGATTCTTGGAGACACAAAGAGGACCAAAACCGAGCAGCCCCTGCTGTTTTTGGAGGCCAAACCGAGCACCAACAAGAACAGAAAACGCATCTTCTTCGTTGCATCTCAAACCCTTCAATGTGAGTATGAATTCTGCCTTACTCCTTGGTTGTATTCTATTCGTTTTATGCATGATTTATCTTCTTGGGACTTGATTGAAACTCAACAAGCACTTGGTCAACGCATTATGAATAATACAGATTATTCATAATACTTCTTTGGATTAAATGAGTTAATTCGAATCGTTTAATCGGTTAAACGATAACATATGCATTATGGGATTTTGGTCATTTAATAATTATTGTGTATTTGTATTTGATACATAATTTGATTAGATACACATTAATCAATTGTCAAATGAGATTTTGACACATGACATAAATATATGTATTTGTTATTTAATGTAAATAAAAATACATATATATAATAATTATATTAATTAATTATTTAGATATTTAATTGTTAAATATTTGAATAGTTAAATAATATCCATATTTCATAAATGTTATGAAATGTGTTTAATTATTATTGGTGACACATGGCATGATTTAATTAAGCTTTGTGTGTGCAAATTTGATTTGCTAATATAAAGTTTAATTTATTTAATATGATTAAAGTGAAAAATGACCAAAATAACCCCCATAAGTCGGTCACTACCATTTTAAAAAGAAAAATTTTGTTTTCTTCCTTCTTCCTTCCACCATGGCCGAAACTAAGACCTAAAAATAGCTCTCAAATTGTCTTTGATGATTCATGGAGAAAATGAAGGAAAATTCAAGAAAAAGCTTGGGAAATCAAGAGATTAAAGATAATCTTCTACAACCCTAAGCTTGGAAATTAGTTTCTTGTTTTCTTGGATTGCTAGAATAGTTCTAGGGTTCCTTTGTTTTTTAAAATTGGGGCTTTTGGTTTTGGTGGATGGATTTGGAAGTGTTGAGCATGTGTGAAGTTGTTTTGGATGGAATTAGTGTAATTATTGTCCAATTTAATCATTAGATGATATGTTGACATTCTACAGTGTTATGACCACTCTTGGAATGCCTAGAATTGTTCTTGGGTGGTTCATGTGCGGTGACTTTGATTGGTGTTTTGATTAATTGGATTAATCTTGAAAATTTGAATTTAAAGCATGAAAAATCATAATTTTGTGTTCTGGATCAGATCTGGGAAAAAAATGAATATGTTTATGAAATTGATGTCATTTGAATGTATTGGATGTGTTTTGGGTGTTAGAACAATTGCCGGAAATTATTTCGGAGTTGAAATAAGCAAAAACGGCGAAAAACGGCGTTACCGGGTGACTTTTGAGCCAACCGGGTGACGGCTATCCAAACAGTGAATTTGTCACTGTTCGGGCAGCCCATGAACTGCCCTAATACTATTGGGGCTGACCTGGGTAGCCTTCATGTGTATTGGGTGGTCAGTTCGGTCAAAAACACGTTTTACGTCATTTTGCGGAAAAACTTTTTTGTAAAAGTTTCGCGAAGTTTCTACCTTATTTATGTCGCTATTTGATATCGAATAAATGTGTTTAGGTGAAATATGAATGAATTATTCATATTGGATATTGAATAATTTGTTCAGTAATTTGAAAACGTTTTCAAATTACGATTTCGCCCGAACAGCGCTTCCGCCGCGCCCTTCGCCCAAAAACCCCAACAGATATATGATAATTAAAGGGGTATAACGGAATTTATGACTCGGCTCTAATTATAAGATACTCGTGAAAGGCCAATCTGTATGCAATTACTATATCGATGGACACCGAATTTGTTCGACTAATATTTTCCATCTACAGCAACGAGAGTGCAACTTCGGATTTTTAGTGGAATAATACGGAGTTAATAATTCAGAATATTTAATTAAAGAGTTCAATTAATATTTCAGGATTATTGAAGTTCAAAAGTGTAAGTCCATTCGGTCCTCGTGCTAACTCAATTTATTGTAGCAAATTAAATATAATTGGATTGTCTAATTATATACTCACATCTATTTATATATTTTAATGAGATTAATAATATAATTTGTCACAAATGATAAATATATTAAATAAGTTTAATATAATATTTTCTAGAATTATTTGATTATGAGATAATCAAAATACAATTATGAGATAATTATTACATCATTTTGATAATGCTAAATTATGAGATAATTATATCATTATTATGATAATGGTATATACATTATCAAATAGATAAATCATTATGGCTTGCCATAATGTCCAAGCATTTTGGCTAAATTAGGTCATACATAATTACCTAATCTTGATCCACTTCACATGCCTTTGGTTGGCACTCCACTTCATTGTGTTTGTCATTACAATTGAATGGCATTAGTGGATTAATGATAAGAGATGTTGGCTTTGTAAAGAATAAAATCCTTAAGGGTTGAGAGAGTTGTATCAAGCATTTTTCTCAAGTGTTGAGAAGAAAGTAAGAGAATAAAAACTCCAGATTGTTTCTCAATGTTGAGAAGAGAGAAAAATAGAGTGAGTTAGAACTTCATCTTCTTCATTCATTCTTTCAAAAGCCAAGAACAATAGTAAGCAAGTTTCTTATATTTCTCTCGAGTGTTGAAAGAATAAAAAGAAACATTTGTGACAACAATCTTCTCTAAAGAGTTTAGAGAATAAACTTTGTGAGTGAAGCCACACTTCGGTTTGTTAGTAACGAGACATAGTTCGAAAGATCGGGTGGTAGAACCAAGCAATGGATCTCAAGGAAACACATTCAAAATAGGAGCAAATCAAGTGACTAAGGGTTGGTAACTTTCAGATTTAACGAGGGAGAAGACAAAAAAAATTTCAAGGTCGATCTCGGAGCCTAGGGCATTTCCACTGCGAATAAGGAATATGTTTCCTACAGAACTATCTAGTCCATATTTAGAAATTATTTTGCTCTTCTCGTCGTGGGTCTAACTTATCTATTCAAGCTAAGGCTAACCTCCATCTATAGTTAAAGGTCTCTAATCACCCATCCTCAGTCTAAATACAGCTGTACTGGTTTGGTTCTCACCTAAGATATTTAACTAATCAGTAAATTTGAGGGTTCCATGCACCCCTTCTAACTCAAGCACATTACGAGGCTATTATGAATCCTTAATCTCAATGGCCTCAAACATGTGGCTTAGGATTTCTAAAAATCCACTGGCCTCACAAGGGCTTAACACCGTTACTATATAACTGCTTCGAATTCTCTAATCTTAAAATAATGATAAAAGCCTTAAGTGAGGGTAATCTCTTGTAATTTAGAAACAGCTAATCTATATACATGAAACTGAGTCATTCACAGACTCCCATATATTCGGTCTTGGCACTAAACATGAAAATCAATGTGTACCAAAGATAACATTCATATCACATACAAGGATCTATGTGGTTTATATAGAACATAAGACATTTTTCGATAGTCGGATACTCTACAGTTCAGTCACTAACTCTAGACCATGCTATTGACTTTAGAACCTAGCTCTGATACCAACTTCATAACATCATACCTAAGCCAAGTTGCTACCGGCATGAGATAAGAATAACCCATCTTCATAAGTCATTGATGCTAATAAAATTTCATAATGGTCTCTGCTAAAATCATGCAACCTCGATATAGTCCAGCACCTCTGGATGACCTATATATATATATATATATGCAACCAACCACAATTCAAAATGCAATATGGCCTCTGACCTGCAGCTTAACTCACAATTATACAATAATGTGCTCCACATGTGAGTACAATACATAACCAGGGTGGTGAAAACCCAAAACTCAACCCAAGACTACAAAAAGACTCTTTGACATCAACGACTGTAATTGGGGAAATCCTTTATCTTCAAAGTCTTCTATGGAACTCTACAGGTTCATCGAGTCTCGCAAACCTACAAAACTAACAAATTATTGTGTGTGAGCTATAAAGTTCAATAAGTATCTCACGCCTCAAGTAAATATCAAGTATACTATAAAACATAAACAGTAAACACATCCATGTACATATACATAAACTTTATAAATCTCTTCTCCACACGACAGCCATATACTATATTACATTCTGATATCTTACTAACTGTAATCTATATAACATTGATGTAGACTTATATTCTGGATTCTATACTATACTAGATATCTACGGAATTCTGACATCTCTCACACACTAATATGGAAACCTTCAACTGCATACTTATTCTATATTCCATACTGCAGCTATATTTCACATGTTGGATGATAAGTGTGGTTTATACCCACTTATTATGGCATTCTCAGCTTATTATTTTGTTATAATTCGAGATATTTAATATGATTTATAATTTATTTTATGTTTTATTTATAGGAGCATTAATATATGGATCGGGGAATAATTGCACGTGTTTTTGGAACTTTCGGGAAGACACAGGACACGCAGGCACCAAAGTGCCTCTTCACCATTTTCAACTAGCGCCGCGGCGCCAGCTCCCCATACAAAATCCAGGAGCTTAGGCGCCGCGGCGCCTCAAGCTTCTCATACAACTAGAGCCGCGGCGCTGCGGGGAAGCACGCGCATTCCAGGAAAGAATTTTAGGGTTTTCAATAATCCTAATGCTACCCAAAGACTCCCTGCCTCAACTATAAATATAACATTACATCCAACACTCAAGAGGAGGCTAATACGGAGGCTAATACAGAGCACAAAACACAGAAACACATATTTTTAGAGATCCAATGAGAGGATTGAAGAGCGACAAGAGGAGATTAAGGCTGTGACATCCGGAGAGGAAGAGATTCAATTCGGGTTTTATCTTCTTATTTCTTTCTTAAAAACTCTAATGATTTCCATTAGATTCGTGGCTTGATTATTTATTGTTTTATCTTTTGTCATGAATTTACTCCTTAATTCTGGAGAATGATGTAACTGATGCTTGAACCTTAATTTTAATTACTGATTTTGTTATGAAGTTTTATTGATTTATTTATATTCTTTTGAGTTTAATGCTTCTTGATTGTTGGCCACAATTTGAGATGATGAATGTTTAGAATCTATCACTCGAGAGAGGGGATTTTGAATAGATCTAGAGAATATTGCCTAGGATTTTATAGAGTTCGAGAGAATTTGTAGTCCTTTGAAGTCGTTAACATAGAATCACAAATCGTAATGAGTTGTTAACTATTTGATTTTTATAGAGATATCGAAGTCTATAGTTGATAATATTTTCACTCGGCACTCGAGAGAGGGAGTGAATATTTTAGGATCTTGACTTATAAATAATATAACCGAACAAAGATTAATTGGCATGAAAAATACATAGGAGACAGCTAGGTGAAATCAGGATCCAGAATCTCTATCGTATTAGTTCCTCCTATCTAAATATTTGTATATTTTATTTAATTATTAAAATCTTTATTAATTGTTTTCTAAATAAAGTTAGGATTATCAATTGTAGTACTTAGTGCGAGTTAACGCAATCTCTGTGGGTTCGACACTCTTTCACCGATTTATACTAAAACTTGACACCGTACACTTGCGGTACGATATAAAATATCACAACAAGTTTTTGGCGCCGTTGCCGGGGATTGTTTGTTTAATTCACATTAATACTACTACCAAATAATTTTAGCTTTAATTTAGAATTTTTTTATTTATTTTATTTTATTATTTATTTTATTATTTATTTTATTTTTATTTTTATTTCCTTTATTTTTGTCTTAAGTTTTATTTTTGTTTTTATTTCTTATTTTTATTTTATTTTATTTTTTTATATATTTTTCGTACGAGGTGAGTTTGAAAAGAAGTAATGGCAGATCCTGTTGGTGCACTGATAGCTCAAGTATCGTCCCTCACGACTCGCCGAATGTGCAGTCCAGAATTTCCAATTGAGAGAAAATCTACATATCCTGGGGGACCATCTATGGATAAATCACCACAGCCTGCCAAGCTATCTTTTTCATATCATAAGAACCGGTGGATACCAAAGAAGAAAACAGATGAGATTACCCGGTTCACTACGTTTAAGCCACCATGACCACCATTTGGGTGGTTGCGTCTGGCTGAAGACGTTAAACTTAGCGCTAGCGGGGAGGCAACCCTTGCATTTCTTTTATTATTATTTTCTTACTTCTTATTTTTATTTTATTTTATTTTATTGTGTGCTATTTATTATTTGCATGTTATTTATGCAGGTAGCACGAGACACACAACGCCCGCGCAACCAAATTCCAACCAGCAAGAGTCTGATCAACTCCATGCACGGTAGTGTTGTTCCTCACTCTTGCTCTTGATATTTATCTTACATTGAGGACAATGCAAATTTTAAGTTTGGGGGTGTGTGCATGTTGTTTACTTGCTATTTAGTTGTTTAATTTTTTGTTTTTTTTTTTTTTGGTAAAAAAAAAAAAAAAAATTTAGTCTTTGATAGTAAAGCATAAATCTTGTGATAATATTGTTTGTTTATGAGTGAAATTTTAGAAACGATAAGTGCCCAATTTACTTTTATCTGATGCCTTGAATAATTGATCTATGTTAGACTCGTAAGCACTTAAAAATAGGTTCTTAGCAGTAAAACTTAAGTAGTTGACAATGTGACTAGTTGACGAAATTGCATGTCGATGAATGACCGTTTGCTTAGATATCTATCTTGATTTGCTAGTGTTATGAAGTATGGTATAGTTAAAAGAAAAATGTCTCTAAAGAAAGAAAATAAACCACCTATAACCGATAAGCGTGAAGCTACCCATGGGCGAGTATTAGGACCCCCATGAGGAGAAATGCTACCTTAAAGGGTAGGTGAGTTGAAAAAAAAAGGGTTGCAAAAATGAGAAAAGAAAAAAAGAGACAAGAAAATAAAAGAAAACCATACCATACCGAACACAAAATAAGGCAATTACAAAGCATAATTGAGATATCTAGGTTGGTTTGACCCATCGATTCTAATTTTTAAACGAAATCATTGAGTTAGCTTACTTAAGATCAAAGCTGTGAATGAACCTTTACACACACACACCTTGAGTCTAGCTTAGATAAATTATTCGAGAATTTGGATTCGAGTTGCAATTGCGTACTTTGAAGATTCTTTGATTTCATTTATAAGCTTTCTTTGAGGAAAATTTTATGTGCAACTATCGAGACTATCTTTTGTTATTTTTATATTTTTTTACATGATTGTGTGTGAATGGCGTTTGTGGGTGTCGTCACTGTAAGCCCTCACGAGACTATAACTCGTCCACTAGGGCCGCCTAGGGGTTTAAAGGCTTGTTGCATACGCTAAATGCAATCGTGATCCCTACGAAAGTGGCTTAGTTAATTTAGTAATTTTTATTTGTTTATTTGAATTTAGTTTTTATTTTTATCTTTTGCTCGGGACTAGCAAAACCTTAAGTTTGGGGGTGTTTGATAAGTGTGGTTTTATACCCACTTATTATGGCATTCTCAGCTTATTATTTTGTTATAATTCGAGATATTTATATGATTTATAATTTATTTTATGTTTATTTATAGGAGCATTAATATATGGATCGGGGAATAATTGCACGTGTTTTTGGAACTTTCGGGAAGACACAGGACACGCAGGCACCAAAGCGCCTCTTCACCATTTTCAACTAGCCGCCGCGGCGCCAGCTCCCCATACAAAATCCAGAGCTTAGGCGCCGCGGCGCCTCAAGCTTCTCATACAACTAGAGCCGCGGCGCTGCGGGGAAGCCACGCGCATTCCAGGAAAGAATTTTAGGGTTTTCAATAATCCTAATGCTACCCAAAGACTCCCTGCCTCAACTATAAATATAACATTACATCCAACACTCAAGAGGAGGCTAATACGGAGGCTAATACAGAGCACAAAACACAGAAACACATATTTTTAGAGATCCAATGAGAGGATTGAAGAGCGACAAGAGGAGATTTGTTGCTGTGTGACATCCGGAGGAGGAGGAAGAGATTCAATTCGGGTTTTATCTTCTTATTCTTTCTTAAAAACTCTAATGATTTCCATTAGATTCGTGGCTTGATTATTTATTGTTTTATTTTTTCATGAATTTACTCCTTAATTCTGGAGAATGATGTAACTGATGCTTGAACCTTAATTTAATAATTACTGATTTGTTATGAAGTTTTATTGATTTTTTATATTCTTTTGAGTTTAATGCTTCTGATTGTTGGCCACAATTTGAGATGATGAATGTTTAGAATCTATCACTCGAGAGAGGGGATTTTGAATAGATCTAGAGAATATAGCCTAGGATTTTATAGAGTTCAAGAGAATCTGTAGTCCTTTGAAGTCGTTAACATAGAATCACAAATCGTAATGAGTTGTTAACTATTTGATTTTTATAGAGATCGAAGTCGAGTCTATAGTTGATAATATTTTCACTCGGCACTCGAGAGAGGGAGTGAATATTTTAGGATCTTGACTTATAAATAATATAACTGAACAAAGATTAATTGGCATGAAAAATACATAGGAGACAGCTAGGTGAAATCAGGATCCAGAATCTCTATCGTATTAGTTCCTCCTATCTAAATATTTGTATATTTTATTTAATTATTAAAATCTTTATTAATTGTTTTCTAAATAAAGTTAGGATTATCAATTGTAGTACTTAGTGCGAGTTAACGCAATCTCTGTGGGTTCGACACTCTTTCCACCGATTTATACTAAAACTTGACACCGTACACTTGCGGTACGATATAAAATATCACAACATTGGACAATTATGACCCATAGCATCACTATTTGTAAAAGACATTGTGGTTTTTGTACAAATTAACTATTGACAAAGGAATTACTGAGCTATTTTACTATTGTTAATTATATTACTTAGATATATATAAATGATAAAAGTCTTTATGATTAGTTCCGGATTAAAAAGATATGAGACAGTATTAATCAATGAACGGTTTAATCATTAAATATCCCTAGTCATAGTATTATCGAGACTGGACATCGATAATACAGAATAGACTAGTATACACTTGTGCGCGTTATGGAAGCTTAAAATCATAGTTCTCATATATTTAAGTATATGATACTTATGCAAATGTGATAGAGGTTCTGTTAGCCATTGGACCGGGAATAGCTTCGCTCTGGACAGACCCCTCGGAATCCCATTGGTAGTATGACTATGTGTCTATGTGAATCCAAATAAGGGTATGTGGTCTTAACCTGAAACTTGCATCGCTAATACTTGCGACAATCCGTACGCTTTGGTTTTGGTCGTCTGGAGCTTTAACATGTTCTATGTACACCTTTTCTGGGTTTATTGAGAATTGTAGTGTATTGGGTGTGATGTCAAGATGGAAGTATCACTTCAGTCATATTGAGATGATGATCACGTAGGGATACATAACTAGTACTCTTATATGTTGTAGCTATCGGGATAACATGACTAGGTCATGATTATCCGATTACAGAGACTAGTTGCTTGTGATCTGAATTATGCTTCGTAAGGGGCAGACACAATTCCAGTCTCAGGCCTAGCATGTGACATCCGATACTGGATCATAATACACAATACATTGTATACTATGTCTGATATAGATTATATATTCTTCGTTGAATATTTCTGGAGAATTGGGTAGACACAGTGCTTTGCTAAAAGCCAACCATGTCTTGTAAATCGGTGAGAACATGGTATGTGGTACGCACGTGTCGGATAGTCCGACAACCGAATTTACTGCCAACATATCCAGGGATCTCTTGGGTCGCTTCCAAAATATTCATCGATGACATTTGACTCGAACAGAATTAATCTAGGATTAATTATTAGAGAGAAAATTAATCTGGGATTAATTGCGGCAAGAATTTATCTGGGATAAAATTCGAATAGAAGAGAGAACGCGATTAATTTGAAATTAATCGATTAAATAATATATTGGATATATTAATTGAAATCAGATTTCAATGCGAAATTAAAATTGGATTTTAATTCGGGCGAACAAATTAATTTGGAATTAATTCGCAAGCAACTTTCGTAATAATTTTGCTAGGCATTATTATTTAATTAAATTGGATTTAATTACGTCGAGACGGAAAATTCGTTTAATCGGATTAAACGAACCCAAGCCCGAAGTGTGTTGAGCAAGCCAATTTGAATTTTGAATTTAAGTGGTGGGGCCCACCAACTTACATCAAATGTCTATATGAGTGATGGAAGTTGTTGGGAGCATTTAATGCTTTTTCCCTCCAACACATTTTTCTTTTGCTTTTTGGAAAAGCATATACACTTTTGCAAGTTGACTTTGGTATTAGGTTTTTTTAAAACAAAATACAAAGAAAACACATCAACTTTTGTAACAAGTTGAAAACCTTTTCTCTCTCTCTTTTCTTGGCTTGGCCGAGAGCTTCACTTCTCCAAGGGAAAATTTTGCTTCAAATTTTCCTTCTTGCTAGCACATCAAGAATTGATTAAGGTGATAGAGAAACTCACCATTGGGTTGGAAACTTTCAACAAAGCTTAGAGCTACTTCAACACAAAAAGAATTTTTGAAAACCAACATCCGTTCAATGTAAGTTTTTTTCGCAAACTTTCTTGATCATTCAAATACAATATCATGACTTAGAGACCTTGGGCATGTCTAGGACACTAACAATGGTATCAGAGCCTTTTATAAGCATGATTTGAGTTTAGGGTTTATAGACTTTATTGGGGATTTTGTGCTTGGAGTATGATTTTTTCAAAATTGGTTGTTTAGTTGAGCTTTGATGATGATAAATTGGATTTGTGAATCAATGGATTTGAGAAAATTTGATTAGATTAATTTTCCCTAAAAATTCCAACTTGGCCGAATGTAACCCTTCTTGGTTCTCATGGTGATTTTTTGATTTTAGACTATTGGATGAGTTTATGGCATAATATGAATATTGAATGTTGATTTAATTGGATTGAAATCAAATTGAGTGGTATTTTATGCCCATTGCCGTGAGATTAAGCATGTTTATGTTGGTTTCTATAATATGTCCCAAACAAAGATTAAGCATGTGAAATACTATAAAGAATATATATAAACATGAAGTATGGCGGAATCATACTTACAATATCTTGTGATGAAGAAGATGATCAAATGGTAGAAGCTCCAAGTTATGGAAGATTCGGCCAAGAGGAGGAAGAAGACTTGAAGCTCCAAGCTTTTGTATTCCAAGCTCTTTGATGGTTTCCCTATCACCTCTTTTGATCCCTTGCTTGTGCTAGCAAAAATGGAGAAATAGAAGATCAAATCTTCCTTGCCCTTGTCAATGGAGTTCTCGGCAATTTGAGAGAGAAGAGAGATTTTGTGTAAAGTCTTAATTGATATTTGTTTTACCAAAAATCAATTTATATTTATGTCATAATTTATTAAATTAATAATAAATCTATGACATAAACCATGCAATGGCTTAGAGTGTCAAACACTCAAACTCCATGCAAAACCTTTGAGTGTAATGCACACTATCACCATGCAATGCCTTAGAGTGTTTTGTACACTATTAACATGCAATGCCTTATCAATAAAAAATGCATATAATGACAAGTGTCATGTGGGCCCCACACGTTTCCAAATGAAAGTGGGCCCACGTCCACTCACGCGTTCGGGTTCGATATTTCCGAAATACCGAACTTGCGTCGCGACGTTAATTAAATCGAATTTAAATAAATAATCGCGCCTAGCGAAATTATTATTTACGTCGCTAACGAATTATTTCTAAATTAACTCGTATGCCCGAATTAAAATCTAATTTTAATTTCGCGTCGAAATCGAATTTCAATTATTATATCGAATATAATAATCTTACTGATTAATTCCAAATTAATCGTTCTCTCTCTCTAAATAAGGCACTTTATCCAAGATAAAGTTTCTCCGTAATTAATCCAAGATTAATTAAATTCGAATCAAATATCATAGGTGAATCTTCGGGAAGCGACCCAAGAGACCTCCGGATATTTTGGTAGTAAATACGGTCGTCGGATAATCCGAACACGTACGTACCTCGTACTACGTCTTTACCGATTCACAAGACAAGGTTGGCTTCTAGCAAAGCGCCATGCCTACCCAATTCTCCAGAAATATTCTTATAGGAATATAAGATCTATATCAAGCGTAGTATACCGTAGTATTGCGTACATCGATCCAGTATCGGATGATCACATGCTAGGCCTAGGGCTGGAGATGTGTCTGCCCCGTACGAAACATATATCGGACATCAAGCAACTAGTCTCTTTAAATCGGACAATCCTGACCTGGTCATATTGTCCCGACGGTTGCAACCTTTTATAGAGTACTAGTTCTGTGCCCTGCGTGATCATCACCTCCATATGTCTGAAGCGATACTTCCATCTTGACATCACATCCAGTACACTACGCTTCTCGATAAACCCAGAAGAGGTGTACACAGAACCGGTTAAGGTCCCCAACCACCAAAACCAAAGTTTACCGATTGTCGCAAGTACTAGCGATGTAAGTCTCAGGTTAAGACCATATACACCTACCCTGATGCGGCCTCCCATAGACACATAGACATACTACCAATGGGATTCCGCGGGGTCTATCCAGAGCGAAGCTGTTTTCCGTACCATCGGTAAAACACAACCTCCTATCGCACTTGCATAAGTATCCAATACTTAAATATATGAGAACTATGCCGTTGTGCCCTCACAACGTGCACAAGCGCAATACTAGCCTATTCCGCATTATCGATGTCCAGTCTCGATAATACTACGGCTAGGGATATTTAATGATTAAACCTTTATGGATTGATACTGTCTCATATCATCTCATCCAGTACTAATCATATGGACTTTCGCAATTTATATATCAAAGTAAATAAAATTACAAAACGGCAAAAGGCAATTTCATTATCACATAGTTAATTTTGTACAATAATACAATATCATTTACAAACAGTGACGCTATGGGACATAATGTCTAACAGTTTAATGGATTGATTTTGCTTCAATTATGTTGGACATGAATTGGATAATTAAAGCATGATTAATTAGTTTAAATTACTGTTTTGGAAATATTAGTTTAATTAATTAATTATGGTAATTACACTTTAATTAAAATTAATATGATATTTGGAATATTATGTTAATAAATATTAGTCTTTAAATTGGATTGGGCTAATTTGTTGTCTTTGGGCTTAATGGGCTTGGTTGGGCCAAGCATGATTTTGGACAATTGGATTGGATCCAAATTGGGCCTAAAACCATTTCCATAAAAGTCCAAATATAACTTTTGGACCTTTATTAATTTAATTGGGTCTAATGGGCCTAAATTAATTTTTGCAAAAGGGTGATTCCTTATTCAGCCTTGGCATCTTCGATTGGATCCATATTGGCCAAAGCCAATGCCTTAATAATTAATTAAAAGCCCATTGGACTTTAATTAAAATAGTATTGGATACTAATTGGACCTTTGAGACCCATTTAGATTAGATTTAGAATCTAAGTCTAAAAGGCACTAAAATAAATGTAATTATTTAATTTGGAATTAAATTCGAATTAGTATTGGATAGAAATTAAATTGGATTTAAAATTGTAGTTCGATATAATTCAAGAAAACGTATTTTGAGTATTTATTCTTAAACGAGTTAGACTCGCGCAAATCAAATCGTTGTTTGAACATTGGATGGTCATTAATTCAAAGATTAATTAATTGGATTAGATTGATTGAATAACATGCTTTGTGTCAATACTTGGATGTATTTGTATGAATAATGTATATCGGATGGATATTAGAAGGGTGGGGGCAATTTTGGAAATTGTTGTAATAAATTCAAAATTTATTAAATTGAACTTGCTTGTCCAGCCTATTATCTCTTTACTCTTTTTATTTCTCTTCTCACCAATTCCCCTCAAAGTAAATGAGGTTTCTTTAATGTATTATGTAATTAGGTAGAAGTATGAATAGTGCTAGCGGGACAGAGGAAATGGAGAGATTTGTTCTAGGAACAAAGTTTGTTATATATCCATCCGCATATCATTATTAATTTATTCACACCTTATTATGCTTTTAGAATGCATGCTTAAGGGTGTATGATGAGACCTAATCAAAGATAATAAATTGGATGTCAATTTACGCGAAAAAACCTTCACTTTAACATTAATCGTTTTCCTTCCATTGAGTGGTTCTCTCTCAAGATCCAAGATTGGCTTTGATTTGTTGGCCAAAGTCAAGATCATTGTCCATCGCGGATGTGTTTGAATCACAAAGGTTTTGTTATATATCGCATGTCTTGGGCAGTTGTGACTTGTTGGCCAAAGTCAAGGTCACTCCTGTACATCGACGTGGATTACGAAGCTTTCACATTGTCAATGGGTCGCGCTTAACTGGGATCACTAAGCTTGTTGAGTCAAAGCTAAGGCTTAGTTGATTCAGAGGAAAAGGTTAGGAAATATATATTGGATATATATCTTGGACTTGGAGGTCCACCTACCGGATCTAGGAATTGGATGAGATCCAATTGATCTTACAGATCTACCTAGTTAAGTTTCATACAGCTTGTTGGCCAAAGTCAAAGTTGTGTGTTATTTAACGGGATCCTAGCCCACTAGGAAACTGGGTTTCCCAAGTACTCAACAGAGGGTTAGAGGCTCGCCGAAAAATAGTGGGAGGCCAGTATTAGATTTTGCAATTTCGTTTAATACTTGCCAAATACGCGCTTTTAAATTATTTTCATCGTTATATATTTATATGAGTTGGACTATTATTTTATTGTTTTCTTTGAACAGTTAGACTGGACCATAACTTCATTTGTAGTTGATTATATAGTTGGACTATAGTAATCATTACATTTGACTGTACGCGATATCGTTGATTCAATAGTTAGACTATACAATCAAGATGACTGGAAAGATAAGCGTTAGAGACATTGTCATGGGCGATAATGTCTATAACGGCTCCAATTTTCTAGACTGGGAGATGAATCTCAGGATTGTCCTGGGAGCCGAGTAGTTACTCTATGTCATACACAGACCTCTCGGGCCTGAGCCTGGACATGAGCGGGTCGTTGATCATGAGCTTTGGAAGACTCATAATGATGACAACTCAACTGCTCAGTCTGTTTTTCTTGCCGCAATGACCCCTCAATTTCGTCGTCAGAACAAGGGATTGGATCCCTACAACATGATGTTGAAATTGAATGACCTTTATATATCTAACCTTAGATCTCAGATGTATGAATTGAAGAAGAAGCTCTTTCGCTCTCGCATGCAGAATGTACATCTGTCGAGAACTATGTGTCGTAGATGATTGCTAACATCGAACAGCTAGGTCAGCTGGGCATAACCTTTGAGGCTAAGACTTCCATAGATTTGATCTTATAATTACTGCCTGACTGCTGGGGCGGGTTCATCATGAACTACAATATGATGAACCAATAGAAGACTTTTGGATAGTTGATGGCGATGCTGAAAGAGGCAGAGTCAGAGCTTCTGAAGGGCAAGAAGCGCGAGGCGCACTTCACTTCGACATCTTAGAAGGCCAAGGCTTGGCCGAAGGCTTCTGGAGGTGTGAAGGAGAAGAAAAAAAGGGGCAAGGCCAAATCATCAAAGTCTTCTGGGAAAGCAAAAGACAAATCCCACGATGTCTGCCTACAGTGTGGCAAACGGGGTCACTAGAAGCGTGATTGCCGTTAGTACAAGGCCCACATGAAGGAAGTGAAGGCGGGTAAGGCTCCGGCTTCAGGTATGTTTGTTATTGAAATAAACATGTCTACTTCTAGTTTTAAAAATTGGATTTTTGATTCTGGATGTGGTACTCATATATGTACTGATGTGCAGGATCTGCGAATTAGCATGAGAATGGCCTCAGGCGAGATTGACCTACGAGTTGGAAACGGGACCAGAGTCGCTGTTTTAGCTGTAGGGACCTATATTTTGGAACTACCATCGGGGCATGTACTTTCATTATCGGACTATTATTATGTACCTAGTTTGACTAGAAACATCATCTCTGTATCTTGTTTGACCCAATCTGGGTATACTTTAGTATTCCGAAACACTGGATGTTTTGTTTATAAAAATGATTTTGAGATATGTACTGCTGATGCTAATAATGGTCTTTATATTTTGAATATAAATGAATCTCAAACATATAACATGATAAACAAAAGGCTCAAATTGAGTAAAACAGATGAAACTTTTGTGTGGTATTGTCGTCTGAGACACATTAACAAGACTTGTATATCCACTATTTTAAAGAATGGATACTTGGACGGATTTGATCATAATTCATATGATGTCTGTGAATCTTGTTGATTAGGCAAGATGCATAAAACGCCTTTTAGCGGTAAAGGTGTACGTGCCACCGAACTGTTAGCCCTCGTTCATAGTGACGTATGTGGGCCCATGTCTAGCAAGGCTAGAGGTGGATATGAATACTTCGTAACCTTTATGGATGATGCATCGCGTTATGGTTATGTGTATCTTATGAGACACAAGTCGGAAACTTTTGAGAAATTCAAAGAGTTTCGACACAAAGTAGAAAAATAGACCGATAAAAGTATTAAAACATTACGGTCGGATCGTGCTGGAGAATACTTGAGCAATGGGTTTCTTGATTACTTGAAAGAGTATGGTATTCTTTCACAGTGGACTCCTCTTGGAACACCTCAATTGAATGGTGTATCCGAACGGAGAAACCCAACTTTGTTGGACATGGTAAGGTCTATGATGAGTCGCACTGAGCTTCTGATTTCCTTCTGGGGATACGCATTGAACAATGCAATACTTATTTTGAATAAGGTTCTGTCAAAGTCTGTTGGACAGACTCCATATGAAATATGGACAGGAAAGAAACCGGATTTCTCATTCCTAAAGATTTGGGGATGCTTGGCATACGTTAAACGTTTGGATGGTACCAAACTAGAACCCAAATCGGATAAGTGCTTATTTGTAGGTTATCCTAGGGAAACCAAAGGATATTACTTCTACAACCCATAAGAGAACAAGGTATTTGTTACTCTCTATGCGGTTTTCCTCGAAAAGGAATTCTTCAATGCACTGGTAAGTGGGAGGAAAATAGAACTCAATGAAAATCGTAGTGATAATGTTCCTGGCACAGACTCCCTCACGGAACACGAACAATTTATCAAGGATGAGACCACACCACAATCTTCTAATACACGAGAACCGCGTAGATCAAAGAGAGTCAGAAAACAACCTGAGAGGTATAGGTTTCTGATCTCACCTCACGTAGATATTAATCTTATTGAGGATAATGAGTCGACTACGTATGAGGAAGCGATACAAGGTATCGACTCTGCTTTATGGAAAGAAGCCATGAAGTCCGAAGTGGATTCCATGTATACCAACCAAGTCTGGGCACTGGTTGATGCACCAGAAGGCGTTAAGCCGATTGGTTGTAGATGGGTCTTCAAGAAGAAGAAGGACATGGATGGCAACATACAAACATACAAAGCTAGGCTTGTAGCGAAAGGGTATCTTCAACGACATGGTGTCGATTACGATGAAACTTTTTCACCTGTTGCCATGATTAAATCCATTCGGATAATGCTTGATATTGCTGTATATTTCGATTATGAAATATGGCAGATGGACGTCAAAACCGCTTTCCTTATTGGAAACCTTCTGGAGGATTTTTATATACAATAGCCTGACGGTTTTGTCGTACCAAAACATGCAAACAAGGTTTGCAAGTTAAATCGATCCATTTATGGATTGAAGCAAACATCTCGTTCTTGGAACAACATTTTGATGAGATGATAAAGGAATATGGTTTCATTCAAAACGAAGATGATTCTTGTGTATATAAGAAGGTTAGTGGGAGCGTACTGACATTCATTGTCCTTTAAGTTGATGATGTATTGTTTATTGGCAATGACATTCCCATGCTACAATCGGTGAAAGCTTGGCTTTCATTAAAATTCTCCATGAAAGATCTGGGAGAAGCAGCCTTTATTCTGGGAATAAGGATCTACCGGGATAGATCTAGAAAGCTGCTTGGACTCTCCCAGAGCTCGTACATTGACAAAGTGTTGAAGAGATTCAACATGGATCAATCTAAGAGGGGACTACTTCCAGTGTCACATGGCGTCTCACTATCTAAGGACATGTGTCCCAAAACTCAAGATGAGAGAGATAACATGAGTCGGATCTCGTTCGCTTCTACAGTCGGATCGATCATGTATGCCATGATATGTATGCGACCTGATGTATCATATGCTTTGAGCATGTGCAGTCGCTATCAGGCCGATCCTGGTGATGGTCATTAGATTGCTGTTAAGAACATCCTTAAGTATCTTAGACGAACTAAGGATGCTTTCTTAATCTATGGAGATGGAGAACTTCAGGTGAATGGGTTCACCGATGTAAGTTTCCAAACCGATAAAGACGACTCTAAGTAGCAATCTGGGTATATATTTTGTTTGAACAACGGAGCAGTAAGCTGGAAATCTTCCAAGCAATAGACTGTTGCTAATTCAACAACAGAAGCGGAATATATCGTTGCAGCTGAGGCAGCAAAAGAAGCAGATTGGATCTGTAAATTCTTAATTGGATTAGGAGTAGTTCCGTTAGCAGCTGAGCATGTTCCTTTGTATTGTGACAATAATGAGGCTACAACGTAGGTTAAGGAACCGCGGTCTCATCAACGATCCAAGCATGTACTTCGACGTTTCCATCTGATTCGTGAGATCATACATCGTGGCGATGTGAAGATCGAAAAGATCACTTCAGATGACAATATTGCAGATCCACTGACGAAAGCTATTTCTCAGCAAAATTTTGAGCGACATGTACATAGTTCAGGTGTTAGATACTTGAGTGATTGGCTATATGCCAAGTGGGAGATTGTTGGACAATTATGACCCATAACATCACTAGTTGTAAAATACATTGTGGTTTTTGTACAAATTAACTATGTGACAAAGGAAATTGCTATTTTATCATTTTATAATTGGATTACTTAGATATATATAAATGATAAAAGTCCTTATGATTAGTTCCGGATTAATAAGATATGAGACAGTATTAATCCATGAATGGTTTAATCATTAAATATCCCTAGTCATAGTATTATCGAGATTAGACATCGATAATTCAGAATAGACTAGTATTACACTTGTGCGCATTATGGAAGGTTAACGGCATAGTTCTCATATATTTAAGTATAGGATATTTATGCAAGTGTGATATGAGAATCTGTTAGCTATTGGACCAGGAACAGCTTAGCTCTGGATAGACCCTTCGGAATCCTATTGGTAGTATGACTATGTGTCTATGGGTATCCGAATCAGGGTAGGTGTATGTGGTATTAACTTGAGACTTGCATCGCTAATACTTGCGACAATCAGTACGCTTTGGTTTTGGTCGTCCGAAACTTTAACAGGTTCTGTGTACGCCTCTTCTGGGTTTACTGAGAATCGTAGTGTATTAGGTGTGATGTCAAGATGGAAATATCACTTCAGTCATATGGAGATGATGATCACGCAGGGATACAGAACTAGTACTCTTATATGATGCAGCTATCTGGATAATATGACTAGGTCATGATTATCCGATTATAGAGACTAGTTGCTTGTGATCTGATATATGCTTCGTATAAGGCAGATGTTGGGATGTATGCCCTAGAACTACATGGGATGTAAACGGTTTTATGTGTTTTGAAATAAAATGATGCATTATTCATTTATCAAAGTGTTTGTTTAATTTTCGCATATTATATATCATCTTGAATACCCTAGATTACTTATGTGTCTTCAGACTTAGTGTATAAGTGTCATACACAAGAGGATTTAAGTCTGAAGTTTGTAATCTTAAATAATCCATAGAGAGCAAACAAAGCGGGTACTTTGTTTGTGGTTTATCTATAGCTGTGGTCCATTCTATATTTGTATGGCGACCTTAATCCGGGATCGTCCATGTAGAAACATGAGAATGGAGGCACCTTGTATGATGTGATCATATAGGACTGGACCCAGATGTAAATGACATTCTTTTAATATCCGTTAAACAAAGAAAGTCATTTCGATATACTATATCGATGGACACCGATTTGGTTCGGCTTAATATATCATCTACGGCAACGAGAGTGCAACTTCGGGTTTTTAGTGGAATAACCTGGAGTCAATAATTCAGAATATTTAATTAAGAGCTTAATTAATATTTCAAGATTATTGGAGCTCAGAATCATAGATCCATTTGGTCCCCGTGCTAGCTCGATATACTGTAGCGGATTTAGTATAATTGGATATTCCAAATTATATACTCACATATGTATAAATCCTATTAATATGATTAATAATATTGATATGTCACACTTGATAATATATATCAAAAGGTTAGTATATAGTTTTTAATAATTATTTGATGATTATTTAATAATTAGTTTTTTTTCTTTTGTTCTTCTTTTTCTTTTCTCAACAATTGAGAGGATTTGGAGAAGAAGAAGATGGAGGCTAGGTTAGAGAATGAGAACTCTTGGCAAAAGGAAAAAATAAATCCTTTTATACCTAGGTTTATTTGTTTCCAAAAAACAAAACCAACATTTCCCTTTCTCACCTTGTTAAATTTGGCCATCATGGTTATTTTTATTTAATTTTGTAACATTATTCCTTTATTACTATAATAAAGGATATGTTACAAAAATAAAAGGTGTAATTGCCTTTCATAAAGAGCAATTACTCAAACCATTCAAAAAATTCCAAAAACCGTTTTTGGAAAATCAAAAATCAAATTTTATATTTATTAAATTATATAAATAATATAATTTAATAATATGTAATTAATAATCATCAAATAATTATTAAATTACTATATACTAACCTTTTGATATATATTATCAAGTGTGACATATCAATATTATTAATCATATTAATAGGATTTATACATATGTGAGTATATAATTGGACTATCCAATTATACTAAATCCGCTATAGTATATCGAGCTAGCACGGGGACCAAATGGATCTATGATTCTGAGCTCCAATAATCTCGAAATATTAATTAAGCTCTTAATTAAATATTCTGAATTATTGACTCCGGGTTATTCCATTAAAAACCCGAAGTTGCACTCTCGTTGCCATAGATGATATATTAAGCCGAACCAAATCGGTGTCCATCGATATAGTCACTACATACGAATCGACCATTTACGAGTATCTCGTAATTATAACCGGGTCATAATGTCTGTTATACCCCTCTAATTATTTTTACCTTAAGTACCATTGATTCTCTAATAAACGATTTATTCATAACCATTATGAATTTTAATCTTTCTATTTGTAATAGAAAGACTTGAGCGCTCAAACCGTTCAAGTATCGAATCAACCTTTAAGAAAGATACTCCTCTACTTCTCACAAAAAGGAGTAAACTTCATATCTATGTAAAACATTCCCAGCTACACAATAGATCATGCCCCCAAAGTACGTAGCTATTGGTCGGGACTGCTACACCAACCTTACCTTTGTAAATCAAAGGACATAACCTGTCATGCATGAGTTCGTAGTACACTCATGATTAAGATCAATCCATATATGACCATCTAGTATATCGAAATGACTTTCTTTGTTTAACGGATGTTGTAAGAATGTCATTTCCATCTGGGTCCAGTCCTATATGATCACGTCCTATATGATCACATCATACAAGGTGCCTTCATTCTCATGTTTCTACATGGACGATCCCGGATCAAGGTCGCCATACAAATATAGAGTGGACCGCAACTATAGATAAACCAAAAATAAAATACCCGATTTATTTACTCTCTATAGACTATTTAAGATTACTAACTTCAGACTTAAATCCTCTTGTGTATGACACTCATACACTAAGTCTGAAGGCACATAAATAATCTAGGGTATTTAAGATAATTTATAAAATGCGAAAATTAAACAAACACTTTAATAAATGAATAATGCATCATTTTATTTCAAAAAATATAAATCCATTTACATTACATGTAGCTCTAGGGCGTACATCCCAACAGAATCAACAATGCATTTCAATATACAAATCATACCACGTATATAACTGAACTTACACATATACTTTATAATCATGTCATTGGATCTGGAAACTGATAATTTTTGAAAAACCTCTGTTATTTCTGGAAATTGAAACAAAATATTGAAATCCAAAAAACTTGAAATTATAATCACGTATAATCCATAATCTTATACTTCGCCATGTAAACAATCATGGCGTATATGCATTACATCTAGAAAAGTCTGTATCCATGAAGATAACTGCTGGATATGGGGACTAACAGTACAGAGTCCATATCTTAGGGTCGTAATAGGATAGGGAGATATTTGTATCTGGCCGCATGAAGCAAGCTGTATGTAAAAATGAAATCTCTGTATCTGAAAATTGTAAAGCTTTAAAACAAATACTGAAAATTTTATGAGTTCTAAAAATGAAGAAAACTCATTTGTCGGGAAATAACAAAACCGTTGGAAAAAATTATAGTCTCTTAATATATTAGAAACCAATTATTTATAAAACTAAATAGTTGTAAAAAGGATTTTCAAGGAAAATATCATAAAAAATGGTAAAACCGAAACTCGATTGCTCTAGGAATCTGTAAAAGGCTTTGCGGAAACTTTTGAATCTGAAAAACTCGGAAACTTTGTATAGTTATTAAGATCTCTGTAAAGCTCTATGTAAATCATATCATAGAACCTTGTCTTTATAAAACTCATTATAAAATCAATCTTTTTGAAATCTTATCTGAAAAACTGCTTTTCTGTAAAATTGATCATAAAACAAAATCGCTTGCCCAAGTTCCAACTCAACTGGACGAATCTGGGAATCACTCAACCGGGTCTCTGGTGTTTAGGGGCGTTACATATCACCGTCCTCATGAACATCTAACTAGTGCTATGGGGCATTACGTATCACCGTCCCCCATGTTATTGAAACTATGATCCGGGGGGTCTTACGTATCGCCATCCCCCTGGTCCTGGATAATGTATCTGAATTGGGGTATCTATGGACGTTATGTATCGTTGTCCCCTAGTCTTGAATCTGTCTCTGCCCATGTGCACAAGGTCTCCTTTTAGGTATGCAAAATGTGTTTGTATCATCATAACAACCATATGAACATATATATTGTGTGATTCAATGCAATACAACGCAATGTCACCATTCATTTACAAATCAACACTGTTAGCCACAATCAATCACGAACTGATGACATCCTAGTCATCCAATACATACAAAGTGAGCTCGTGCTCTATCTCAACAATCACATCTATATGCAACATGCTCACACATAGTAGCAGGCATATCATCACATCTCATGCAACTGGATCCACACTTGGATCAAAATTGTTTCGACCTAAAAATAAAATTAAACTCTATTTGAAAGTATTTCTTAAAACGATTTTGAACTTTAAATCTAAATCACAACAAACAATATACTATATACATTAAAATGATTTTTTGAAATGTATCACATCAAGGTCTTAATCAGATATCGAACAACAGACATGTCATCATCATCACATATCATATACACAATGACACATATACTCCGATGTGGAGTTGACTACACATATCAATATTAAACAAACTATTACATGATACTGTACAAAATTTTGGATTCCTAATTAAGTCGTCATTCTAGTCAAAATCAGTTATATAAACTAAGTATCTATATCTGGCAGATACATTCTGGTTACCGATCTAATACACTTAAAACTTCTATCTATTTCTTATATATTTCATAGATTACATATGTATGCATACACGTGCCTATATTCATATTATATGTCAGTATCGCTATTCCACTTTGTCTACATCTTTACCGTTTCTAAGACCTTCCATTTATGTCTCTATTAATTTACAACTATGTATTATAGTTAAAGTAAACTCTCACACACAATGAATATCTACGACTATTCGCCCTACTGTAATATTTACTTAAGCCAAACCAAATGTGAGATACTTATCTGGGGTCCCGTGCTGGTCTTTCTTTTTATCCATCTGTAACACAAAATATGGACGGTTAGGGTCGTCAATCACGGAAAACTAACTGACAGCATAAACTTCCCAACTTTTTGGGACCACCCAAATCAAGTTTTTTTTTTTAACGATTTCAGTTTCATTACTCATAATACATCCAATATAACATATTTGTAGCATTAGATTTTGTTTGCATCTAAAATTCAGAAAACTTTCCGAAAAGTCCGAAAACATTGTGGACGAATCTGAAAATTTCCGCTCTTTCCCATTCCACCCAGAACACATCTAAGACTCCTATTACATCATTATAAACTATTCTATGTTAATCCAGTATCTCAAATACGCAAATTAAGTGTTTTCGGGAAAATCTTTCGAAATATTTTTGAAAACACTACGGAAGGATCTTGAGCCCTCCAAACCTCTTTGGAAGTACTCGAATATTATCATATCATCATAATTAAGCTATATCCATAATTACATTCATCAAAGCATCGATGCGCGCTGTAGGAGGGAAGTGAGGTTTACTACTATGCCTATGATGTCGGTGACCATTACAATATTGAGCTCACAGCTCGTAGAGAGTACGAATTAGTTCGCGGAGGACTAACCAGAGAATAAAGGAGTCGTCACCAATATGAGACACTGAGAATGATTTAAGGTCGCACTACACCCCTCACAAGATCCGACCTTAAATCCGTTTGAGTTAGAAGTGGTCTCTTACTGATGTCAGTATAATAGCCACGCTTAAAAGATGATCCACATGTCTTTATAATGCAATCACATACAAATAGTTTATATAGCACATGATAATTATAACATTCATGAAAACGAAAATAAAATGGGATAACGAACAGAATGGACTCGGCCAGAGATAAAATAGATATGATCGGATGTATATATTATCTATGTATGTCCGACCGGACTTGCATGGAGTCTGACCGGACTTATTGTATGATCAAAAGGACTGCAAATAAGATATGAAATTATGTCCACATACATCCGATGAAAAGTTATAACGACATCAGAAACATGGGAATCAATAGTAAAACAGAAACAACAATATATTTGCATCAAATCATGGCCTGATCTCGTGGAGACTTGGTTGGATGCATATATAGCAGGCCGAAATTACTTGATGTCCGGCCAAACTTCAAGTAAGTCAATCCGAACGTACTGCGTATCCAGTGACATAAAGTTTACGATATAACACAGATTCGATAAATAATATACTATATCATGATGATTAAACAACAAGAAACATACAATGCTAATAATAATAAAAAAGAATAGAAAACGCGATAAACATAAAAGAAACAGTATAACAACGATGAAAGCAATATCGAAACCGCGCACTTCGCTTTCATGTGGTATATGAAGTTGTATCTCGAGTGTAAAATTACTACTGTCCATTCGCAATTGGCTATGGAATTTACGTCCGAGTTTCTATCATATATACCATAGAAACACAAACAGCCGGATGTAGCTAGATGATCGGCTGGATTTACTGTGCGATAAATGCACGTCCGACCGGACATATTGGATGCCCGGTGTCAACAAACTTGGAAAAACATATGTGAAGTTAAGGTTTTGGGGTTTTCAGGTCGTACTTTTAAGTGTAACGCGGCTCCGAAAACAACTTTGAGAGTTTAAGGTTGTTGTTGGATCTCTTACTGGAGAGGGAAATTATGGTAACTGTATTTATTTTCTACATTCTAAAAAGTTGAAAGCTGGCCAAAAGTCCTCTAAGTCGTGTGTTATGTCTTTCTTTTTATAGTTTTTAGGGTTTGGTTAACAATGAAAAAATCCATTTGTAAAGGAAATCGGTTAAGAAGTAAAGTGAAGTTAAGAAGGAAAACGATCGAATCCTTCTGCAAAATTGGAAACTCGACGCATATCCGGCCTAACTTAATTGATGTCAGGTCAGATATGACTTCGATGGCAGGCCAAACATAGAAGACATCCAGACGATTTTGGATATTTCTTTCTCATCCAGTATTAAACCTTACAACTTTCCCAAACTTTAAGGGGTGTTCTCATAGGAGACTCATCATCGGGATATGCGTAAAAATACGATGCCCACACGCATGAAACTCAATTTTAGTAGAAGCTCGATTTACTTATCGGATCAATGTAATTCGCTTCGATTTTGCTCAGATTCTACAAATAACTCATATTCAACATACTCTATCACAAATCAACTCAATAAACATCAATATATTACTCTACGATCTATTGGAGCATCCAAATATAATATGATAAACTTGAACATAAATTTTTTTTACCAAGATGTCTTACCAAAATTTCGAGGGTATCGGCGAACTTCCTGACCCCCACGAACATTTACGAATTGATGAAATTCGAATCGGAGCTCCCAAGATAATGAGTCGCTATTCATCAAAATATTTCTCTATTGATACGCGTGAAACCGAGCGTCGTTCCGTAAAACCGACATCGCAGCCTTGTAGTACTTTCAGAGGGCTTCGATTTGGCGCGTGGCTAGACAAGTGAATCGAAGCGATGAGTCGGGATCAAAACACACAAGTACGTGTGTCTTGCCTTTGTTTTTGTCGAATTCCGGCATCCCCAAGACCGCGTACCGGAATTTGATAAGGGGTGGTCCAGCGTACCGGCTGATGCAACCCTACCAGCCAGCGGTGGCCGAACGTGGCCGACGTGGCCATCCCTCCCTCAAACGACGATGGGGTCGAGTGAGGCGAAATGAGTTCCTTTGAAATTTTTCATAAATTATGAAAAAATTGGTTATTTATAGAATATTTTCAGAAAATTAGAAACTGACCCCCACGAATTTGCACTTAAGATCTCTGAAAAGTATATTCTTTCATAAATTTATATTCTTAAGGCTATTCTAATGTAATTTTTTTTTTAAAAAAATGTTCAATATGAAAGTTGTTCTTCTTGGAAAAACGAGTCCAATCGTTCAAGAATCAGCTCAATCAAAGTTCATTCGCTATTTTATAACCGAAACTTCCTCCGTATAAAATAATATACGTAATTCGTGTAATCGGTTCTTCCGAATTACGCAATTTCTAATGCAAAAAATCTTCACTTTAAAATATTCTGATCTTTATTTCAATACTTGAACTCTTATTCCGAGAGCTTAACTGCCATCCTAAAATCTTCCAGAAGTATTTCGAAATTCTAAATATTACAATACTTAATTCATCGTTTTCTTACAAATTTCTTATAATATTTTGAGCAATGAAATCCCTACCCCACTTAGGGGTGTGCATCGGTTGGTTCGGTCAATTAATCCTTGATTTTTTAACCGACCCGAAATTTTTCGGTTAAGTAAATGTGTAACCGATTTAACAATATTATGACACATAACCATTAACCAATTTAATCATTATATTTCAGTCGGTTTTGGTTAATTCGGTTATTAACCAGTTCAACAAATTAAATTCATCAACTCAACATTCAACAAAGTAATTTAACACAACTATAAATTCATATTCATCAAATTTAATATTTAACCCAATATTATGAAATTTTGGGTTTCTTAATAGCCAATAATTTAATAATTTTTGGTTTTAACAATTTATCTAACAATCGGTCTATGAAATTTTATTATTACTTATTTAGGGTTTTGAAGCATATATATATTTCGGTTAATCGGTTGGTTCGGTTATACGAATCTCATAACCGTAACCGAATCGAATAACCGAAAAAGTTAAAAACTTTAACCGTAAAAACCGATTTAATCACAATAACCGAACCGTTATGAAAAAATGGATCGGAACGGTTCGGTTAATCGGTTAAAACCGATTAATGCACACCTCTAACCCTACTCTCTCATGTTGACCTAGACAAAAAACTAGACCACATATTCGACTTTAAAATATTCTTTTTATTTCAGACTAAAATGTGGTGACTAAAACTTGTCACCAAAGAACACTAGAAAACTTTTGAAAAAACAAAAAAACACTTGAAGAGAGAGAGTTTTAGTGGTTATCAGGTCGGGTCGGTACACCGTGGATCCAGAGATAATTACCTGACCTGAATCCACAGTCGACTCACACAGTCGGACTTCATTAGAGAGAGATATAAGAGAGACAAGAGAGAGACTGAAAACATTTTTAATTTATGAAAATTGATTCATTTTCGTCAAAATTTGTGAAACATAAAAATTTTGCCCGATTGATTCAATTTATTGTTAAAACAAAAATGACTCTCTCTTTAGTAGCCACCACCTCTCCGGTATTCTGCAAATTCACCCACGCAGAAGACGCAGCGTACATCCGACGCGCCGCAGAAATAGCTGACAAGTCTGCTGGTTTCACCTCTCCGCACGCGAATTTCGGGTGCGTGATAGCCACATCGTCCGGAAAGGTCGCCGGAGAGGGATACTTGTACGCGCAGGGGACGAAACCGGCGGAGGTGCTGGCAGTGGAAGCCGGCGGCCCGCTTTGCAGAGGCGCCATCGCGTATCTGAACATGGAGCCTGGTGATTGCCATGGGGACAACACTGCAGTTTCTGCTCTTGTTCAGGTTTGCGGCTTGCTTCTTTTTGCTTTTGGTATTTTATTTATTTATTTATTTTTTTGTTTAATCATTTGTTGTAGAGTCTTTAATATTAGCTGAAAAAACTGTTACGGCACATGATATTTCAGTTGAGTAATAAACTAATCTGAAAGTAGTTTTTACAGTCCAATTTGATTATTTTCATTCAACTTGGGGTAGAAAACTTGATATATTTCTTTGTTTGAGTAGTTTTTCTTTGTATCCATGTCAACATTATATATATTAAAAACAATCGTAATGTCTTTAAAATGAATAGTCCAATTGAATGGACAGGTTGTGTATATATCCCGCTAAATATTGTTGGATGTTTCTCCTTATTATCCTTGGATGGATCAAGAACGGGGAAGACTTTATTAGGCACATCAATATATTTGTTCTTTAAGGATTGTGAATTATTGGTCTGGATTTTCCAAAGTATCCGAGCCTCCGCTTTATTATAAAAGGTTATATTTACAATTATGATCTTGGGAAGGAGTGTTTTTATGGTCTTTGTCTATATTTGGAAGAGGAGATCTTTTGTTATTAAGGACTGTCAATTATTGGTATGGATTTGGATTTTGGCAGCGCATCAAATCTTTGCATTAGAAAATAAATGAATAAATATTTATACACATACACAATTATGATGTTGGGATGGAGTGTACAGTGTACACACAATTATGATATTGGGAAGAAATGTTTTTATAGTCTTGTGATTATGTTTGGGTGAGGAGCTACTTTTTGTATAGTTTGTCCTTCCTGTTTGGGCCTTTAGAACAAGTTGTTCTTTTCTCTCTTTTTTTTTCTCCTTCTTCTTTGCTTTTAATTTCTTGGTTAATACAATCATCTTGTTTATATTGACATAAATATAGAGAAAATAATTCTGTTACATAAGGAGGCAGAAAGAAAAATGTGTGTGAGATAGAGAGATTTTTTTCGGGAATCTGCAGTCTTTAGTGAACTTCTGTGAAAAAATGTCGAGACATGCATAATTTTGGTTATTTCCCTTATAGCTGGTTCAATTTGTTGATCCTGGACTGGAATTTTTATTTCTAAATATATCTTCTGGAAAAATTTCAATCATCTTCAAGTGCATTTTAGAATGCTGTATGTCACGTTTTTTGTTCTTGGTGTTGATTATTCGCAAATTTCTGCACGTATCGCTATTCTTTATTTCCTGGCTTTGAAAAGCAGACATGATGTTCCTATTTTTTTCTTCCTTGCACTTATAGTAAGTTATTAGTTGTTATGCTTCAATGATCTATTGATTGAGTCTTTTATTTTAATCAATGCAACAGCTGCTAGAAACTTTGTTCTGTCTGGGTATGTGAATTCTTTCACGATTTTCTCCTAATTTCAACATCCAGATATTTGACATTTTGTTGATTAGGCAGGAATTGGAAGAGTTGTTTTAGGAATCAGGCATCCTTTGCGGCATCTTAGGGGCCAAGCTATACGTGCATTAAGAAGTCAAGGGGTGCAGGTTCATGTTCTTGGAGAGGATTTACAAAGTAAAATTATGGAGGTATGGTAACTTAATTTCTCTTGGCGGCCTGACCTCTTAGGTTTAATAAATTTCAAATTCTAATGTGATTCAAAAGTTTCTAATTTCTTCTTATGTTCACCTTATGTAATTTAGCAAATGGTAAAACTCCTTGTTTGCTTCTTTGCAATATATATATGTATGTATGTATATATATATAGGTATTCCATACTATTTTTGTTCTTTTTAACATTCAGAATCATTTATTGTAGGAAGCTCGAAAATCTTGTCTCCTTGTCAATGCTCCTCTGATTCATAGAGCTACTTCTCGAGTTCCCTTTTCTGTTTTCAAGTATGCTATGACCCTTGACGGTGTGTATTTTTGAATTAATTGTACTTTTTTCTGATTTTTAGGCTTAACACATGATAGACCATTAGATCTTCAGAGTCAAACTCACTGGTGGAATTCCTTGGATGCTAACAGGAAAAATTGCTACAAGTAGTGGACATGCAGCATGGATAAGCAGCAAAACGTCTAGAGATCGAGTTTTTGATTTGCGGGGTAGAAGTGATGCCATTATAGTTGGGGGAAATACAGTTCGTAGGGACAGTAAGTATAATCCCTGTGACTACGTCATGTTATTATAATTATCAATATGTCCCCTTTTTTTTAATCTTATTGTCATCTTTAAGTGATGTAATTTTTGTTGGGGGAAATATTATTTACAAGGACAATAAATATATATTATCATAATTATCAATATGTCTTGTCATTGTCATTATCATAATTGCTAGTAAGTATGATGCAATTGATCTTTTTTATTCTTGATTTTATCTTATCTTTTTATAATTTCAATTTTGGTAGATCCACGGCTAACCGCAAGACATGGAGGTGGGCATATGCCCGTGAGAATTGTACTGACACAAACTCTCAACCTTCCTAAGGAAGCAAACCTTTGGAATGTTTCTGATGTACCTACCATAGTTGTAACGCAAAGGGGAGCTAGGAGGAGGTTTCAAAAATTTCTTGCATCTAAAGGAGTTGAAATAGTGGAGTTTGACATCTTAAACACTAGAGATGTAATGGAGTATTTTCACGACCGGGGATATCTTTCTATTTTGTGGGAGTGCGGAGGAACATTGGCAGCATCAGCTATCTCATCTGGTGTAATTCACAAGGTTTTTATTATATAACCTCTCTTTAGCCTATATCTCACTTTTTATATAGTTCACGACTCACAATATGGCCTAATATTACTTGATTAGAAAATATTAGTATATGATCTTGTCATTCTCTTCTTAGACTCACGTAATAAAAAGAAGGTTATTGTTGGATTCATCATTTTTTCTTTGATTCTTTTGCCACTATTGAACGTATTGCTAAATCGTTTAATCTTTTGGCTTATGGGGATTAGAGGTTTTCAACCCTAGCTAATGCATTGAACTGTTTGTATACGATGAAACTCTATATTAGTATTGGCTATATTTTCTTATTTAGATCTTTTAGTCACGTAGTAGCTAATGGCGAGTTGCCGACACCACAAGCTAACTTCTGATTACATGTTTTTTTTGGAAGAAAAATGAATAAAAAAAAAATGAAATTTTCATTTCCACCTGATAAAAATTGTAAGTACCATTTACTATGAAAACTTTGAAATTGTTATTTTTTCCACCTGAATTTTCAAATGTGTTAACTTTTCCACTTTTACAAGGTGGAAAATGGATAATTTTTCCTATATTAAATGGATAATTTGTACACTTTTCCATTTTATCAGTGGAAAAGTGAACAATTTTCAAACTGCAGGTGGAAAAGAGAACAAATTCAAAATTTTTATGGTAAACGGTACTTACGTTATTTATCAGGTGGGAAAATGATAATTGCCCCCAAAAAAAAAAAAAATTTGTTGTGAATCTGTGTAGCATATTTCATATGGGCTTTGAGTATATCTTCGAAGGACTAGAAAAAGAGATGGTTTAGTTGTCTTTAAAATAGTTTTCCAATTGGGTCAAATTTTCCATTTCACATATCCTCTTTTTTTTTTGGGAAACATTTCACATATCCTCTAGGTATGATCTTTACAGTGTAAAAGCACTTGTCAGCAATTTTTTATTTGATCTTGTCATCTTCTTTAATTTGCATGTCGTTGGGATGAAATTCTAACTAGATTTTGTTAAAATTGGAATAATTGGTTGTCATTGGCTGTTACAGGTTTTCATTCATTGAAGTTTATATGATGTAGGTTTTTGCTTTTGTTGCCCCTAAAATTATTGGAGGAAAGAATGCACCAACTCCTGTGGGTGAACTAGGGATGGTCGAGATGTCACAGGCATTAGATTTGATTGACGTTTGCTATGAGCAGGTTGGTGGTTATTGTGCTTTTTGCCTTTTCTGATGGATCTTTCTTTTATGTTATACCTCATGTTGTTATGGTACTATCAGTCTATCATATAAACAGCGATATATCTCCTGGTCCCTGGAGCTTATTTAGAGCCAATTTTTTTTGTTCAAAATATCGCCAACTCTTGGAGGAAAGGAATGGGGACCTTGAATTGTTGTATGAAACATGCATATGTGATCTAATTGGATGCAGCTTTATGGTTTAAATTTGGGTGTGGCTTTGACAACCCATTTGTCTTGGTCTAATTACCTGTAAAGGATTTACCATGTAGCTTAATGATTTATCTTTCTTAAGTGAAGAAGATTTGGCTACATGATTTGATAGTCTTCCAAGCTTTAGTTTTCACTTGATAAGATGAAGCAAAATACATGAACTCGGCACAACTCAAATTCAACTCTTCATGTTTTGCTTCATGGAACACGTCAATGCAAATATGGATCTAACTTCCTTTTACAAGTGTCCTTTTGAATCAGTATTCTGCTGCATTTTTTTTTTTTTATTAAATCTGTTGTAAAGTTTTGATCTGAAAATAAGCATGATCAGTTTTCTTACAAAAAACTGAAGGGTTGTTGGGGCTAAATTGAAAGAAAAGGAAATGATAGTTTGGTTACATAGTTTTGAAGCATGTAGAGATAGGGCTGGTCTTAAAAATTTGGAGCTTGAATTAGCTTGGTGATGTCGTCGAACCAAAAATGGGGTTGGGTCGGGGGAGAATGGCCGGTGCCTTTTCCTCTCCTTTGAACTGATGTTTTGGGAAGAACTTGTTCTTAGGTTGAAGATTTTCTGCCATTACTATTACGAATGGAATTGTAGATCCAGAATCCTTTGGAATAAAACTCAGTAGGAATGTTCATATAGTGGTATCGTAAATAAAGAAGCAATCAAGATCTTGTGAATTCAAAAGCTCCAAGAATAATAAATTGCAAGCTGGTTTCATGTGGGATTCTGTTTGGGGGCTTTTTATATTGTTAGGATTAGGGTTACTTTTTTCAAGTCTAAATTGAGCCAGTTTTCTTGGTTTTACAATTTAGGGTTTCATTTGCTATTGTAATGTGTTGAATTTCAATTTTGATTTTTTGAGGTCCAAGTGATTACTATTCTAGGGGATTTAGTATTCATATGATAACATTGGTTTTAAATAAACTATTTCTTAAAATAAAATTCATCAAAAGCCAAAATAAAAAAAAATAACGAGGGGGTGGGAATGGGTTTAAGTTTTCAAGATATGAGAATAATGTTCTCTGAAAATAGCTTATGAGAACAAAAACTGTGAATGGTGTATAATGTGCAAAAATAGTGAAGAATCCATTGATCCTCTTTTTCTCCATGGCCCGGTTGCTGCTGCTCTGCTGTCTTTCAAATTTTTTATGGGCTACTCCTAAATCTATTAATGAAGTATTTTGCTTGTGCTTTGTGCATTTGGAGGGGAAAAATGCAGTTGTTTTATGGGGGTGTGCAGTATTGGCTCTGTTGTGGATGGAAAGGAATCAAAGAATTTTTTAGGAGCTCAAGGATAATGAATTGACTTGCTTTGGGATAAAGTACATTATTGGGAAGTTTGGGCTCATGTTTCTTCGGAGTTTAAAGATTTGCCTTTATTCTTTCTTTAACTTAATTGGGAGGCTGCTGTTTTGTGATTTTAGTTTTGTTTTCTGTTGGTTTGCATCGTTTTTTTAGTTTTAAGCCTTTCTGATTATGTGGACTTCTTTTCCGCTGTTCTCTTTGTTTCCAGTTTCTGTTTCATTAATAAATAGTTCATTTTATTATCCAAAAAAAAAATTAACAAATAGCTGAGTTTTTTGTGTTTTGCAAATTCATTAAAGAAATATATCATAAGATATCTTTGGGGTATTAATTTTGTGTTCTGAAATACAATTATTTCAAATACCATTCTGAAAGTTAATTCTCTGTTTGTAAAATAGAAAACAGGTTTAGAAAATCGTAATGATCACTGATCAGATGTAATTATAGATGCTTCTGAGGGAGGCGTTTTCTGGTAAATAAACTTGTAAATTTGATTGGTTTCGTCCTTTGATATCCGTTCACTAGCCTATAATGTTTTAAACCCTAGGCTTGTTAGTTATTTTTTCATACATTAGTTGCTGTAAATTGCAGAATATTGGTCTCAGTGAGATCTGCTGTTTTGGTCTTGATCCAAGTTTCACTCTTGTCCAAATTTTATTTTTTTTATTTTTAATTTTTTTTGACCATTGGATCATACCCTAGTCTAAATCCAATGCCCTTTATTTTTAGTATATTTTCTTTTTGTTGGTTAGATATATGCAAATATTTCAAAACATGTAGATAACACATTCAAATAAATCACATGTTTCATTAATAGGAAGATCCCTAATCAGATATATGGTGGCAACTTTCAGGTTGGACCTGATATCCTCATTAGTGGATTTCTTCGGCCCATCCCTGACCTGACGCCTGTTATCCCATCAGAGGATGAAACTTTTGCAATTGATCCTACTGTCACTCCTTATGAATCAAGCATCATATACTTTTACAAAACATGGGACCCTTATGGTGCCTTTTCAAATTTTTCTCCTCATCCGATTCAAATGCCTGATGATAACGGTGAATATATAACCTGGTCAACAGTTGAGCATTACTACCAGGTAGCTTGCCTTTTCATATTTTATCTTAAAATTTTCATTGTAAAATCTTCTGACTCTAAACTTTCTTGAACTTTTAGGCACACAAATTTATTGGAGTGAATGATCCTGCCGCACAAGAATGCGTTGAAAAGACAAAAACTGCAAAAAGTCCAGAGGAAGCAGCTCGAATAGGAAGGTCCATGCAGAGACACTGTCCTCATCTGGTATGGCTATGTATTTCTAAATAAATTATGATATGCTTTGAACTCCAAATTGGATTTTACTATTTGTTTCTCAGTTGTCTTGTACTCTTGTTTACAATTGTTTACCTTTGTCATGTCATTTATCTGGGTTAAGGCCTTCATGTACCGCTGATTTGAGGTTTCTATAAAAAAGTTAAAATAAAATAAAAAATTCTCAATGTTGGATTTAGATTGAAGCATTTATGGATGCATTCAATTATTAGCATACTTTAAGCCTGTAGATTCTAGGTTCTCTTTCATTTCACCATTGTTTTTCACCAATCGATATCCTTTTCATGTCGAAAATGGCTATTGAATATCTATTTTTGGATTGCAATCTAGACTTTTTAATGTTGAATTATATTTTTGGTTATGTGATTTTCATTTTACTTGCTGTTCCTTCAATAGATCTGGTCAAGTTCCTTCCATTTGTTTATCACAGCTCTTGTGTCAGTCTATTGTCCCTTTATTTTTTTCACTTAGGAACTAGTCTTTAATCTTTGTCAAGGCACTCTCATTTCTGCTGTTGTTTGTGCTTTGGGATCCTCTTATGTTGGGTTTCTTTACATTGCTACTCTTACATTAGAACTTTTCTCCCACCTTATGCCATGAATATGATGGCTAGTTGACCTTACGCTATTTTGTTAATGTATGTGAATTTAAGGAATGCCTTACATCTTGAATACTGGTGGAAAACAAATATCTGGCACATAAATGATTACCCTGTTATCAGTTACTGATATGAATCCTATATACCAAACTAGGGTTCATTTTGATTTGGAATGTTACTTTAAATATTAGCAATCATTCCCAACATGAACGTTAAAAACAAAGTGGATTTTAGGTTTAGAAAAAATGAAGTTTATATATCCCTAACTTTCAATGGCAAGAACAATTGATCTTCCAAAAGATGAAGGCAAAAAGAATGAAGCTTTGGGAAGTTGGTCATTTTTCTAATATTATAGTTTGGCTGTATCTGTTGGGTGTCCCTCAACGTTGCTCCTGCAATCCACATAGGTCTATTACATTCTATCTCAATTATTTAAAAACCCTGCCTCTCCAGTAATGTATTTCAACCTAGTGGCATAATGCATACCATTTGTATCAATTTGCGACATCCCATATCACTACGCGTGCTGTGATAAGTTATAATCTCTACATTCTTCTCATTAAGTTGGCATGTTTTGTGTTGTAATAATGCCCAAGAACAAAAAATGTGACGAATTGTGCCTAAAGCTGACAATATCTACTTGCTTGTGCATGCAGTTCCTCCTATTACTATTTTTGCATACAATATATAGATAGCATGTGACAATAGCTAGTACCATTTGAAAATCAAAATCCTTCGAGATTATACGTAGTTGAATATCTTGCTTCTTCTTTGCAATTTGCTGTGAGTTAATATTAGCTCTGTGTCTAATGCAGGTCAGAAGTGATTGGGAGAGTGTAAAGATTGATGTTATGTATCGGGCATTAAAATGCAAATTTTCCATTTATCCTCATTTGAATTCTATGCTGCTCTTGACTGCTGGTTCAGTTCTTGTTGAAGCTTCACCACATGATCTTTTTTGGGGTGGAGGCCGCGAAGGAGAAGGCCTAAATTATCTGGGCAGGCTGCTGATGCAGTTGAGATCAGAATTTCTTGGTGAATCTTCTACATCAAGTGAAAACACTTTCTCAGCTTTATGAATATGGAGAAGAAGCCCCGGGGTATTGCTTGGTGTTATAAAGGTTAGGATTTAATTGCTCTAAGTCTTAAGTTCAAATCCAGGAGATGTATTATTTGTAAAAGCCTGGGATAATCGGCGGTTTATCGGCTTCGCTTAAGTCATGTTGGAAATCTAGCATACGATAGGCGGCGAAAAATTAAAATTTGTCAATTTCAAACATAAATTTCCAATCCAAGATCATAATTAATTTTCATGCTTCATGATAATATTTATTTATGAACCATAAATAAATACATACCTTAAATCTTTAAGTAATCCATGTACCGTTCCTCGTAAATTTTTCAGAGTCACCCACACGTTTGGCCTCCAACGGTATCCACAAAGCAGTCAGTTAAGGATTTTGGATTTCTCAAATCCAATATTATGTAAGTGTCATTTCTTTAGTGTTAACTTAAGAAAAGAGACTTGTTTTAGGGTTTTTGGAATATAGGGAATATAAAGAATTTTACATATTCCTTTAAAGAAATCAAATTTCTTTATCAATTACATAGCGTGAATGATGTTTGGATTTTCTCCAATTTTATTGGCACATCAACGTTAATGGCAAAAGGGATTTATTTATATTCTTTTGATTTTAGTTGTTTTAATTCCAATAAAATTAGAATTAATAGGATAAGATTTAATCCTATTAAAATAGGAATTCTAATCCAACCTAAATAAACAACTATTGCCCTTAATTTATTTAATTAAATAAATTAAATAAAATTTATCAATTCTAATCAAATTAGAATATTATAAATCTGAAATTATAATTTAATACAAATAATTTGCTAAATTACATTTCAGCTCCTATATTTTTAGAAATTACAAAATGATCCATGGATTTTTAGAAATTACGAAACATTCTCTAATTTTCAGATTTGCACTTTGGCCCTAAAATTTTCAGAATTCCATTTTTATCCATAATTTCTAAAATTACGAATTTACCCCAAAGTTTAAGAACTTAACATTTAAGTCCTAATACTTAAATCTACATAATTTATCATTAACTTCTCAATACTTTAAAGTGTGTGACCCGTTTGGTTCTTTCTTATGTTGGCAATGGAGATAGTTATAGACTTCATAAGTCTCGATAAATTAATTTAATTAATTTATCCCCAATTAACTCATTAATTAAGAAACTATTTTCCATAGATCAAGAGCGACATCTAGCAATGCATCATGACCCCCATTAAGAAAGAATATTAACTTTAGTGAAACCTATACGTATATGATTATCGTATGATTCAATCTTTTCGCCTCATACATATCCCGCCGACGATTCTAGAGTATGGAAAATATATACTCTATTAAATCATGACTATTAGAACATTGACTTAAGCTGATAATATATATATATATATATATATATATATAGAGAGAGTTTCTGAAACTCCTTCAGAACTCGCCATGGCCATGGACTTATATTATCACTTATGTCAAATCGCGCCTCTTGGGATATCGACTCTATGTTATCCAGAGTGGCGAATCCTTTATTGATCACTTACTATCTTCGTACGCTTTTCATATTGCCCAATCATTACCTTATACGCAATCTTGATATGGACTACGGAGGTGTAATTTCAAAGCATATATGATCCACATACAAGATATTATGGAGACCTCAAGTCTAAGGATCTTTCATACTATCGTTATAAAGAGAAATCTCATAGACATGTGGATAACACTCCATATGGGATCTCAAGCGGGTCAGTTCGATGTATTTGTTCTCCAATAAGCATCCATATGTTAGACTAAGTGAACACTTTCACTAGTACTTATGAGATCAGCTACCTTCATTCGATAAGGAAACAGACATAACATATGCCGATCTAAACTGGATCTATCAATGTCCTGCATTGATAATCCTACGATCGGGAACATTTAAGAATGATTGGATCTCATAAATTAAACTAATTTAATTTCTTTAATCGTCATCCTAAGGACTTTATTTTACAAGTAGTTAAAATTACTTATGGACAATACATATAAATAAACTGCCAAATTTTATTAATCAATGCAATAATATAAAATTACATATTTATCCCTATTGGATCTAAGGCATATAACCAACAATCTCCCACTTGCAATAGAGCCAATCTTTATGATATTTTACACCAAACAATTCAGCGTGCCTATCATGCTTCTGTTGGGTTAGTGCTTTATTAAGAGAATCTGCTAAGTTCTCTTCAGTAGGAATCTTCTCTATCTTCACATCACCTCTTTGGATTATCTCTCTAATCAGGTGATATCGTCTAAGAACGTGTTTGGATTTCTGATGAGACCTTGGTTCTTTAGCTTGTGCAATAGCTCCGGTGATGTCACAATACATTACAATCGCATTATTTCTGTCAGGAACAACACCTAACTCTATGATGAACTTCTTTATCCAAACTGCTTCTTTAGCTGCTTCTGAAGCGGCTATATATTCGTCTTCTGTTGTTGAGTTTGTTGTTGTAGTTTTTTTAGAACTCTTCCAGCTTACTGCACCTCCAAACATAGTAAACAAGTATCCTGATTGTGATTTACTATCATCTTTATCAGACTGAATGCTAGCATCACAATAGCCCAATACTTTGAGCTTGGAACATCCTCCATAAATCAAGAACACATCATTAGTCATTCTTAAGTACTTAAGGATTGTCTTGATAGCTATCCAATGATTTTCTCTAGGATTAGCCTGATATCTGCTCGTAACACTTAGAGCGTAAGACACATCAGGTCCCGTATATAATATAGCGTACATGATTGATCCTATAGCAAAAGCATATGAGATTTGTTTCATGCGCTCAACCTTTTCAGAAGCTTTAGGGCACATCTCCTTAGAGAGATAGATTCCATGTCTCATGGGCAAGTAGCCTCTTTTGGAATCTTCCATCTTAAACCTTTTAAGAACTTTGTCTATGTACGTGGATTGTGAGAGGCCAAGCAACATTTTAGATCTATCTCTATATATCTTAATTCCTAGAATATAGGTTGCTTCTCATAAATCTTTCATGGAGAATTTCTTGGATAACCATAGTTTGACTGATTGGAGCATTGGAATGTCATATCCTATTATTAATATGTCATCCACATATAATATTAGGAATACGACTGCGCTCCCACTAACCTTCTTATATACACAAGGTTCATCTTCATTTTTGATAAAATCAAACTCTTTGATTGTCTCATCAAAACGAAGATTCCAACTCTGAGATGTTTGCTTTAATCCATAAATAGATCGTTGTAGCTTGTATACCTTGTTTATGTTTCCTTTAGAAATGAAGCCTTCAGGTTGTGTGATATACACATCATCTACGAGGTTTCCATTCAGGAATGCAGTTTTGACATCCATATGTCAAATCTCATAATCATGGTATGCAGCTATTGCAAGCATAATCCTAATGGACTTTAACATGGCAACTGGCGAAAAAGTTTCATCATAATCAATTCCTTGAATTTGTTTGTAACATCTTGCCACCAACCTAGCCTTGTAGGTTTGAACTTTGCCATATGCATCTGTCTTTCTTTTAAAGACCCATTTGCAGCTAATGGGACTTATCCCTTCAGGTGCATCTACCAAGTTCCAAACTTGGTCGGTATGCATCGAATCCAATTCGGACTTCATAGCTTCAAGCCATTTAGACGAGTCAATGTCATACATTGCCTCTGTATAACTAGTAGGATCATCGTTCTCAACGATAAATACATCGTGTTTTCCTTCCATGAGAGATCTATATCTTCCTGGCTCATGTTGTATTCTACTAGACTTTCGGAGTTCTTGAACTTGTGGTTGTTCCACTGCCAATCTTTTGCGAGTTGAAGGTAATTCAATGTCATTTGATGCTTCTGGGACTTCATCAAGTTCAAGTCTACTCCCACTATCTTTTCTTAGAAGAAACTCTTTCTCTAGAAAAATAGCATTCCGTGAAATAAACACATTTTGTTCACTTGGATCGTAGAAGTAGTATCCCCTTGTTTCTTTTGGATACCCCACAAATTTACATTTAATTGACCTTGCTTCCAGCTTGTCAGCAGACGATTGCTTCACAACCCCAAAATTTTACAAAGTTGAGATTGGGTCGTTTGCCATGCCATATCTCATATGGCGTTTTGCTAACAGATTTAAATGGAACATTATTTAGAAGGTAAGCATCGGTTTCTAATGCTAGTCCCTAGAAAGATGTCGTAAGATTTGTGCTAGACATCATTGATCGTACCATGTCTAACAAGGTCCGATTTCTCATTTCGGAAACACCATTGTGTTGAGGTGTCACTGGAGGAGTCCATTGTGAAATTATGCCATGCTCCTTAAGATAGTCTTGAAACTCGTAGCTCAAGTATTCTCCACCTCGATCAGATCGGAGTGTCTTAATGCTTCTGCTAGTTTGTTTCTCTACTTCGTTTCTAAATTCTTTGAACTTTTCAAATGATTCAGACTTATACTTCATTAAGTATACGTAACCAAAACGTGAATAATCATCAGTAAAGGTTATGAAGTAGGAGTAACCACTCTTTGCTTGAATCGACATAGGGCCACATACATCGTTATGTACTAACTCTAGTAATCCGGTTGCACGTAGTCCTTTCTAGTAAATAGCAATTTGGTCATTTTACCAATTAAACAAGATTCACAAGTCGCATATGATTCATAATCAAAGGTGTTCAAGTAACCGTCTTTATGCATTTTTATAAGTCGTGTTTCATTGATATGACCAAGTCTACAATGCCAAAGGTATGATTCTTTTAAACTATCTTGTTTATTTATATTGAGGATAATGTTATTTAGTTCCAGAACATACAATCCATTGCTTAAATATCCAATACCATACGAAATATCATCATATGAAAATGAACAACTTTTGTTCTTTATTATAAAATTAAAACCTTCCTTGTCCAAACAAGAAACAGAAATAATGTTTCTGCTAAGTACTGGAACATAAAAGCAATTTTCTAATTCTAGAACTAATCCACCTGGTAATGATAGAAAATAAGTTCCTACGGGTAAAACAGCAACTCTTGCTCCATTTCCCACTCGTAGGTCCACTTAATCTCTTTGAAGTCTTCTACTCTTCTTGAGGCCCCGTATATTGTTACATATGTGCGAACCACGACCAGTATCTAATACCCCAAGTAGAAGATTTACTATCATTAAGATTAACCTCAATCATAAATATACCTGAAGTAGAATCAACTTCTTGATTTTTCTTCTTTTCCTCGAGGTATTTAGCACAATTTCTCTTCCAGTGCCCATCTTTGTCATAGAAGAAACATTTGCCCTTGTCTTTCTTCTTAGTCACACCACCAGTGGGCTTTTGAGTGTTGGCAATTTGGGCCTTATCCTTTGAACCTTTCTTAGGGCTTTTCATAAACTTCTTGGAACCACTTATTAGCATCACAGAACCTTTCTGTGATTTTATGTCTTTCTCATCAAGTCTTAACATATTAAGTAATTCAGGAAGTATAGCATCCAACTTGTTCATATGAAAATTCAACATGATCTTAGAGAAATATTCTGGCAGTGATTGCAATACAAGATCAATATATAAGCCATGGCCCATGATAAAACCAAGATCAGCTAATTTTTCAATATAGCTAATGATCTTCAGCATATGGTCATTAACCGAATATCATTCTTTCATCATGGATTGAAATAGAGCCTTAGATATCTCATATGTTTTAGTACGAGTAGACGCATCAAACAACTCTTTGAGATGTGTTATAATTGTGCTCGCATCCATAGACTCATGTTGCTTTTATAATTCCGATGACATTGAGCCTAGCATCACATATACTGTCTGCTCATTAACATCATAATGCTTCAACCAATTATTATATTCTTCTTGTGTTGCATCTTCGGCAGGTTCCGGTGAAACACTATGTTCCAGGACATAAACATTATTTTCTTGCCTAAGAACAATTCTTAGTTTGCGGTACCAATCCGCGAAGTTAGGTCCAGTCAACTTATTTGCATCAAGTATGCTTCGGAGGGAGATATTGTTACTCATGTTTTGTTTGAAAACCTATATGAAGAATAAAGAATTTTGATTAGATTTATTGCATTGATATAAACCATAAGATATTTGGACTTTTAATCTAATAGTTACTCCCACTGAATTTTGTCAACCCTCTTAGTGAAAACATTATCGTGGGCCATGATCCCATTATACATAAAATAAAATGACAACGAGGGTTAATCACTTTATTTAAGTTCAATTGGTTAGGTACTTATTACCAATTACATCTTATATAACTCATAGATTCGTTAAGTTGACAACTCATGTCGTGACAACTCTTGTCATCATATCTTATATAAAACTTAATATTTGCCTCCAAAATACATGATCATGACAAGGGCCAACTCATCAGATATTTTGGTTAAGTCAAACCTTTATTTATAATCTAAACATATTCTATGTTAAATTTGATCTTGACGAGGGCCAAGTAATCAAGAATAACAAAGAATTCTCGTTTTGATTATAATAATGGAATGCAATGTTATAAACTTAAATTATTCGGAGGAATTTTAGTTTTAACTTATTTTAAACATTAGAATAAAGCATTTTGAATGAAATAATGTACCGGTTAAGTTCCCAGAAGAGTGGAGAGGTCACAACGATCCCACTTAAAACCCAAACTTCTTAGGCTCTTATCGCCCTTTTGACAGAACCAGCTAGACATGCATCAATCAAACAATCAGTTATATTCCAAGTCTATTTAAATTAGGTCTCTTATTTATACATCTAATGTATTTTAGTTCATCACAATTTCTTTAAAATATTCATAATATTTTATTATCCGATCTTATTGGATAAATATATGATATTATTTTATTATGTTTAATTATTTATGGGACTTAAATATTTTATCCTAATCTTATTAGAATATAATTTTAATCTTATTAAAATTGTATAATTAGAATTATTATTCTAATAGGAAACAATTTCCTTTATTTGAGATTAAATATATCCTATTTAAATTTGAATTCTAGATTTTTTAATTTGATTAGAAATCATTAAAATTTAATTTGCATCCTAATCTTATTAGATTACTTAATTTAAATTTTTTTTAGAGATAAATTCATAATGCAATAAGAATTTTATCTCTTGATAAATTTTAATCGTATTAGAATGTTGGGTTTCTAGGTTAATCCCAAGATCAATTTAAGCATAGAAACATATGTGAATACTCAAAAGAAGTATGGCCGAATCATACTTACATTGATCGGCTTTTTCGATGCGAAGAACAACAAAAATCTTCAAGCTTTTCCTCCAAGGTGCTCACGGGTTTACTCCATTTTTGTGCTCCATTTTTGAATCTTCAAGCTCCAAGCTTTAGGTAAGGATACCATGTCCATGGGTGGGTTTCCCTATCACCTTTGGATGACTCCTAAAGTGTGCTAACACTCTTGAAATTTTGCCACAAAATTTCTATTTCCCCTTGCAAACTCTCGGCATTTTGAGAAATTTGGAGAGAAAGAAATTGGTCCAAAACCGAAAATGGAGAAGAGAAGAGAGAGAGAGGAAAGTCAAGTGTGTTGGTTATTTGATTTCTAAAATCAATTAAATGATATAGCAAAAATTTGAATTCCAAATCCAAAAAGGTACAAGACAAATAAGCCTTCCAACCACCACTATCAATCACTCAAAAGTGACTAGACATCACATCACTCAAAGTGATAAGACATCTATCAATTGAATGACTAATGATGTGACGTTTGATGTAACTTGTGGGCCGCACTTGAATTCAAAATGCAAGTGGGCCCGCAAACACTCCCGGGCTCGGGTTCGCTAATTCCGAATTAACGAATTTTCCGTTGCGACGTAATTAAATCAAATTCAATTAAATAATTTTGCCTAGCAAAATTACTATTCACATCGCTGACGAATTAATTCTAAATTAACTCGTTCGCCCGAATTAAAATCTAATTTTAATTCCGCGTCGAAATCTAATTTCGTATAATATATCGAATATATTATTTTATCGATTAATTCCAAATTAATCTTTCTCTCTTTAAATATTATTTTATCCCAGATAAAATATCTCCGTAATTAATCCCAGATTAATTTTCTATCTCTTATAATTAATCCCAGATTAATAAAGTGCGAGTCATACGTCATCGGTGAATCTTCGGGAAGCGACCCATGAGATCCCGTATATGTTGGCAGTAAATCCGGTAGTCGGACTATCCGAACACGTACGTACCTAATACTACGTTTTTACCGATTTACAAGACATGGTCGGCTTCTAGCAAAGTACCGTGCCTACCCAATTCTCCAGAAATATTCTTAAAGGAATATGTGATCTATATCATGCGTATTATACGTAGTATTGCGTATTACGATCCAGTATCGGATGTCACGTGCTAGGCTTGGGGCTGGAATTTTGTCTGCCCCGTACGAAGCACATATCGGATCTCTGGTAACTAGTCTCTATAATCGGATAAACATGACCTAGTCATAATATCCCGATAGCTGCAGCATAAAAGAGCACCAGTTTCGTATCCTACGTGATCATCATCTCCACTATGACTGAAGTGATACTTCCATCTTGACATCACACCCAATACACTACGATTCTCAAAATACCCAGAAGAGGCGTACACAGAACCTGTTAAAGCCCTGGACGACCAAAACCAAAGTATATTGATTATCGCAAGTATTAGCGGTGCAAGTCTCAAGTTAAGACCAAATACACCTATCCTGATTCGGACTTCCATAGACACATAGTCATACTACCAATGGAATTCCAAGGGGTCTATCCAGAGCGAAGCTGTTCCCGTACCATCGGTAAACACAACCTCTTATTACACTTGCATGAGTATCCTATACCCAAATATATGAGAACTATGCCGTTATTCTCCCACAACTCGCACAAGTGTAATATTAGTCTTTTACGCATTATCAATGTCATATCTCGATAATACTCCGACTAGGGATATTTAATGATTAAACCTTTGTGGATTGATACTTTCTCATATCATCTCAATCCGTAACTAATCATATGGACCTTTCATCATTTATACATCTTGGTAATCTAATTACAAATGATAAAAGAACAATTTCCTTTGTCACATAGTTAATTTGTACAACAACACCATGATCTGTACAAATAGTGATGCTATGGGTCATAATTGTCCAACAATCTCCCACTTGGCCTATAGCTAATCACTCAAGTGTCCCATACTCGAACTATGTACGGTTCGCTCAAACTTCTGCTGAGGAAATACTTTCGTCAGCGGATTTGCATGGTTATCATCTGATGCGATTCATTCGATCATCACATCGCCACGATGTATGATCTGAACGAATCAGATGAATATTTGAAGTATATATCTGGATCGTTGATGAGACCATTAATTCTTTAGCCTGTGTTGTAGCCTAGCTCAGCTGCTAACAGAAATACTCATAATCTAATTAGGATTATTATCGATCCAAAAGGCTTCTATTGCTACCTCAGCTGCAGTAAGATTCCGCTTTTGTTGTTTATTCGGTAACATTATCTTGCTTGGAAGATTTCCAGCTCACAGTTCCGTTATTCAAACTTTATAGTATCTTTGTTACGACTTATAGTTATTTTTGTCGATTAGGAAACTTGCAGCAGTGAACCTAGTCACTTCAAGTTCTTATTCTCCATAGTATAAGACAACATCTTTAGTTCGTCTAAGAAACTTAAGGATATTCTTAACATCAATCCAGTGACTATCACATGGATTGGCCTGATTGTGACTCCATATGCTCAAAGCATATGAGACACCAGGTCACGTATATTTTTCAATGTACAAGTTCTCGGAGAGTACCAACAACATTTAGATATATCCCAGTAGATCTTTATTCCTAGAATAAAGGTTGTCTCTCCCACGAATTCTACGGAGAATTTTCTTGAAAGTCAAGCTTTCACCGATTGTATTATGGGAATATCATTTTCAAGAAATGACATATCATCATTATTTAGGACATCACTGTCAGTGCGCTCCCACTAACCTCCTTATATACACAAGAATCATTTCTTTTTTGAATTAAATCATATACCATTATGATTACATCAAAACGATAGTTCCAAAAACGCAATGCTTGCTTCAATCCATACATGGATCGAATTAACTCGCAAACCTTGTTTGCTCATTTTGGTACGACAAAACCGTCAGGATGTTATAAACATCCTCCAAAAGGTTTCCGTTTAAGGAAAGCGATTTTGACATTCAGCTGCCATATTTCATAAATGAAACATGCAGTATTAGCAAACATTATCCAAATGGATTTAACCATGGCAACAAGTAAAATGTTTCGTCGTAATCGACACATTGTTGATAACGATACCTTTTCGCTACAAGCCTAGCTTAGTACGTTAATATGTTGTCATCCATGTATGTCTTCCTTGAAGACTTATACAGTACCAATAGGCACAATGCCTTCCGGTACTACAACTAGTATCCAAACTTGGTTGGTATACATGGAATCCATTTTGGACTTCATGGCACTTTGCCATAATATGGAGTCGATACCTTGTATCACTTCCTTATACGTAGTCAGTTCGTGTTCCTCAATAAGATTGACATCTTAACGAGGTGAGATCAGAAACCCATACCTCCCAGGTTGTTTTCCGACTCTCTCCGACTTGCGCGGTTCTTGTGTATTCGAAGATTATTGGTATAGTTCCATCCTTGATGAACTATTTGTGTTCCATTAAGGAATCGGTGCCTGAAACAGTATTACTCTGATTTTTATCGAGTTTTACTTTCCTCCCACTTACCATTGCATATAGGTATTCCTCTTAGGAAAACCGCATGGTGAGCAACAATTACATTGTTCTCTAGTAAGTTGTATAAGTACTATACTTAGGTTTCCCTAGGATAACCTACAACTTAGGCACTTATCCTATTTGGGTTCTAGTTTGGTATCATCCAAACATATGTCCAGCATTCCCAAATCTACAGGAATGAGAAAACCCGGTTTCTTTCCTGTTCATATCTAATATGAAATCTGTCAAACAGATTTTTATGGAACCTTATTCAAAATAAGTTTTGCATTGATTAATGCGTATCCTTTGAAGGAAATGGTAGCTTAGAGCGACTCATGATTAACCTTATCATGTCCAACAAAATTTGGTTTCTCTGTTCGAACACACCATCAAATTGACGTGTTCCGGGAGGAGTCCACTATGAAAGAATACTATACTCTTTCAGGTATTCGAGAAACTTATTGCTTAAGTATTTTCCACCATGGTCTAACCGTGACGGTATAATACTTTAACCGGTCTGTCTGTCTACTTCGTGTCGAAACTCTAAAAGTTTCCGATTTGTGTTTCAAAAGAAACACATAACCATAACGCGATGCCACATCCATAAAGGTCACGAAACATTCATATCCACCTCTAGCCTAGCTAGACATGGGCCCACTTACGTCACTATGACTGAGGGCTAACAGATCGGTGGCACTTGCACTTTTACCAAGTAAAAGGCACTTTAGACACTTTGCCTAATAAACTAGTTTCCTAGACATGATTTGAATAGAATCAAATCTGTCCTAGTATCCACTCTTCGAAAGTATGGATATACGAGTCTTGTTAATTATGTCCCAGACAACAATGCCACATATAAGTCTCAACTGATTAATTCAGTTTGAGCTATTTGTTTGTCATTTCATATATTTGAGATTCATTTATATTCAAAATATAAATGCTGTTATTCACATCTAATGTGTTTATCTCAATATCATCTTTATAAAATAAAACACTTTAGTGTTCTAGAATATAAAGGTATACCCGCAATGGGTTAAACCCTGATATAGAGATAATGTTTCTAGTCAAACTAGTTACATTGTAATAGTTTCCTAATTTAAGTACATACCCAAATGGTAGTTCCTAAACTTAGGTTTCTACGGTTAAAACAGCGACTCTCGTCCCATTTTCGATTCGTAGAAAAATCTCAACTGAGGTCAGTATCCTGCTTATCAGCAGATTCTGCACACCAGTACGTATATTTATGTACCACACTCAGTATCTAAAATCCAATTTTAATACTAGTAGCGAACATGTTTATGACAAACATATTTGAAGCCGGAGCCTTGCACCGTCTTCAATTCCTTCATGTCTGCCTTGTCCATACGGCAGTCACGCTTCAGTGACCCCGGTTGCCACAATTTAGGCAGACATCTTGGGATATGTCCTTTGTCTTCCTAGAAGATTATAATGATTTTGCCTTTGCCCCTTTTCCACACCCCAGAAGCCTTTGGCCAAGCCTTGGCCTTCTGAGATGTCGAAGTAAAATGCGTCTTGCGCTTCTTGCCTATTACAAACTCTGGCTTTGTCTCATGAGTATAGCCATTAACTCTCCAAGAGTTTTCTATTGCAATTTGTACTTCTAAGATCTAAGGATAGATCTATGAAGATCCTTTAATTTCAACATCATGGTACAAGGATCTAATCCTTAGTTCTGAATAAGAAATTAAGGAGTCTTTGCGGCAAACATAACGGATTAAGCACTAAAGTTATCATCACATGAATATTCCAAATATCATGTTCTACTATTTGCTCAACTCGGGCTTAGGCTTGAGACGTCATTCTATCAAATAAAATAACTTATCGGTCCCCAGGACTATCCTGAGATTTTATTCCCAATTTGACAATTAAAGCCGTTTAAAAAACATTTTCACCCAGGATTATGTTCTAAACGCTAATCTTTGTTAAGGTCTCATCATCATACACCCTTAAATATACATTCTAAAAACATAATTAGGCGCATATAATTAAAATAATAATGATATGCGGATGGATATTTAAACATATTGTTCCTAGAACAAATCTCTCATTTTCCTCTCTCCCGGTAGCACAAATATTTACTTCTACCCGATTACATAACACTTCTAAAGAAACCTCATTTACATTGAGGGGAATATGTGAGAAGAGAAATACAAAGAGTCAAGAGGTAATAGACTGGACACAGGTCCAATTAATAAATTCTAAATTTATTACAACAATTTCCAAAATTGCCCTCACCCATCTAATATCCATATGATATACATTATTCATATCGCATCCATGTATTCACACAAAGCATGTTATCAATCAATCTAATCCAATTAATTAATCTGAAATTAATGACCATCCAATGTTCAAACAACTATTTGATTTTGCGCGAGTCCGACTCGTTTTAAGAATAAGTACTCAAAGTACGAATTCACGAATTATATTAAACTACAATATTAAATCCAATTTAATTTGTATTTAATACAAATTCTATATTTAATTCTAATTTAAATAATTAAACTTTTTAATGTGCCTTTACGACTTAGATTCTAAATCTAATCGTTACGGGTCTCGAAGCCCAATTAACATCCAATGTCAATTTAATTAAAGTCCAATTGGCTTTCAATTAATTTCTTAAGGCATTGACTTTTGGTCAATATGGGTAAAACCCAAATACCAAAGCCCATTTAAGGAATCACCCTTATTTGCCAAGAAACCAATTTAGGCCCATTAGGCCCAATTAAAATATTAAAGGCTCATTTAATTATATTTGGACTTTATGGATATGGTTTTGGGCCCAATTGGATCCAACCAATTAGCCTAAACCAAACTTGGCCCAACCAAGCCCATTAAGCCCAATTACAACTTTTACAAGTCCAATTCCAAATTTGGCCCAATTAATTAAATTACCAAAATTCCAAATTTCATAATTTAATTAACCTAAAGTGTATTCCATAATTAATTAACCAAATTAATATTTCCAAAACATCAATTTACACAATTAATTATGTTTATCATCATCAACACATGTCCAACACAATTGAATCAAAAAATGAATCATTTTCATGCTTCATCATTCACGGCAATTAGGGATTTCATGTCCGATTCCGAATTCAATCCAATTAAATCCTAAATCAACATTTCCCAAGTCATTCAAACTCATCCAATGATTCAAAAAAAAATTCACCATGAATTTAGGGTAGCAATACATTCGACCAAGCCTATGATTTGGGGAAAAATTGATCCAATCCATTACACAAAATTGATCACAAACAACTCCAAGTCATCCATATACAAGCATGCTCAAACAAGTAATTTAGTCAAAACATGCTCAAATCCAATTTACCCAAATTTTACCCTAAGTATATTTCATGCTCAAAATGGCTCAAGATACCATTGTTGGGTTTCTAGGTTAGTCCCAAGATCAATTTAAGCATAGAAACATATGTGAATACTCAAAAGAAGTATGGCGGAATCATACTTACATTGATCGGCTTTTGCGATGTGAAGAACAACAAAAATCTTCAATCTTTTCTCCAAGGTGCTCACAGTTTTGCTCCATATTTGTGCTCCATTTTTGAATCTTCAAGCTCCAAGCTTTGGGTAAGGATTCCATGCCCATGGGTGGGTTTCCCTATCACATTTGGATGACTCCTAAAGTGTGCTAGCACTCTTGAAATTTTGCCACAAAATTTCTATTTCCCCTTGCAAACTCTCGGCATTTTGAGAAATTTGGAGAGAAAGAAATTGGTCCAAAACCGAAAATGGAGAAGAGAAGAGAGAGAGAGGAAAGTCAAGTGTGTTGGTTATTTGATTTCTAAAATCAAATAAATGATATGCCAAAAATTTGAATTCCAAATCCAAAAAGGTACAAGGCAATTAAGCCTTCCAACCACCACCATCAATCACTCAAAAGTGACGAGACATCACATCACTCAAAGTGATAAGACATCTATCAATTGAATGACTAATGATGTGACGCTTGATGTGACTTGTGGGCCGCACTTGAATTCGAAATGCGAGTGGGCCCGCAAACACTCCCGAGCTCGGGTTCGCTAATTCCGAATTAACGAATTTTTCGTTGCGACGTAATTAAATCAAATTCAATTAAATAATTTTGCCTAGAAAAATTACTATTCAAGTCGCTACGAATTAATTCTAAATTAACTCGTTCGCCCGAATTTAAATCTAATTTTAATTCCGCATCGAAATCTAATTTCGTATAATATATCGAATATATTATTTTATCGATTAATTCCAAATTAATCGTTCTATCTCTTTAAATAGTATTTTATCCCAGATAAAATATCTCCGTATGCTCACATCAGATGTTAAAAACAATATCTCAGGTGGCCTTGATATTCTATTCGACTTACATAGAACCTGTGTCGTAGATCCTTCATCTAATTGGATCTCTGGTTCCATCTCAAGTTCCTTAATTTTGGGATCAAACTCATCAGTTTAATCTCTCTACAATTTCCACTTTCTCTCAAAAATTATTTTTCAAGAAAAGTTACAAAGCGAACGACAAATACATTTCGCTGCTCGGAATCGTAGAATTGATATCCCATGGAATTATCAGAGATCCAACGAACCTACATTTATACCATATGGGTGCTAGTTTATCCTGCTGCGTAATTCTAACGTATGCAGGACAACCCCAAATCTTTAAATGCCTAAGACTTGGATTTCTACCGAACCATATCTGATAGGGGGTCATAGAAACAACTTTTGATGGAACCCTATTGAGTATGTATGTAGCAGTTAGTAAAGCATAACCCCAAAGGTAATAAGGAAGATATGTATAGTTCATCATGGATCGCACCCTATCCAATAAAGTACGATTTCTTCGTTCAGACACATCATTGTGTTGAGGTGTTCCTGGTGGGCTATATTGGGCAAGAATTTCATACTCCCTTAAATAATTTCTGAATTCTTCACTCATGTATTCACCACCTCGATCTGATCTAAGGCATTTGATGAATTTACTGGTTTGTTTTTCTATTTCGTTTCAGAATATTTTGAACTTGTCAAATATTTCCGACTTATGTTTCATCAGATAGACATATCTATATCTAGACTTGTCATATGTGAAAGTCACAAAGTATGTTGAACCATCATGAGCGGCATGATTTAATGGACCACACACATCGCTATATATTAGTTCCAATAAATCTCCAGCACGGTGTCCAACATCTAAAAATAAGGTCTTTTCATCTTTCCTTTGATACATGACCCACAAATCGGATAAGGATTTAAGGTAATATTTTCAGTCAAACCATCATTTACCAATTTGGATAGATGTCTAACACCTATGTGGCCTAATCTCATATGCCATAATTCAGTACTATTTAATTCAGACTTCCTACTTGTATTTTCCTCTATATTAAAGACATCTCTACATGTTTCCAAAACATAGTGACCGTTTGATAAAGAACATTCACATTTTAATAAATTTTCTTTATCATACAAACATAAAGTTTCATCCTTAATGTTTATTTTATATCCCTCTTTATCTAATATTGGCAGTGATATTATTTGTCTGATAATTGAAGGAATATAATAACAGTCATGCAAATCTAATTTACATCCGTTTGGGAGATCTAGAACAATTGTTCCTTTGGCCTTGACATTCAATGTCTCGCCATTGCCAACTCTAAGCCGGATCTCCCCTTTATTCAGCCTTCTTTTAACCCTTATTTCCTGCAGGGAATTGCCAATATAAGTAGGACTGCCAGTGTCTAACACACATCCACTATTTGCATCTAAGGCTAATGAGATGTCAATAATTTGAAAAATACAAAGCGTACATGAGGGTCCTGCTTTTCTTTTTAGCTCTGGACAATCATTCTTCCAGTGTCTAGACTTCTTGCATTGTAGACATTGATCATGAACTACTTTCGGTTTTGCGCCTTTACGCTCTTGGAGTTCATCTTTGATATCTTCTTCTTCCCCATTTTGATTTTCTTTGACTTCCCAGAAGTCTTTGAAGAGCCAGCTCCACCACGGAGATATAGTGTGGGGTTGCCTTTCCTCAATTCTTGCTTCGTCGTACGTAGCATGTTATGAAGTTATTCGTATGTGGCTTGCATCGAATGCATATAGTAATTTAATACAAAGCCAGCATAAGAACCAAGTAAAGAAGACAAAATCAAATTGTTCATCAAACAAAATGTCATGTCCTTCCAGATATCGAATTGATCTATCATGTTCAAAACATGAGTGCTGACATCTCCTCTCTCATTGAGTTCAGCACGAAACAATTCCTTAGACCTTCGATAAAGTTCCATCTCCTGGTTTTCCTCGAACAACTCCTTGAGTGTTCGCATGATGCTCTAAGCATCTGGTACTTCAATGTACTGTCTCAGAAAATCTGGAATCATCGATCTTAAGATGTAGGATTTCACCTTTAGGTTAACATCATTCCATCTATCAAAAGTTTCTCGCTCTTCTGGAGTGGAGTCAGGATCGATTTCAACAGGTAGTGGATTGATAGTGACATAAGTCAACTTTTCATACTCCAAGGCAATGCGTATGTTCAGTTCCCATTCGAAATAGTTATCGGCACCTTTTAGCTTATTGGTATCCAAAAGAGTTAGCGGCGCAGCCATCTACAAGACAATATTTTTTTAAAGAGAAGCATGATATTTTTCATTTAAAAAGTATTAACACTAATTGATTATGGAATTTTAAATCTATTAGTGCCCTCCCACTACTTTACGTAATTCTGTAATCTCCATTAACGGAAAAATAGAAATTTGACTATCAAAATTTCATAAAGAGAAGTGGATCCTATGACATTTACTCCAGCCTCACACTAATTACGATATCGACCTTTGTAAACTCATTAGGTAGACCTCCAAGGTCAATCACATTCATGTGACTCCTAGTTTGGTCCTGAACCGTTTTTTATCCTCATACTAATGAAGATATTGGATTAAGACATGTTCTAGGTGTATACTTGTCAATGTGCACTAATGAGCTTCGTATGTACACCCTCACACTAATGACGATATTGGATGACTACGTTAACTCATCACGCTACATCTAATGTTTTACCGGAGTGATCTAAGTTCCGAGCACTTATACCCTCACACTAATGACGATATTGAATATAAGTAGTAAGGAACCATTCATATTCGTATTGACAAGACGGACCATCCAATAATGCTCCAACATTACTAATATTATTACTTCAATAAAGTAATCACCTAATCATGTGAGATTTATGACAATCAACTCATTAACTTAATTAGGTCAAAGTTTTAATTTAAAACATGCAATACATATCCAATATATCTTATGCATAATTAAATTAAAATTATTATGGCATAGATTCAAAAACATGTGCTGTGTGGTTAAGCCTTGCTATGATACCATTTTGTTGGGGCAGTTGTGGAACCCCTAAGGTCGGATCAGTGTTTTGCGCAGCGGAAATAGGTCTAACCCATGGATATCAAGTATAAGTGTAATTTTAAATAATTTAATAAAATACTATAATTCATTATGAGTGTATAGGAAAAAACTAGGACTGAATCGGAGTCCGGAAACTCCAGAACGAAGTAAAACAAAATCAGTGCGCCAGTCAATTTTTTTTTTCATTTCTTCCTCTCATTCAGCTCACTTTCCAGTTAGCTGAAGGAATTAGGGTCTTTTACCCTAATATCTTATGGTCTTCCCAAAACACATTAAAAACACCAGAAAATAATTTTTAATATCAAAACCAACATCAACACATGTTATAGAATAAAAATTAAGTTTTTCAAAGTATCAAAATATTCTTACAAAAACATAAATTTATTCTAAATACGCACTTGCGTAAATTTTGAATCCAATACACAAACCAAATTAGAATCCCAATAAGAAATGTCTCATGAACAATTATAGGTCACCAAAATGTGGTCAAATGATTCTAGAATGGTAGTCATAACTCTAAGCTTTAATCAAGAGTACCAAACTCTAAATTATGTTTATGTCTAACATAAATATTTTGACCCAATTATAAGCATATTGTGTTATAATCAAATTGCATGATGAATTCTTGCTTTTGCCGTGAGCTATGTAGCATGTTATAGAATTGATTTTGCTTCAATTTGTGTTGGACATGAATTGAAAATGTAGAGCATGATTAATTGGATTAATTAGTATTTTGGAAACAATAGATTAGTTGATTAATTATGTTAATTACACTTGAATTGAAATAATATGTAATTTGGAAAAATGTAGTAATTTAATTATTTTAATTGGGCTTAATGGGCTTGATTGGGCCAAGTTTGGTTTAGGACAATTGAGTTGGATCCAATTGGGCCTAAAACCATTTCCATAAAGTCCAAAGTATGACATTGGGCTTTTAAAAATTTAATTGGGCCTAATGGGTCAAAATTGATTTTATGGCATAAGAGTGATTCCTTATTGGGCCTTGGCATCTTGGGTTTGATCCATAATGTCCAAAGCCCACGCCTAAAGAATTAATTAAAAGCCCATTGGACTTTAATTAAATAATATTGGATACTAATTGGGCCTTTGAGACCCATGAAGATTGGATTTGGAATCCAAGTCTAAAAGACACTATCAAAAGTGTAATTATTTAATTTGGAACTAAATATGAATTAGTATTGAATATAATTTAAATTGGATTTAAAATTGTAGTTCGATATAATTCAAGAATACATATTTTGAGTATTTATTCTTAAACAAGTTGGACTCGCGCAAATCAAATCATTGTTTGAACATTGGATGGTCATTAATCAAAGATTAATTAATTGGATTACATTGATTGATAACATGCTTTGTGTGAATACTTGGATGTATGAATGAATAATGCATATCAGATGGATATTAGAAGGGTGAGGGCAATTTTGGAAATTGTTGTAATAAATTTAGAATTTATTAAATTGGACGTTTGTGTCCAGCCTATTATCTTTATTCTATTTGTATTTCTCTTTTCACCGATTCCCCTCAATGTAAATGAGGTTTATTTAGAAGTATTATGTAATTGGGTAGAAGTATGAATAGTGCTAGCGGGAGAGATGAAAGGGCGAGATTTGTTCTAGGAACACAGTTTGTTATATATCCATCAGAATATCATTATTATTTTATTCGCACCTTATTATGCTTTTAGAATGCATGTTCAATGGTGTATGATGTGTTGGATAATATGACCCATAGCGTCACTATTTGCACAAATCATTGTGTTGCTGTAGCAAATTAACTATGTAACAAGGAAATTGCACTCTCGTCATTTGTGATTAGATCACCATAGATATATAAATGAAGAGAGGTCCCTATGATTAGTTCCTGGATTGAGATGATATGAGACAGTATCAGTCCACGAAGGATTAATCATTAAATATCCCTAGCCGTAGTATTATCGAGACTGGACATTGATAATGCGGAATAGGCTAGTATTGCACTTGTGCGCGTTGTGAGGGCACAACGGCATAGTTCTCATATATATAAGTATTGGATACTTGTGCAAGTGCGATAGGAGGTCGTGTTTCACCGATGGTACGGGAAACAGCTTCGCTCTGGATAGACCCTTCGGAATCCCATTGGTATTATGACTAGGTGTCTATGGGAGGCCGAAATCAAGGTAGGTGTGTATAGTCTTAACCTGAGACATACATCGCTAATACTTACGACAATCGGTAAACTTTGGTTTTGGTGGTTGGGGGATCTTAACGGGTTCTGTGTACACCACTTCTGGGTTTATCAGAGAGTCGTAGTGTATTGGATGTGATGTCAAGACGGAAGTGTCACTCCAGTCATAGTGGAGATGATGTCACACAGGATACGGTATTAGTGCTCTTAAGTGATGCGCATCCAATCGTGATATTATGACCAGGTCATGAATATCCGATTATAGAGACTAGTTACCAGACATCCGATATGTGTTTCGGACGGGGCAGACACTTATCCAGCCCCAGCCCTAGCACGTGACTATCCGAGACTGGCCGATATGCACAATACAATTGTATACTACGCTTGATACAGATCTTAATATTCTTATAAGGATATGTCCGGAGAATTGGGTAGACTTGGTGCTTTGCTAGGAGTCGACCTTGTCTCGTAAATCGGTAGAACGTAGTACTTGGTATGTACGTGATTCGGGCACTCCGACGACCGTATTTACTGCCACTTATCCGGAGATCTCATGGGTCGCTTCCCGATAATCCACCGATGACGCACAACTCGCACTCTTGAATAATCTGGATTATACAGAAGAGAGAGAGAAAATTAATCTAGGATTAATTACGGAGATATTTTATCCGGGATAAAATGTCGTCAAAGAGAGAGAACGATTAATTTGGAATTTATCGATAAAATTATTATATTCGATATAATAATCGAAATTCGATTTCGACGCGAAATTAAAATTAGATTTTAATTCGGGCAAACGAGTTAATTTAGAATTAATTCGTTAGCGACGTAAATAATAATTTCGCTAGGCGCAATTATTTATTTAAATTCTATTTAATTAACGTCGCGACGTAAGTTCGGTATTTTGGAAATATCGAACCCGAACGCGTGAGTGCATGTGGGCCCACTTTCATTTGGAAACGTGTGGGGCCCACATGACACATGTCATATTATGCATTATTTAATTCTAATGCATTGCATGGAGATAGTGTACAATGCACTCAATGGTTTTGCATGGAAATTGAGTGTTTGACACTCTAAGCCATTGCATGATTTGTGTAATAAGTTTATTATTAATTTAATAAATATTATGGCATAAATATAAATTGATTTTTGGTAACAAAAATTATTAGAAAATCTCTCTCAAACTCTCTTTCTCCTCACGCAAAACACACAAAGTGTGGACTGTTTTTAACTGGTTTGGGCGTGACTTTAGGGGAGCAAGGGTTGGGTTTTCATGGTGAAAACCGCAAGTGCTAGCACACTACGAGTCTTGCGAAGGTGGTAGGGAGGTTCACCCATGAGCGGGATCCGTCGGACGAGGCTTGGAGCTCCGTTTCTCAGCTCAAAATTCTGATTTGGTGGACAGTGGACTGTTGCAGTGGCGTGAGCAAGGCAGTGCGTTTTGGCCTTCATTCGTCTCCAAATCGACTCAACCGATCAATGTGAGTATTCCGCTACCTCCGTTGATGTATTCACGCATGTTTTCATGTCTTGTTTGATCTTGGGACCTTAGAAAAACTCAACATGATGAGACCTAATTAAAGATAATAAATTGGTTGCCAAATCGCGACAAAAACCCTCATTTTATATTAAACGTTTTTTCCTTCCATTGAGTGATTCTCTCTCAAGATCCAAGATTGACATTGGTTTGTTGGCCAAAGTCAAGACCTTTGTCCATCGCGGATGTGTATGAATCACGAAAGCTTTGTTCCATATGGTACGTCTTGGGCAAGTTGTGATTTGTTGGCTAAAGTCAAGTTCACTATTGTTCATCGACCTCGATTACAAAGCTTTCCCACTGTCAATGGGTCACGCTTAACTGGTTTCATTAAGCTTGTTGAGCCAAAGCCAATGCTTAGTTGATTCAGAGGAAAAAGGTTAGTAAATATATTGGATATATTTACATATATTGGATATATGTTTCGGACTTGGAGGTCCACCTACTGGATCTAGGAATGGATGGGATCCAATTGATCTTAGAGATCTACTTAGTTAAGTTTCATATAACTTGTTGGCCAAAGTCAAGGTTGTGTGTCATTTAACGGGATCCTAGCCCACTAGGAAACTAGGTTTCCCGAGTACTCCACAGAGGGTTAGAGGCTCGCCGAAAATTAGTGGGAGGCATGTATTAAATTTTTAATTTCGTTTAGATACTTGCCAATACGCGCTCATTTTATTTTTCATCATTAATTATTTATAATATATTAGTTGGACTAATATTCAATTGTTGTTTTAATTGAACAGTTGGACTGTATTCAAACTACTTCATTTATAGTTGGTTATATAATTGGATTATAGTAATCAATACATTTGAATTTAACCGATCATTATAGTTGGTTATATAGTTAGACTATAGTAATCAATACATTTTATTGAACCCGAAATCGTTGATTGGATAGTTGGACTATAGCAATCATTATAACTGAAAGATTAGCGTCAAAGGACATAATCCTAGGTGAAAAATATCTTTTACGGCTTTAATTTTCATATTGGGAAATGAATCTCATGATAGTCCTGAGATTTGAGAAGTTACTCTATTTGATAGAGTGGCCTCTCGGACCTAAGCCAGGAGTTGAGCAAATAGTAGAGCATGAGCTTTGGAAGACTCATCATGATGATAACTTTAGTGCTCAATCTGTTATTCTTGCTGCAATGACTTCTTAATTTCTTCGTCAGAACTAAGGATTAAATCCTTATACCATGATGTTGAAATAAAAGGATCTTCATAGATCTAACCTTAGATCTTAGAAGTACAAATTGCAAAAGAAGCTCTTTCGCTCACGTATGTCAAAGGGTACATCTGTCGAGCACTAGGTGTCGCAGATGATTGTTGACATCGAACAGCTAGGTTAACTGGGCATTACCTACGAGGGGCTGAGACTTCCATAGATTTGATCATACAGTCTCTGCGGAATGCTGGGGAGGGTTCATTATGAACCAAGAGAAAACTCTTGGAGAGTTGATGGCTATGCTCAAGGAGGCAGAGCCAGAGCTTCTAAAAGGGGCAAAGGTAAAATCGTCATTGTCTTCTGGGAAGACAAAGGACATATCCCAAGATGTCTGCCTAAACTGTGGCAAACGGGGTCACTGGAAACGTAACTGCCGTATGGACAAGGCAGACATGAAGGAAGTGAAGGCGGGGAAAGGCTCCGGCTTCAGATATATTGTTATAAATATGTCCACTACTAGTTTTTAAATTGGATTTTTGATACTGGATGTGGTACATAATTATATGTACGATGAACAGAATCTGCTAATGAGCAGGATACTGGATTCAGATGAGATCGACCTATGAGTCGGAAACAGGACATGAGTCGTTGTTTTGACCATAGGAACCTAAGTTTTGGAACTGCCCTTTGGGTATGTACTTAAATTAGGAAATTGTTATAATATACCTAGTTTGACTAGAAACATTATCTCTATATCTAGTTTAACCCATTGCGGGTATACATTTATGTTCCAGAACACTAGGTGTTTTGTTTATAAAGATGATATTGAGATATACACATTAGATGTGAATAACAGTACTTATATTTTGAATATAAACAAATCTCAAACATATAACATGACAAACAAATGGCTCAAACTGAATTAATCAGATGAGACTTATTTGTGGCATTGTTTTCTGGGACACATTAACAAGACTCGTATATCCACACTTTCGAAGAGTGGATACTAGCACAGATTTGATTCTAATTCAAATGATGTCTATGAATCTAGTTTATTAGGCAAAATGCGTAAAACATCTTTTACTTGGTAAAAGTGCAAGTGCCACCGATCTGTTAGCCCTCGTTCAAAGTGACGTAAGCGGGGCTATGTCTAGCTAGGCTAGAGGTGGATATAAATACTTCATAACCTTTACGGATGTGGCATCGCGCTACGGTTATGTGTATCTTATGAAACACAAGTCAGGAACTTTTGAGTAATTCAAAGAGTTTCGACACGAAGTAAGAAAACAGACCAGTAAAAGTATTAAAAACATTACGGTCGGACCATAGTGTAAAATACCTAAACATATGAGTTTCAAGATTACTTGAAAGAGTATGGTATTCTTTCACATTGGACTCCTCCCAGGACACCTCAATTTGACGGTGTGTCCGAACAGAGAAACCGAACTTTGTTGGACATGGTAAGGTTAATGATGAGTCGCTCTGAGCTACCAATTTCCTTCTAAGGATACACATTAAACAGTGCAATACTTATTTTGAATAAGGTTCCATGAAAATCTGTTAGACAGACTCATATTAGATATGAACAGGAAAGAAACCGGGTTTCTCATTCATAAAGATTTGAGAATACTGGGCATACGCGAAATGTTTGGATGGTATCAAACTACAACCCAAATTAGATAAATGCCTAATTGTAGGTTGCCCTAGGGAAACCAAAGTATAGTACTTATACAAATCACAAGAGAACAATGTAATTGTTGCTCTTCATGCGGCTTTCCTAAGAGGAATTCTGATATGCAGTGGTAAGTGGGAGGAAAGTAGAACTCGATGAAAATTGGAGTAATACTGTTCCAGGCACCGAGTCCTCACGGAACACCAACAGTTCATCAGGGATGAAATTGTACCAATAATCTTCGAATACACAAGAACCGCGTAGGTCGGAGAGAGTCAAAAAACAACCTGGGAGGTATGGGTTTCTGATATCACCTCATAAAGATATTAATCTTATTGAGGATAATGAGCCGGCTACGTATGAGGTAGCGATACAAGGTATCGACTCCGCTATATAGCAAAGTGTAATGAAGTCCGAAATAGATTCCATGTATACAACCAAGTTTGGATACTGGTTGATGTACCAGAAGGCATTGTGCCTATTGGTAGCAAATGGGTCTTCATGGTGAAGACTGACGTGGATGGAAACATACAAACGTACAAAGCTAGGCTTGTAGCGAAAGGGTATCGTCATCAACATGATGTGATTACGACGACACCTTTTACCCTTTGCCATGATTAAGTCCATTCGGATAATGCTTGCGAGTGCTGCATATTTCGTTTATGAAATATGGCAGCTGAACGTCAAAATCGATTTCCTTAACGGAAACCTTTTGGAGGATGTTTACAACATCCTGACGGTTTTGTCATGCCGAAACATGCAAACAAGCTTTGCAAGTTAAATCGATCTATTTATGGATTGAAGCAAGCATTATGATCTTGGAACCAACGTTTTGATGTGATCATAATGGTATATGGTTTCATTCAAAACGAAGATGATTCTTGTGTATATAAGAGGGTTAGTGGGAGCGCACTGACAATGAATGTCCTATAAGTTGATGATGTATTGCTTCTTAGCAATAACATTCCCATAATATAATCGGTGAAAGCTTGACTTTCATTAACATTCTCCATGGAATACTTGAGAGAGGCAACCTTTATTCTAGGAATAAAGATCTACTGGATAGATCTAAAAGTTATTGGCACTCTCCGAGAACTCCTACATTGAAAGATATATACGCGACCCAATGTCTTATATGTTTTGAGCATTTGGAGTCACAATCAGGCCGATCCAGGTGATGGTAACTGGATTGATGTTAAGAACATCCTTAAGTATCTTAGACGAACTAAAGATGCTTTCTTAAGCTATGGAGAAGAAGAACTTGAGGTGACTAGGTTCACCGATGTAAGTTTCCAAACCGAAAAAGACGACTTTAAGTCGTAATAAGGGTACATATTTAGTTTGAATAACGGAACAGAGAGCTGGAAATCTTCCAAGCAAGATACTGTTGCCGAATAAGTAACAAAAGCGGAACATTGCTGCAGCAGAGGCAGCAAAAGAAGCATTTTGAATCTATACAATCCTAATTGGATTAAGTATAGTTCTGTTAGCAGCTGAGCTGGGCTACAGAACAGGCTAAGGAATCACGGTCTCATCAACGATCCAAGTATATACTTCGACTATTTCATCTGATTCGTCAGATCATACATCGAGGCGATGTGATGATCGAATAAAATGCGTCAGATGATAACATTGCAAATCCACTGTGAAAGCTGTTTCTTAGTAGAAGTTTGAGCGACCGGTACATAGTTCAGGTGTAGGACAGTTGAGTGATTGGCTATAGGCCAAGTCGGAGATTGTTGGACAATTATGACCCATAGCATCACTGTTTGTACAGAACATGGTGTTGTTGTACAAATTAACCATGTGACAAAGGAAATTTCTCTTTTATCATTTGTAATTGGATTACCGGGATATATAAATGATAAAAGTCAATATGATTAGTATCGGATTAATAAGATATGAGACAATATTAATCCACGTAAGGTTTAATCATTAAATATCCCTAGTCGTAGTATTATCGATACTGGACATCGATAATGCAGAATAGGCTAGTATTACACTTGTGCGTGTTATGGAAGCGTAACGGCATAGTTCTCATATATTTAGGTATTGGATACTCATGCAAGTGTAATAGGAAGTTCTTTTTACCTGGCCTTAACAATGCCTTTGATTAAACCCCTTTAACCCACTATAGACACGGCTAACTAAAGCACAAATCACAATCACTACAAGACATTATTTCGGGCCAATTCTCTATCCCCAATGGAGTCGCCAGACTGTAGGACACAGAAATCGGCTACGCTGTCCCAGGCTCGCGGCCTGGTTGGGAGTATGGAATATCCCACGGGGGAACTAAATCGGAGAACTAAAAATGGAGTCGCCACCCGGTGTGAACCGGGAAAATGATTTAAGGCCGCACTCACCCCTCGCAAGGGAAGACCTCAAACCGTTGGGTTCGGAATGGTCCCTTACTTATGCCACTTGTAATGAAAGGATTTATGGACTAGTACAACCAAATCTCATGCAACACATACCAGATAATTCAAGCAACATGCAAGTTTGCACACCCATAATCGTAAATGAAAGAAATGAAGGCAAAATACATAATTCATGAACGTATTAAGCAATAAAGTGCAATAATGTAACTAATAACAACTATAAAGGCATTAATAATAAAAGCGAGCACACAATCTCATGAGCATACCGAATAAATAAATGCGGAAAATATAAATGAACAATAACGGTAAAGGCATAATGATTAAAGAGAGCTAACTAAGCATATGATGGGGAATGGAATGACCAAGGGAACAAACATGCATGAAACATGATGAAGGAATCTATCTAGTGTGTGCGTATTCGTGTAGCATTCATAAACGTGTTCGAACGGTAATCAGAATATAAGTGTTCGAGTAACGTTTGATAACGCGTTCGAATGATAAACAGAATTTCCGTGTTCATATAGCGTTTGATAACACGTTCGAATGGGATGAGACCTGATGCATGATAAAATAAAATGCATGCGCGTTCGAGTAGCGTTCTGAGACGCGTTCTAACAGAAATAAAATAGAATACATACATTCGTGTAGTGTTCATAAACACGTTCGAACGAAATAAAGCAGGATGCATACGTTCATGTAGCATTTGGAAATGCGTTCGAACAAGATTTCCAAAATGGAATCTGAAATCACACAAACACATGTATGGGTGAAAAAATACACAATATAGGACCTCGTGTTCCTGATTGAACACATTTCATGTTCAATCCAGTGTACCTCGTCCGGCGCGGCAAAACATCATGGTAAAGGTAGCCTTTAGGCATTTCCCTCGAATATAGGACCTTTAATCCACCCTAGTTAGTCCATGCGCACTAGAATGCAATGCATGCGTAAATAAAGCAATGATATGCAAATGGTAAATGACATAATAAAAAGCGCGGCAAAACATCGTGGTAAAGGTAGCCTTCAGGCATTTCCCTCGAATAGAGGACCTTTAATCCATCCTAGTTAGCCCAAGCGCATTATATTACAATGCATACAAATGAATGAGACCATAATGTGGAACTCCGTATATCCGATTAACATATCTCACATTCAATCAAACATACTTCGTCCGGCACGGTAAAACATCGTGGTAAAGGTAGCCATTTGGCTTATCATCCCTCAAAATGGAGGACCTTTAATCCACTCTAGCTAGCCCATGCGCATTACATTACCATGCATAAATAAATAACATGCAGAAAGTAATAACATACTAATGACTGAATCATGCTTAAAAATAAATAACATACTAACGACTAAATCATGCTTAAAATGCAAGGTTGGATGAAACGAAACATGTGAATCTCTCAAGTGGTACGTGGCATTGTATCCCGAGTGCAAACCGTAATACCGTCCATTCGGATTCGGCTACGGAATTTACCTCCGGGTTTCCATCCGATATACCATAAGAGAGAACACATATTCCGTTCATCCGAAATCACATCATGCACCAATCCACAATACTCATATGAAATAAGGTACTAAAATAAATGAAAATAAAGGATAAAGAAGGTGCCCTCAGGTCTAACCTCTTTAATCGTCTATCGAAAGTGCGATATGAGTTTGTCGGAAGGGTTGATGCTCCTCAATTCCTCCGGTTCACTGATTCAACGTTTCCTTTCGCTGTTTCACTGTTTAGGCTACTAATTTTTACTCCGTTTTGTTGCTATTTTCGCTGTATTCTCTGGTCACTATTTCATGGTAAATAAGGGAAGGTAATTTGGGCAGTTTCTGGATTATTTTCAGTACAGTTTGTGGAGGGTATATGCGGCAGTTTGTGGGGTAGTTTGTGGAGGGTTTTCTCGGTCACTGCAGCGTAGTTTCAGAGGTGATTTTCGGTGGTTACATGGATTGTTTTGGGCTGTGATTTTTGGTGTTTACAGTGGGTAATTTAGTGACTGTTTCAGTGATGATGTTTGCTGTTTATGAGGGGTTTCGGTGATGAAGGTGTTTAGGGGGGCTATGGTTTCGGTTGCTAGAGAGGAGGAGAAGGGAGAATTATTTTTGCTTATTACTTTTTGCCTTGGGCGTGAATGCTAGGTTATTTTCTTTTGTGTTTTTGTGAGAATGAGCTAGGGTGTGAAAGGTTGGTTTAGGCTTCTTTTTATAATGGTTTGCTATGGTTTCTAGGTAAGGAAGGGAATCCTAAAAAAAAAAAAAGTGTTTTGATTGGTTTATGAAAGGAAAAGATGGATTTAATTTAGGGAGTGAATATCTTAATTGGTGTTTGATTAGGGAAGGGATTTGATTAGATTATGAAGGGATTTGATTAGATTAGGAAGAGATTTGATCTAATTAATTTAGTTTAATTTGTGACATGTATTTTAAATATTTTAATTATTTTTGGATGGGTTTTGGTGGGCTAATTGGGCTTGGGCGTGAGGCTAGCATCAAAACTAGAAGTACCAACACCGTTCGAAATCCGATTCGAACGCTACACGAACGCCTGCAATCTGCCTGACGTTCGAATGTGCTCACGAATGCAGCATGAACACGAAAGCAGTGAACATACGATCCAAGTATATGCAAAAATACAGTGCCTACAGTCGCCCCCACTTTGATAGGACTTGTGAAGTGTGTGAAAATGACATTCTTATCTAAGTTTATGCAATTAATTTTTACTTACCTAGCTCGCCAGCTGTTACTTGACTTTCCGGTTGCTTTGAACTGAGTTGATATGGTGGTGAGGTGCTTCGACCCCTGGTTCATTCCCGAACCGTTATTGTGAGGTGGTCCATTCCCGAACCATTTCTGTGATGTGGTCCATTTCCGAACCGTTACCGTTAGATGGTCCATTCCCGAACCGCTACTGTGATGTGGTCCATTCCCGAACCATTACTGTGAGGTGGTCCATTCCCGAACCGTTACTGTGAGGTGGTCCATTCCCAAACCGTTACTGTGAGGTGGTCCATTCCCGAACCGTGCTCCATTCTCGGAGTGCCATTCTTGGCTTGTTCATTCCCGAACCTTGCTCCATTCCCGGCTTGTTCATTCCTAAACCGTGCTCCATTCTCGGAGTGCCATTCCCGGCTTGTTTATTCCCAAACCGTGCTCCATTCTCGGAGTGCCATTCTCGGCTTGTTCATTCCCGAACCTTGCTCCATTCTCGGAGTGCCATTCCCGGCTTGTTCATTCCTGAACCGTGCTCCATTCTCGGAGTGCCATTCCCGGCTTGTTCATTCCCGAACCGTGCTCCATTCTCAGAGTGCCATTCTTGGTTTTGTTCATTCCCGAACTGTGCTCCATTCTCGGAGTGCCATTCTCGGCTTTGTTCATTCCCGAATCGTGCTCCATTCTCGGAGTGCCCTTCCCGGCTTGTTCATTCTCGAACTGTGCTCCATTCTCGGAGTGCCATTCTCAGCTTTGTTCATTCTCGAACCGTGCTTCATTCTCGGAGTGCCATTCTCGGTTTTGTTCATTCCTGAACCGTGCTCCATCTCGGAGTGCCATTCTTGGCTTTGTTCATTCCCGAACCGTTCTCCATTCTCGGAGTACCATTCCCGGCATTCTGATGATGTGTGGGCCTCGACCCTGGGACTCATCCCAAAACTGATACTGATGATGTGGGCCTCAGCCCTGGGACTCATCCCCAAACTGATACTGATGTGGGCTTTGCCCCAATACTGATACTAATGTGGGCCCCGCCCCCTGTGATTCATTCCTGAAAACTGCTGACACTGTACTGTTGCTGCTTCTGGTTGGCTTGCATTTGACGCTTTCTCTTTTTCTTCGTTGAAACCTGTGAATACAAAAAAAAACAAAACACAACAAAACAAAAGAATGCAAGTGCGTTAGGTGTATGCATGCATGCATGAATGAGTTTCCTATTCCGTTAGGTTAGGTCTTCTGCCAGTTCCTTTAGTGACTATTCGGTCTTCTCTTCCTCAGGCAAAGTATTGCTTCAACCTGTCCACGTTGATTGGCTCGGTGAACCCGTTCCCTTCTAAGTCTGACAGTCTCACTGCCTCGTTTCCCATTACCTTCTTGACTATGTAGGGTCTTTCCCAGTTAAGTCTGAACTTTCCTCTCGGGTCCGTTGTCGACGGCGTTGAATGTTTAAGTACTAGATCATCCTTTCTGATTTTGGTAGGGCGCACCTTCTTGTTGAATGCTCGGGCCGATCTCTTCCAGTATAACTTCATATGATGCAAGGATTTAATCCTCTTCTTATCGTGCAATACCAACTGTTCAAATCTCTGCGAGGTCCATTCTTGTTCAGGTAACTCTGTTTCTGCTAATACCCGCATGGACTGTATCTCAACTTCCATCTGCAGTACTGCTTCCATTACCTTTCGAACTTCTTCTTTTCTTAAACACTTCAGCTGGATGCCATTCGCTTGTCTTTTGTATAGTTCTCCCTTCAAACTCACATATTGAGAAGCCAACTCCTGAATGATTATCTTGTTCTTCTTGAAAGGTAGAGACTCAGGCAAGTAAGTGAAATGAACGTCTTTATTATCATTAAGAAAAAGATTCGAACAAGTAGACAAAGTTAATGTCCTTATTATTAATAAATGCTAGATCCCTCGTTGACTGACTCACTCATGTTTGCTGGCGGTCTTTTGACGAGTCCTCATTCTTCCCCAACCCAACGGGTATCTATGATGGCTTTTAGACACAAGGGTTAACATGAGGCGTGTATGCATGAGGTGCATGAGATGCGTGAGATGTATGGAATATATAAGTCGGCCCATTATCATTTTAAAGCATTCAATCATATATTACGCGGTGCAAATGTGTCCCAGTTGGAAAGGCCCAACAGGTTTACACTTTTTCAATAACATGGCTAAACAACTTCAAATGATAAGAGGCCTAAACACAAAATGGCCCATCAATATTTTTAGAACTTTTGGCCCAATTGTCAAAGGACATGAACTCGTCCCCGTTTAAATGGCCCAACAAGTTCATATATCTTGACAAAAAGTCCAACTGAATCCAAATGATGATGGTCCTAAACAAAAGCATAAAGAGACAATTTCTATTAATTATACAACTACAGTTCTCATGTGGGCTCATGGGAGTGTAGACAAAGGCTCTCGCCGGCGAAGGATTGCCCACAACTAGGACTCCCCACTCAAGGATTCGAGCGACCAAGTGAGCGCACCTTTTTTATACCTTACAGTACGTGCCAACAAGTTATGATACGTGACTAACTGTCAAATGGATTTCTTATTGTAGATTCTCCAGAGGGAGGGTGGAGCGAACTCTCTTAAATACCCAAGCCTCTTAGGCTCTTATCGCCTTAGTGACAGGAATAAACAACAAGTCCTCCAAATTAGTCTGTCACAACGAGCTACGGGTAATGATTATCTAGGTGCCTTCACAGATTTTCCTTATAGAAAGGTAGTGAATGAAGGAAGACACCAATCCATAACCTAGCCTTAACAATGCCTTTGATTAAACCCCTTTAACCCACTATAGACACGGTTAACATAAGCACAAATCACCATCACTACAAAACATTATTTCAGGGCCAATTCTCTATCCCCAGTAGAGTCGCCAGACTGTATGACACAGAAATCGGTGGTGCTGTCCCAGGCTCGTGGCCTGGTTGGGAGTACGGAATATCCCATGGGGAACTAAACCGGAGAACTAAAAATGGAGTCGCCAACCGGTGTGAACCGGGAAAATGATTTAAGGCCGCACTCACCCCTCGCAAGGGAAGACCTCAACCGTTGGGTTCGGAATGGTCCCTTATTTATGCCACTTGTAATGAAAGGATTTATGCAGTAGTACAACCAAATCTCATGCAACACGTACCAGATAATTTAAGCAACATGCAAGTTTTCACACTCATAATCGTAAATGAAAGAAATGAAGGAAAAATACATAATTAATGAACGTATTAAGTAATAAAGTGCAATAATGTAACTAATAAGAACTATAAAGGCATTAATAATAAAAGTGAGCACACAATCTCATGAGCATATCGAATAAATAAATGCGGAAAATATAAATGAACAATAACGGTAAAGGCATAAAGATTAAAGAGAGCTAACTAAGCATATGATGGGGAAGGGAATGACTAAGGGAACAAACATGCATGAAACATGATGAAGGAATATGTCCAGTGTGTGCGCATTCGTGTAGCATTCGTAAACGCATTTGAACGATAATCAGAATGTAAGCTTTCGAGTAGCGTCTGATAACGCGTTCGAACGATAAACAGAATGTCTGTGTTCATATAGCGTTTGATAACACGTTCGAACGAGATGAGACCTGATGCATGATACAATAAAATGCATGGGCGTTCAAGTAGCGTTCTGAGACGCGTTCGAACGGAAATAAAACAAAATGCATACGTTCGTGTAGTGTTCGTAAACACGTTCGAACGGAATGAGGCAGGATGCATACGCGTTCGTGTAGCGTTTGGAAACGCGTTCGAACGAGATTGCCAAAATTGCATCTGAAATTACACAAACACCTGTATGGGTGAACAAATACACAATGTAGGACCCTCGTGTGCCCGATTGAACCCATTTCACGTTCATCGAGTGTGTACCTCGTCCGGCGTGGCAAAACATCATGGTAAAGGTAGCCTTTAGGCATTTCCCTCGAATAGAGGACCTTTAATCCACCCTAGTTAGCCCATGCGCACTAGAATGCAATGCATGCGTAAATAAAGAAAAGATATACAAGGGTAAATGACATAATAAAGGCGCGGTAAAACATCGTGGTGTTAAAGTAGCCTTCAGGCATTTCCCTCGATAGAGGACCTTTAATCCACCCTAGTTAGCCCATGTCGCATTATATTACAATGCATACAAATGAATGAGACAATAATGTGGAACTCTGTATATCCGATTAAACATATCTCACATTCAATCAAACATATTTCGTTCCGGCGCGGCAAAACATCGTGGCAAAGGTAGCCCTTTGTCTTTTCATCCCTCAAAACGGAGGACCTTTAATTCACCCTAGCTAGCCCCTGCACATTACATCATACCATGCATAAATAAGTAACATGCAGAAAGTAATAACATACTAACGACTGAATCATGCTTAAAATAAATAACATACTAACCACTAAATCATGGCTTAAACGCAAGGTTGGATGAAACGAAACATGTGAATCTCTCAAGTGGTACGTGGCATTGTATCTCGAGTGCAAACCACAATACCGTCATTCAGATTCGGCTACGGAATTACGTCCGGGTTTTCCATCTGATATACCATAAGAGAGAACACATATTTCGTTCATCCGGAAATCACATCATGCACTAATCCACAATACTCATATGAAATAAGGTATTAAAATAAATGAAAAATAAAGGATAAAGAAGGTGCCCTCAGGTCTACCTCTTTAGTCATCTATCGGAAGTGCGGTATGTGGTTGTCGGAAGGTTTGATGCTCCTCAATTCCTCGGTTCACTGGTTTCAACGTTTCCTTTCACTATTTCGTTGTTTGGGTTGTTATTTTTTACTCCAATTTTACTTATGTTTTCGCTGTTTTTCTGGTCACTATTCACGGTAAATAAGGAACTGTTTTTGCATTTTTAGGGGATTGAGGTGCTGCTATTTTATGTGGTATTTGGGCAGTTTCTGGATTGTTTTCAGTGCAGTTTGTAGAGGGTATATGCGGCAGTTTGTGGGGCCAGTTTGTGGAGGGTTTTCTCGGTCACTGCAGCGTAGTTCAGATACAGAAACTATTTTGGGTAGTGATTTTCAATGTTTACAGTGGGTAATTTAGTGATTGTTTCGGTGATGATGTTTGCTGTTTATGAGGGGTTTCGGTGATGAAGGTTTTTAATGGGGCTATGGTTTCGGTTGCTAGAGAGGAGGCGAAGGGATAATTATTTTTGCTTCTTACTTTTTGCCTTGAGCGTGAATGCTAGGTTATTTTCTTTTGTGTTTTTGTGAGAATGAGCTAGGGTTTGAAAGGTTGCTTTAGGCTTCTTTTTATAATGGTTTGCTAGGGTTTCTAGGTAAGGAAGGGAATCCTCAAAAAAAGGGAAGTGTTTTGATTATTTTATGAAAGGAAAAGATGGGTTTAATTTAGGGAGTGAATATCTTTAATTGGTGATTGATTAGGGAAGGGATTTGATTAGATTGGGAATGGGATTTTTTTTTTTTGAAGGAGATTGGGAAGGGATTTGATCTAATTAATATTTTTAATTTGTGACTTGTATTTTAAATATTTTAATTATTTTTGGATGGGTTTTGGTGGGCTAATTGGGCTTGGGCATGGGGCTAGCAGCAAAACTAGAAGTATCGACACCGTTCGAACTCCGATTCGAACGCTACACGAACGCCCGTAATTTGCCTGACATTCGAACGTGTTCACGAACGCAGCATGAATGCGAAAGCAGTGAACATGTGAATTGAATCTGATGACATACTTATTCTGAATTTCCCCTTCCGACATTCGTTTCCCGCGACTTCCGCAACCTAAATAGTAGTGCCTCCGTACGAGACTCATCATCGGAACTTATATGCAAAAATGCAGTGCCTACAATATCTAATCGTAATTAGATCGAATATGTGTATAAAAGACAAGAGGTGCTACCATTAAATAAATAATATTATGGAAAATGAAATTGCTCGTATTTATGAATCGGACATAAAAACGATCCGGATTGGCACTCTGAGCACCAACCCTAACAATTTTTCCAACTTGCTCTAGTGCGAATCCACGATATCATATACACATCTCAATGTATATCACATACTCATGGCCCTCAAGAGCTCACCTAGCACTCAAGAGGTAGGCAACAAAAAGTAAGCCCGCTTTAATACATTGAGTCTGTCCAACAAACTCTATCGTTTTCCTTACCCAACATCATTCATATTTTTTAGAATCCAAATTCCACATCAATATGACTCAGGCACTATATTAGTATTGTGTTATAGCTACTGAGTTGTCTATGTATTTAGAGATCAAATCCAAATACTATGAGACGACCACAAGTACTACAATAATATGAAAACTTCTAATCTATAGGGTCACTATGTGACTTCATAAGTCAATACTTTTATATGTTGTAACTAATTCCTATAGTTTAGTAGAATCAACGGTAACACTCCTACTGCATCTTTTCTGACTTTATATGACATAGACCATCTAATGTCATAATTATGATCAAAACTAATCTGACCTAATGGTTGTAGACTAAATTCACCCTGAATAAGAAACTCATTCTTAATATCTATAAGATAACAAATAACATGTTTTAAGATCCGTCATATGGTCTGCAGCATATCAAAGTAACTCGTAACAATTACTATTAAATTGATATCTTTAATCGCACATAATATAATATTCATTTCGCCATCATCCTATGATGCATAAGATTGACTAGACATTCTAATTAATCTCTCTTTCGACAAAGGAATTATCATTTATGAAAGATGAACACTATATATATAAAAGACCGTTAACTATCAAACAGTTATACTAACTTTCATACAAATAGTCTTACTGTGTCCATTATTAGATCATATCTAATACGCGACTAATGTGAGTATCTCACAAGTCTTTTAATTTTATATCATATATACAACTTTATATCAAATACATCAAAGACTACTCCTACTGCTGTCACGGAGAAAAGAAGACTTAGGATATATATAATACTAGAAAGAAGTTTGTACGCTCCCACTGACCCTATTAACAAATATGTAATTTCTATGCTTTGATAAAATCAGACAATCTGACTGTTATCAAAATTAGAAAACATAGATTTTCGGAAAGCTAACTGAGTCTTCAATAGGCTCCATAAGCCAGTATATCAAATTGTGATTCATCAGCAATACAAACTCTAGGGCCATTCTATAATGAACTCTTCAAACAAAAAATCATGACGGATCTCTCATTCGAAGAAATCACTCAAGAACGCTACTTGCATTCTTTAGCCAAAATACATAGCTTAATATCAACATTAACCAACTGATTTTAATTGTTCAATTAGTGCAAATAGAGACAAGTTTCCTCAGAATCTATAATAGATCACTGATTAAAACCTTTCTCACTGTCATACTATAAATGTAAAACTTTTATCAAGCTCACTTTACTTTTGCTACGCAAACAATTCGCACATTTTATGAAAAATTCATAACGAAAGCTTAATCAAGTTCAAAACTTGATCATAGTAAGCTATGAACAATCTTAGATCTATGGTTCAATGCTAACTTCCGAAATCAATATCAAATATCGCTCTCACTATAAGTTATAGGATAATTTTCTTTGATAAGAAAACAACAGAATCATTAAGTATCAAATACTTTGTAAATGATTCTGACATCCTATTGGACTTATGCGGAAGATATCTAAGGGTTTTTTCATCTGATTCATTATGTAGTTCCATTAAAGTTATCACTCTCATTTTTGACTTCAATAAGTCAAGTCTTTTCTACAATGGTCAACATCTGATGTTACACCACCAAGTAATAAAATATTTTTATACTCGAGATCGTAGAAAAAGATACCTCTATCAATAGAAACAAATTCTATTAAATAGAATAAATTATAAACTTTTACTTGTACCTCCGAGGCGCAAGTACTTTCAATTATATAACCATTATACAAAAGAAATATTCAAATCTCAAACTTTTCAAGATTCGAATTTCTACTTTACATATTATTACGTAAGTGTAGAAACTAATGGAACCTTTAATTAAAAGGACGAATTGGTGTAACTAGAGCATAACCCGAGGAGTATTGAAAAACTAATTCGGTAACACTCAATATCAACGAATCAAATCATATAAGATTTCAATTTCTCCCACTGGACCAATTCCATCACGATGGAATTGCAGAAGCATCATATTGAGTAAGAATCAAATTCATTAAATAACTTTAGAACTAATTGCCTTAAATTCATGTGTTTGATCATATCAAACATCTTTGAACAATTCAAAGATTCATAATGTGATTTTGAAGATATAGTTTTCAACACTACAAATAGAATATCTTTAAACTATTCAAAATATTCTATCCGCGTTTCATCAGAAACATATTGAAAGTTCTCGAACAATTCAAGACGTTTAACATGTTCTCTATTAGAAACACGTAATTAAGTCATGACAATTCATTAACTAAGTTACAAAGTAAAGAAAACTATCTATGACAATTTCTAATTCATTAAACTACACACTTCCAAAGTATTAGTTTAATAAATATGTGGTCCAATGACGATCATTGGTTAAATGAAATTTATTCACATCCTGAATACAATATTCATTAAATAGATAATGATATATGATGTGATCTCGTATCAGACCATCCTTTACCATACAGAATAAGCATCTTATGCTTATGTGATAAAATCTCGTAAAACACTTTTCTTAGTTATTTAGTTAACCGGACATTTTCTTAATGTTTATCTTTTCATTAATGACTCTACTAATCATATTAAAATATGTAACAACTATTTATACAGAATAAGTAACTATCCAATAGTCATAAGTGTTGGAGTTTCTAAGCCTCCCAATATCATTAAACAAGCATGAAACAAGTGTGAATACAACGAGGGAGTTGCGGAATACTCACATCGATCGGTTGAGCGACGCTATGACGAACAAAATCTGGTTTCTGCCCACTGTCACAGCTCACGGCAGTTCAGTTTTTGATCTCCAAAGATTCGGCTTTGGATCATCTTCGTCAAGCTCCACGCTTCGTCAAACAATTCCAAGCTCATAGGTGGACATCCCTATCACCTTCGCATGTCTCTCGGAGTGCTAGCTCTTGATGATTTGCCGCAAAATCATCACACTTTGGTTTCCCTTAGCTCACGGCAGTGAGCAAACCAGAAGAGAAATGTGGCAGCCCCTTGGGCGTGTGAGAAGAGAGAAGGAAGAGAGTGTGGTGTTGTTTTTGGTTTCAAAAACCTTATACCAAAATTCAAGACCAAAGTTGTATATCCCTTCCAAAAGTCAACAAGATTTGGAGCCAAAATTTGGTATTAATGCACAAACCACCTCCATCAACATCTATCACTATTCACATCACTAATGTCAATCAAGTGACAAGTTGTCACATCACTCAAAGTGACTAATGATTTGACGCTTGATGCGACTAGCGATTTGACGCTTGATTTGACTTGCGTGCCGCACTCCAATTCGAAATACGAATGCGCTCATAAACAATCTCAGGCTCGGGTTCGCTAATTCCAAATTAACGAATTTTCCGTTGCGTCGTAATTAAATCTAATTTAATTAAATAATCATGCCTAGCATAATTACTATTCACATCGCTAACGAATTAATTATAAATTAATTCGTTCGCCCGAATTAAAATCCAATTTTAATTCCGCGTCGAAATCCAATTTCGTTTAATATATCGAATATATTAATTTATCGATTAATTCCAAATTAATCGTTATCTTTTTAATTGATATTTTATACCAAATAAAATATCTCTGCAATTAATCCCAGATTAATTTCTCTCTCATCTAATTAATCCCATATTAATAAAAGTGCGAGTCATACGTCATCGGTGAATCTTCGGGAAGCGACCCATGAGATCCCCAGATATGTTGGTAGTAAATTCAGTCGTCGGACTATCAGAACACGTAAGTACCTAGTACTACGTTTATACCGATTTACAAGACAAGGTTGGCTTCTAGCAAAGCGCCATGCCTACCCAATTCTCCAGAAATATCCTTACAGGAATATAAGATCTATATCAGGCGTAATATACATAGTATTGTGTCTGTCGATCCAGTATCGGATGATCACGTGCTAGGCCTGGGGCTGAAATTGTGTCTGCCCCATACGAAGCACATATCAGATGTCTGGTAACTAGTCTGTATAATCGGATAACTATGACCTAGTCATATTATCCCGATGACTGCAGTACTTAAGAGAACCAGTACCGTATCCTACGTGACCATCATCTCCATATGACTGGAGTGATACTTCCATCTTGACATGACACCCAATACAATACGATTCTCGATATACCCAGAAGAGGCGTACACAGAAACCGGTTAAAGCCCTGGACGACCAAAACCAAAGCATATTGATTGTCGTAAGTATTAGCGGTGCAAGTCTCAGGTTAAGACCAAATACACCTACCCTCATTTCGGACTTCCATAGACACATAGTCATACTACCAATGGAATTCTGATGGGGTCTATCCAGAGAGAAGCTATTTCCCGTACCATCGGTAAAACACAACCTCATATTACACTTGTATGAGTATCCTATACCCAAATATATGAAAACTATGTCGTTATGCCCTCACAACGCGCACAAGTGTAATACTAGTCTTTTACGTATTTATCGATGTCCAATCTCGATAATACTCTGACTAGAGATATTAATGATTTATCCTTCGTGGACTGATACTGTCTCATATCATTCTCAATTCAGGAACAAATCATTAGGAACTTATTCATTTACATATCTTGGTGATCTAATCACAAATAATAAGAGTGCATGCAATCTCCTTTGTCACATAGTTAATTTGTACAACAACACCGTGAAATGTACAAATAGTGACGTTATGGGTCATAATTGTCCAACAATCTCCCACTTGGCCTATAGCCAGTCACTCGAGTGTCTGACACCCGAACTATGTACAGTTGGCTCAAATTGCTGAGGACGTCTTTCGTCAGTGGATTTATAGGATTATCATTTGATTGGATTTATTCGATCATCACATTGTTACGATGTATGATCCAAACGAATCAGATGAATATCGAAGTATGTATCTGGATCGTTGATGAGACCATTAATTTTTTAGCCTGTCTTGACACCTAGCTCAGCTGCTAACGGAACTATATCTAATCTAATTAGATTTATTATCGACCCAGAAGGCCTCTATTGCTGCCTCAGCTGCATCAATATTCTGCATTTGTTGTTTATTCGGTAACAATATCTTGCTTGGAAGATTTCCAGCTCAATGTTCCGTTATTCAAACTGTATAGTACCGTTTGCGACTTATAGTCATTTTTATCGGTTTAGGAAACTTGCTACAGTGATCCCAGTCACTTCAAGTTCTCTTTCTCCATAGTTTAAGACAACATCATTAGTTCTCTAAGATACTAACGGATGTTCTTAACATCAATCCAGTGACTATCACTTGGATTGGCTTGTTTGTGAATCCATATGCTCAAAGCGTATGAGACACCAGGTCACGTACATTTTTCAATGTACAATATCTCGGAGAGTTTTATCGAAAGCCAAGCTTTCACCGATTATTATTTTGGGAATATCATTTCCAAGAAATGACATATATTATCATTATTTTTATAGGACATTGATTGTCAGTGCGCTCTCACTAACCTTCTTACATACACAAGAATCATTTCATTTTGAATTAAATCATAAATCATTATGATTACATCAAAACGATAATTCTAAGAACCTAATGCTTGTTTCAATCCAAACATGGATTGATTAACCTGCAAACCTTGTTTGCTAGTTATGTTACGACAAAACCGACAGGATGTTGTAAACATCCTCCAAAAGGTTTCCTTTTAAGGAAAGCGATTTTCCCATTCAGTTGTCCTATTTCATAAATGAAACATGCACCATTAGCAAGCATTATCCAAATGGATTTACCATGGCAACAGGGTTGAATCGAAATCAACCTAATGTTGATAACGATACCTTTCCGCTAAAAGCCTAGCTTTATACGTTGGTATGTTGTCATCCATGTATGTCTTCCTTGAAGACTTATAGTACCAATAGGCACAATGCCTTGCGGTACATTAACTAGTGTCCAAACATAGTTGATATACATGGAATCCATTTCGGATATCATGTCACTTTGCCATAATTAGGGAGTCGATACCTTGTATCACTTCCTCATACGTAGTCAGTTGGTATGCCTCAATAAGATTGACATCTTTATGAGGTGAGATCAGAAACCCATACCCCAGGTTGTTTTCTGACCCTCTCCGGCATACGCGGTTCTTGTGTATTCGAAGATTAATGGTATAGTTTCATCCTTGATGAACTATTTGTGTTCCATTAGGAATCGGTGCCTGGAATAGTATTACTCCGATTTTTATCGAGTTTTACTATCCTCCCACTTACCACTGCATATCGGTATTCCTCTTAGGAAAACCGCTTGGTGAGCAACAATCTAATTGTTCTCTTGTGAGTTGTATAAGTACTATACTTTGGTATCCCTAGGATAACCTACAAATGGCACTTATCCAATTTGGGTTTTAGTTTGGTTCATCCAAACATATGCCTAGCATTCCCAAATTATCAGGATTGAGAAACCCGGTTTCTTTCCCGTTCATATCGAATATGAAATCTGTCAAACAGATTATTATGGAACCTTATTCAAAATAAGTTCTGCACTGTTTATGCTTATCCGTAGAAGGAAATGGTAGCTCAGAGCGACTCATGATTAACCTTATCATGTCTAACAAATTTCGATTACTCGGTTCGGACATACCGTCAAAATGACGTATTCTGGGAGGAGTCCTCATTGAAAGAATACTATACTCTTTCAAGTATTTTAGAAACTTATTTCTTAAGTATTTTCCATTACGGTCTTACCGCGACGGTTTAATACTTTAGCCGATCTATTTGTCTATTTCGTGTCGAAAACTCTAAAAGTTTCCGATTTGTGTTCTTCAAAAGAAACATGTAACCACAACGCGATGCCCCATCCGTAAAGGTCACGAAATATTCATATCCACCTCTAGCCTAGCTAGACATGGGCCCACTTGCTTCACTATGAACTAGGGCTATCAGATCGGTGGCATTTGCACTTTTTACCAAGTAAAGGTGTTTTAGGCACTTTGCCCAATAAACTAAATTCGTAGACTTTATTTGAATAGAATCAAATTTGTCCTAGTACCCACTCTTCAAAAGTGTGGATATACGAGTCTTGTTTAATTGTGTCCCAGACAACAATGCCACAATATGTTTCTTCTGGTCAAATCAGTTTGAGCTATTTGTTTGTCGTGTTATCCTTTTTGAGATTTATTTATATTCAAAATATAAATGATGTTATTCACATCTAATGTGTTTATCTCAATATCATCTTTATATAATAAAACACTTTAGTGTTCTAGAATATAAAGGTAAACCCACAGTGGGTTAAACACTAATATGGAGATAATGTTTATAGTCAAACTAGTTACATTATAACAGTTTCCAAGTTTAGGTACATACCCGAGGGTAGTTCCTAAACTTAGGTATCTACGGTTAAAACAGCGACTTTCATCCCGTTTCCCATTCGCAGATAAATCTCAACTGAAGTCAGTATCCTGCTCATAGCAGATTCTGAACATCAGTATATATTTATGTATCACACTAAGTATTTAAAATCCAATTTTAATACTAGTAGTGAACATAATATGATAAACATATTTAAAGCCGGAGCCTTGCACCGTCTTTAATTCCTTCATGTCTGCTTTGTCCAAATGGCAGTCACGCTTCCGCGATCCCGTTTTCCACAATTAAGCAGACATTTTGGGATATGTCATTTATCTTCCTAGAAGATTATAATGATTTTGCCTTTGCCCTTTTCATATTCCAGAAGCCTTTGGCCAAGCCTCGGACTTATAGAATATCGAAGTAAGGTTCGCATTGCGCTACTTGCCTAATTGCAAAGTTTGACTTTATCTCCTTGAGAATAGTCATTAACTCTCCAAGAGTTTAGTATTGCAATTTTAGTAATTCTAAAATCTAAGTATAGATTTATGAAGATCCTTCAATTTCTTTATCATACTTTAAGGATCTAATCCTTAGTTCTGATTCAGAAATTAAGGAGTCTACTGCGGTAAGTATAATAGATTAAGCACTAAAGTTGTCATCATATGAATATTCCAAAGATTATGCTCTACTATTTGCTTAACTCCGGGATTAGGCATAATATGTTATTTTATCAAATAAAGTAACTTATTATTTTCCAGAACCATCCTGAAATTTATTCCCAATTTGAAAATTAAACCATTTAAATACATTTTCCCTAGGATTATGTTTTAAATGTCAATCTTTCAATTTTATCTTGATTTTAATAGTCCAACTATTCAATCAATGATTTCAGGTACTATTATATATAATGATTAGTATAGTCCAACTATATTTATTAAAACAACAATTTAAATATTAGTCCAACTAACATTTAATAATTTGACGAATGATATTTGTTTGAGCGCGTATGGCAAGTAATTAAACGAATATTGCAAATTTAATTCTTACCTCCCACTATTTTTCGGCGAGCCTCTATTCCTTTGTCGAGTACTCAAGAAACCGTGTTTCCTAGCGGGCTAGGATCCCGTTAAATATCACACAATCTTGAATTTGGCCAACAAATTGTATGATAATTAACTAGGTAGATCTCTAAGATCAATTGGATCCAATCCAATTCCTAGATCCAGTAGGGGGACATCCAAGTCCGAAACATTTATCTTATATATGCCAATATATGCCAATATATTACCTAACCTTTTTCCTCTGAATCAACTAAGCCTTGGCTTTGGCACAACAAACTTAGTGATCCCAGTTAAGCGTGACCCATTGACCATGGAAAGCTTCGTAATCAATGTCGATGGACAAGAAGTGGTCTTGACTTTGGCCAACAAACCACAACTTGGACAAGACACCGATATAGAACAAAGCTCTCGTGATTCAAACACATCCTCGACAGACAAAGGCCTTGACTTTGGCCAACAAACCAATGTCGTCTTAGATCTTGAGTAAGAATCACTCAATGGAAGGAAAAACGCTTAATATTTTACGAGGGTTTTTCGCGTGCAAATTGGCAACCAATTTATTATTTTTGTTAAGGTCTAATCATCATAAACCCTTAAACATGCATTCTAAACACATAATAAAGTGCGTATAAATAAATAATAATGATATGCGGATGGATACTTTACACATTGATCCTAGATCAAATCTCTCCCTTTCTCTCTCTCCGCTAGCACATGTATCACTTCTACCCGTTACACTACACTTCTAAAGAAACCTCATTTACATTGAGGGGAATATGTGAGAAGAGAATACAAAGAATAAGGAGGTAATAAGGCTCGACACGCAGGTCCAATTAATAAATCAAATTTATTACAATAATTTCTAAAATTATCCCACCCATCTAATATCCATCTGATATACATTATTCATGCATCACAACCATGTATTCACACAAGCATGTTATCAATAAATCTAATCAAATTAATTAATCTGATAATTAGTGACCATCCAATGTTCAAACAATGATTTGATTTTGCGCGAGTCAAACTCGTTTTGCGAATAAGTACTTAAAGTACGAATTCTCGAATTAAATTAAACTACAAATTAAATCCAATTCAATTTGCATTTAATACTAATTCACTATTTAATTCCAAATTAAATACTACTTTATTAACGAACCTTTACGACTTAAATTCCAAATTTAATCGTTACGGGTCTCAAAGCTCGATTAATATCAATATTAATTTAATTAAAGTCCAATGGGCTTTTAATTAATTTCTTAAGGCTTGGAATTTTGGTCAACTAGGGTCAAACCGAATAACCAAAATCCAATCCGGGAGTTACCCCATAAGCCTAGAAATCAATTTAGGCCCATTAGGCCCAATTAAACTTTAAAGGTCCATTAGTCGCATTTGGGCTTTATGGAGGCGGTTTTGGGTCCAATTGGATCCAACCAATTTTGCCTAAACCCAACTTAGTACAACCAAGCCCAATAAGCCCATTAACAACTTACAAGCCCAATTTTAACAAAATAGGCCCAAATAATTAAATTACCAAATTCCAAATTTCCAATTTAATTACACAAAGTGTATAACACAATTAATTTCCCAATTAACATTTCCAAAACACCAATTAGCCTAATTAATCATGCTCAATTACATCAATTAGTGTCCAACACATTTTGATCAAAAAAATCAAACCCAATCATGCTATATTAGTCTCAGAAATGGAGGGATTTATCAAATCAATTCCGAATTCAATCCAATCAAATTCTAAATCAATATTTCCCAATCGTTTCCAACTCATCCAATGATCAACGAAAAAAATTCCAAGACATTTAGGGCTAGTACATATTCGGCCAAGCCAACAATTTTGGGGAAAAATGTTCTAAACAATTTTCCATGAAATTGATCCAATCAATCCTTAATTAAACATGTATTAAGCATACTAATTCATCCAATTTAATCAAAACATGCTCAAATACATTTTACCCAAATTTTAAGCCCTGAAATTTTCATGCTCAACCTTGCTCATAGATACCATTGTTGGAGTTTCTAAGCCTCCCAAGATCATTAAACAAGCATTAAACAAGTGCGAATACAACGAGGGAGTTGTGGAATACTCACATCGATCGGTTGAGCGACGCTACGACGAACAAAATCTGGTTTCTTCCCACTGTCACAGCTCACCACAGTTCAATTTTTGATCTCTAAAGATTCGGCTTTGGATCATCTTCGTCAAGCTCCAAGCTTCATCAAACGATTCCAAGCTCATGGGTGGACTTCCCTATCACCTTCGCATGTCTCTCGGAGTGCTAGCTCTTGATGATTTTGCCGCAAAATCATCACACTTTGGCTTCCCTTAGCTCACGGCAGTGAGCAAACCAGAAGAGAAATGTGGCAGCCCCTTGGGCGTGTGAGAAGAGAGAAGGAAGAGAGTGTTGTGTGTGTTTTTGGTTTCAAAAACCTTATACCAAAATTCAAGACCAAAAGTTGTATATCCCTTCCAAAAGTCAACAAGATTTGGAGCCAAAATTTGGCAATTAATGCACACAACCACCTCCATCAACATCTATCACTATTCACATCACTCATGTCAATCAAGTGACAAGTTGTCACATCACTCAAAGTGACTAATGATTTTACGCTTGATGCGACTAGCGATTTGACGCTTGATTTGACTTGCGTGCCGCACTCGAATTCGAAATGCGAATGCGCTCGCAAACAATCTCGGGCTCGGGTTCGCTAATTCCAAATTAACGAATTTTTTGTTGCGTCGTAATTAAATCTAATTTAATTAAATAATCATGCCTAGCATAATTACTATTCACATCGATAACGAATTAATTATAAATTAATTCGTTCTCCCGAATTAAAATCCAATTTTAATTCCGCGTCAAAATCCAATTTCGTTTAATATATCGAATATATTAATTTATCGATTAATTCCAAATTAATCGTTATCTCTCTTTAATTGATATTTTATCCCAAATAAAATGTCTCCGCAATTAATCCCAGATTAATTTTCTCTCTCATCTAATTAATCCCAGATTAATAAAAGTGCGAGTCATACGTCATCGGTGAATCTTCGGGAAGCGACCCATGAGATCCCCGGATATGTTGGCAGTAAATTCGGTCGTCGGACTATCCGAACACGTAAGTACCTAGTACTACGTTTATACCGATTTACAAGACAAGGTTGGCTTCTAGCAAAGCGCCATGCCTACCCAATTCTCCAGAAATATCCTTACAGGAATGTAAGATCTATATCAGGCATAATATACATAGTATTGTGTATGTCGATCCAGTATCGGATGATCACGTGCTAGGCTTGGGGCTGGAATTGTGTCTGCCCCGTACAAAGCACATATTGGATGTCTGGTAACTAGTCTCTATAATCGGATAACTATGACCTAGTCATATTATCCCGATGACTGTAGTACTTAAGAGAACCAGTACCGTATCCTACGTGACCATCATCTCCATATGACTGAGTGATACTTCCATCTTGACATCACACCCAACACACTACGATTCTCGATATAACCCAGAAGAGGCGTACATAGAAACTGGTTAAACCCTGGATGACCAAACCAAATCATATTGATTCTCGCAAGTATTAGCGGTGCAAGTCTCAGGTTAAGACCAAATACACCTACCCTGATTTCGGACTTCCATAGACACATAGTCATACTACCAATGGAATTTCGAGGGGGTCTATCCAGAGCGAAGATGTTTCCCGTACCATCGGTTAAACACAACCTCCTATTACACTTGCATGAGTATCCTATACCCAAATATATGAGAACTATGATGTTATGCCCTCACAATGTACACAAGTGTAATACTAGTCTTTTACGTATTTATCCATGTACAATCTCGATAATACTCTGACTAGGGATATTTAATGATTTATCCTTCGTGGACTGATACTGTCTCATATCATTCTCAATCCAGGAACAAATCATTAGGACCTCCTATCATTTATATATCTTGGTGATCTAATCACAAATGATAAGAGTGCAATCTCCTTTGTCACATAGTTAATTTGTACAACAACATCGTGATCTGTACAAATAGTGATGTTATGGGTAATAATTGTCCAACAATAAGTTCTGATATCAAATATCAAAACAATCATTAAACATTATTTTAATTAACTAGACGAGAGATCTGGTATCTAATACTTGTAGTTGTTGTAATTTTAGAATCGATATTCTCCATACGTAACTATACACATCTCATTTCTTAAGATTTATAATTTGTGTTCGATTATTCACAACAATTGCAAATGATTGATTATGAAACTGTGTTAGACACGTGACTTCTAAAAGTCACTAAAGCCAAAAAACTTCATTATAAGATAAACAAATACTAATGGGGTTTTCCTAATGCCAGTCAAGAATTTCGAGACATGAACTAAGTCAAGTCAATTCTTACTGCATAAGAAACTATTCTTACTAGATAATTATATCCAAAACAGATATCTTATTAGATTACTAATCGTGACTTAGTAACTAAATCACTAACCATCTTGATTTTTCAAGAAAATCGGAACAACAGTTCCCGATGGTTTCAACTAATTTAACAATATCTAAGTCTACTGTCATTCTAGAACCTATTCTAGAAATACGCAACCATAAGTAAATTCAGAAAACATATTGAAGTAATACGCTATACAGTGGATTAGAAGTATAATTCTATAAACAATATAGAATAAAGGAAAACAAAAGCAGCAAATTCCATAAAATTACACACTGCTTTTGTTATGGATTTTTAATCCAGCAGTGTCTCCCATTACTTTACGTAATACCGTAATCCCCAACGGAGAACGAGAATTCAATGATTAAATCAAATTCCATAGTGAGAGTAGGATCCCATGAATATATTTCGACTCACAGCTTTGGCACAGTCTCGCCTACGTATATTCATTAGGTAGACAACTCATTGTCAATCACTCACCAGTGACTCCTGATTTTGGTCTAGGCCATTTCTTGTTTTGACAGCTTTGGCACGTTCACAAGGAGGCGTATCAAGGCTTCACTTGCCAATGAAAAACTCAAGCTACCGATGTAGTCCTGGCAGTTTTGGCACGTTCAGGATTTCCACTTTCACTTGAATTTGTCTAGTATCAATATACAACCGGCATGGATAAAATTCTATCAACTACACCTTCACTGCTTTGGCACGATCTCAGATGCAGCCATAGAAAGTTACCCATAAACCGTATTGACAAGACGGACCAAGAAACATGCATCCAATACACGTTACTTTACAGTTTTATTTTAAGCGAGGATATTCCTTAAGGAAGCATTTCTCCACATCAAATGCAGAATTTTAATCTAAATCATTTTCTAAACAATTCAATTCAACCATAGAAAAATATAACTCAATTTAACCCATTGCAAATATTAAAATTGGATTACATATAATATTTGAAGCATGACTAACGTAATGGATGCAGCATCAGACCTGCTCTGATACCATTTTTATTGAGGTTTTGGGCAAAGGGCGCAGCGGAAGCGCGGTTTGGACGAAATCGTAATTTTAAATACTTTTTAAATTATCGAATAAATTATTCAGTATCCAATATGAATAATTCATTCATATTTAACCTAAACATATTTATTCGATATCAAATAACAACATAAATAGTTAAGAAACGTCGAGAAACTTTTACGAAAACATTTTCCTTAAAATGGCATAAAACGTGTTTTTGACCGAGTCGACTACCCAATTCACATGAGGGTTGCCCAGGTCAGCCCCAATAGTATTAGGCCAGTTCATGGGCTGCCCGAATAGTGAAAAATTCACTGTTTGGGCTGCCGTCACCCGGTTGGCTCAAAAGTCACCCGGTAACGCCGTTTTTCGCCGTTTTCACTTATTTCAACTCTGAAACAATTTCCGGAAATTGTTCCAATGCTCAAAATACATCCAATACATTTAAATGACTTATTTTTCTTCACAAAATTTCCAGATTTTCAGGTCAAAACAGTGATCATAAAAACAGTCCATTTAACATGCTTTAAATCCAATTTTTAGCAAGATTAATCTAATTAATCTAACACTTATTCAAAGCCACCACACATGAAGAACTCTAGAACAATTCTAGGCACAATAAGAGTGGTTATCACACTCTAGATTGGCAAATAGGTTGTCCAACAATAAATTGAACCCAAATTACTTTAATCTAGTTAAATATTCATTTACACATGCTTCTAACCACCCAATCAAACTATAAAAACACAAAACCCCAAATTTGAGATGAAAACAACGCTCTACAACATATGTAATCACCAAAAACAACAAAAGAAATATTTTTACAATTGAAGAAATTTAAAGATTACCTTTAATTTCCAAAATCTTCTTCAATCTCTTTGTTTTTGCTTAATTTCTTTTCAAAAACACTCTTTGGTGTTCAAAGGGCTGTTTTTAGGTTGACAATGAGGCTAGGGATTTTGTTCAACACTTCCCCACTTGAGAAAGAAAATAATTTCCCTTTAAAACTTCAAAAGTGGCATGAGTGGGTGGGCAATTTTGTCAACTTATTATTCAAAATAATAATTAAATAAAGCTTTGGTAAATATGCACACACATGGCACAAATAATAACCATATATATTTCTAGTAATATATATTTGATAATAATCAACTTTACACATGTAAAGTTAATAATAATTATAATTCATTACTTTAATGAATTTAATAATAATTTACTTTACATGTGTCAACATAACATGTGTTAATGATGTGTATCTAACCTAATTATGTATCTAATACAAATACACATTAGAACGACCAAAATTTCCCCGCCAGGTGTAAATTTGTTTACCGATTAAACAATTCGAATTAACTAATTTAATCCTATGAAGTATTATGAATAATCTGTATTATTCATAACGTGTTGCCCAAGTGCTAAACGAGTACACTTCATATTGTGGGACTCTCTAAGTTTAGGTTTATCCATCACGAAATCCAATTTCGTGTCCATAATTCACCCACTCATGAATTATGACGACCACAGATAATCTTGCTAAACTAAGCAAGTCGAGGTCATTACATACGTATAATCACTCCGTCACAGGCTATCCATATTATACCTGGGATATAGATAAGAACGTCAAATTCTTTCGGTATAATATAGTCGATTTTCTATTTACGATCTCTAAATAATACTCGGAACTAATTTCCAAAGTTATACCACGGCCATGGATTTATTAGATCGTAAACATGTGTAGGATGCCTATGCCTTGTACATAGGACTGATAGATTCTATCTTGATACGCACTGGATATCATGAGCATCAGTCCACACCCAATGAACAGGCGGAGGTCTGATCTAAACAGATCGGTGATGTGACTACTATCAAAGTATGGAGGATAACTCATATATCCCACTGTGGTATCTCAAGTCGAATGACCATTATGCTCGCTCAACTCGAGAAGATTCCTATTGACGTTGGTGTACCATCTATTAGGAAATATTCAATGAGTCGTTCAGTGTTTATCAAATAAATAGCTACATGTCTATAAGAGTCTCCCGAGACTCATGGTTCATTGGGATAAACCATCGGACCAAGTCACGATATACGACATGTACTGGTCTCAGCGGATTTTACTAACCGACCCGTGTTAGTAAATCTTGACCATGAACTTTATTTAAGGATATACATCTTATAATGCGCTTCCCAATGTCCATTACAAACTATATTGTAATTGCGCACTACATTGTAAATCCTAGGGTCTTTGTCTAATATACACTTATCACTAAATAATTAGTTTCAATCTAATCGTAATTAGATATCTAATCGTAATTAGATCGAATATGTGTATAAAAGACAAGAGGTGCTACCATTAAATAAGTAATATTATGGAAAATGAATTGCTCGTATTTATGAATCGGACATAAATACGATCCGGATTGGCACTCCGAGCACCAACCCTAACAATTTCTCCCACTTGCTCTAGTGCCAATCCACGGTATCATATACACATCTCAATGTATATCACATACTCATGGCCCTCAAGAGCTCACCTAGCACTCAAGAGGTAGGCAACAACAAGTAAGCCCGCTTTAACAAATTGAGTCCGTCCAACAAACTCAATCGTTTTCCTTAGCCAGCATCATTCATATTTTGTAGAATCCAAATTCCACATCAATATGACTCAGACGCTATATCAGTATTGTGCTATAGCTACTGAGTTGTCTATGTATTTAGAGATCAAATCCAAATACTATGAGACAACCGCAAGCACTACACTAATATGAAAACTTCTAATCTATAGGGTCACTATCTGACTTCATAAGTCAATACTTCTTCATAAGTTGCAATATTCCACTAGTTTAGTAGAATCAACGGTGACACTCCCACTGCATCTTTTCTGACTTTATATGACATAGACCATCTAATGTCATAATTAGGATCAAAACTAATCTGACCTTATGGTTGCAGACTAAATTCTCCATGAATAAGAAACTCATTCTTAATATCTATAAGATAACAAAGAACATGTTTCAAGATCCATCATATGGTCTGCAGCATTTCAAAATAACTCGTAACAATTACGATTAAATTGATATCTTTAATCGCACATAATATAGTATTCATTACAATCATCATATGATGCATAAGATTGACTAGACATTCTAATCAATCTCTCTTTCGACAAAGGAATCATCATTTACGAAAGATGATACTATATATATAAAAGACACGTTAACTATCAAACAGTTATACTAACTGTCATACATATAGTCTTACTGTGTCCTTTATTAGATCATATCTAATACGCGACTAATGGAGTATCTCACAAGTCTTTTAGTTTTATATCATATATACAAATTTATATCAAATACATCAGAGACTACTCATACTGCTTCACGGAGAAAGAAGACTTATGATATATATAATACTAGAAAAAATTTGTACGCTCCCACTGACCCTACTAACAAATATGTATTTTCTATGCTTTGATAAAATCAGACAATCTGACTGTTATCAAAATTAGAAACACGATTTTCGAAAACTTATCTGAGTCTACAATAGGCTCTATAAGCCAGTATATCAAATTGTGATCTTAGCAGAATACAAACTCTAGGGCCATTCTAGAATGAACTCTTCAAACAAAAAAATCACGACGATCTCTCATTCGAAGAAATCACTCAAGAACGCCACTTTGCATTCTTTAGCCAAAATACATAGTTTAATATCAACATTAACCAACAGATTTTAATTGTTCAATTAGTGCGACTAGAGACAAGTTTCCTCAGAATCTACAATAGATCACTGAGTAAAACTTTCTCACTGTCATACTATAAAGGTCAAACCTTTATCAAGCTCACTTTGCTTTTGCTGCGCAAACAATTGCACATTTTATGAAAATTCATAACGAAAGCTTAATCAAGTTCAAAACTTGATCGTAGTAAGCTATGAACAATCTTAGATCTATGGTTCAATGCTAACTTCCGAAATCGATATCAAATATCGCTCCCACTATAAGTTATAGGATAATTTTCTTCGATAAGAAACAACAGAATCATTAAGTATCAAATACTTTGTAAATGATTTGACATCCTATTGGACTTATGCGGAAGATATCTAAGGGTATTTTCATCTTATTAATTATGTAGTTCCATTACAGTTTATCACTCTCACATTTGACTTCAATAAGTCAAGTCTTTTCTACAATGGTCAACATCTGATGTTACACACCAAGTAATAAAATTTTTTATTATTACTCGGGATCGTAGAAAAGATACTCTATCAAATAGAATACAATATTCTATTAAATAGAATAAATGATAAACTTTTACTTGTACCTCCGAGGCGCAAGTACTTTTCAATTATATAACCATTATACAAAAGAAAGATTCAAATCTCAAACTTTTCAAGATTCGAATTTTCTACTTATACATATCATATATGTAACTGTAGAAACTAATGGAACCTTAATTAAAAGGATGAATTAGTGTAACTGGAGCATAACCCGGAGTATTGAAAACTAATTCGGTAACACTCAATATCAACGAATCAAATCATATAAGATTCAATTTCTCCCACTGACCAATTCCATCACGATGGAATCGCAGAAGAATCATATTGAGTAAGAATCAAATTCATTAAATAACTTTAGAACTAATTGCCTTAAATTCATGTGTTTGATCATATCAAACATCTTTGAACAATTCAAAGATCACAATGAATTTTAAAGATATAGTTTTCAACACTACAAATAGAATATCTTTGAACCATTCAAAATATTCTATCCGCATTTCATCAGAAACATATTGAAAGTCTCAACCATTCAAGACGTTCAATTTAACATGTTCTCTATTAGAAACACGTAACTAAGTCATGACAATTCATTAACTAAGTTACAAAGTAAAGAAAACTATCTAAGGCAATTTCTAATTCATTAAACTACATACTTCCAAGTATTAGTTAATAAATCTGTGGTCCAATGACGATCATTGGTTAAATGAGATTTAATCACATCCTGAATACAATATTCATTAAATGGATAAGGATATATGGTGTGATCTCGTATCATACCATCCTTTACCATACGGAATAAGCATCTTATGCTTATGTGATAAAATCTCATAAAGCACTTTCTAAGTTATTTAGTTAACCATACTTTTCTTAATGTTTATCTTTTCATTAATGACACTACTAGTCATATTAAAATATGTAACAACTGTTTATACAGAACAAGTAACTATCCAATAGTCACAAGTTCTGATATCAAATATCAAAACAATCATTAACATTATTTTAATTAACTAGACGAGATCTGGTATCCAATACTATAGTTGTCGTATTGTGAGAATCGATATTCTCTATACGTAACTATACACATCTCATTTCTTAAGCTTTATAATTTGCGTTCAATTATTCACAACAATTGCAAATGATTGATTAGCAAACTGTGTCAGACACGTGACTTCTAAAAGTCACTAAAGCCAAAAACGTCATTATAAGATAAACAAAAACTAATGGGTTTTCCTAATGCCAGTCAAGAATTCGAGACATGAACTAATTCAAGTCAATTCTTACTGCATAAGAAACTATTCTTACTAGATAACTATATCCAAAACAGATATCTAATTAGATTACTAATCGTGACTTAGTAACTAAGTCACTAACCATCTTGATTTTTAAGAAAATCGGAACAACAGTTCCCGATGGTTTGAACTAATCTAACAATATCTAAGTCTACTGTCATTCTAGAACCTATTTTAGAATACACAACCATAAGTAAAGTCAGAAAACATATTCAAGTAATATGCTATGCAGTGGATTAGAAGTATAATTCTATAAAACATATAGAATAAAGGAAAACAAAAGCAGCAAATTCCATAAAATTACACACTGCTTTAGTTATGGATTTTTAACCCAGCAGTGTCTCCCACTACTTTACGTAATACCGTAATCCCCAACGGAGAACGGAATTCAATAATTAAATCGAATTCCATAGTGAGAGTAGGATCCCATGAATATATTTCGACTCACAGCTTTGGCACAGTCTCGCCTACGTATATTCATTAGGTAGACAACTCATTGTCAATCACTCACCAGTGACTCCTGATTTTGGTCCTGACCGTTTCTCGTTATGACAGCTTTGGCACGTTCACAAGGAGGCGTATCAAGGCTTCACTTGCCAATGACAAACTCAAGCTACCGATGTAGTCCTGACAGTTTTGGCACGTTCAGGATTTCCACTTTCACTTGAATTTGTCTAGTATCAATATACAACCGGCATGGATAAAATTCTATCAACTACACCCTCACTGCTTTGGCACGATCTCGGATGCAGCCATAGAAAGTTACCCATAAACCGTATTGACAAGACGGACCAAGAAACATGCATCCAATACACGTTACTTTACAACCTTATTTTAAGCGGGGATATTCCTCAAGGAAGCATTGCTCCACATCAAATGCAGAATTTTAATCTAAATCATTTTCTAAACAATTCAATTCAACCATAGAAAACATAACTCAATTTACCATTAATTTCGGTTACGTTTCCGTTAGGTAGAATCGAAAAGTCAAGAAACATATAGATTATATGCATGTGCAATATTAAAAATGGATTACATATCATATATCAAGCATGACTAATGTAATGGATGAAGCATCAGACCTGCTCTGATACCATTTTTGTTGGGGTTTGGGCAAAGGGCGCAGCGGAAGCGTGGTTCGGGTGAAATCGTAATTTTAAATACTTTTTAAATTACCGAATAAATTATTCAATATCCAATATGAATAATTCATTCATATTTCACCTAAACATATTTATTCGATATCAAATAACGACATAAATAGTTAAGAAATGTCGAGAAACTTTTACGAAAATATTTTTCCGCAAAATGACATAAAATTGCGTTTTTGACCGAACCGACTACCCAATATACATGAGGGCTGCCCAGGTCAGCCCCAATAGTATTAGGGCAGTTCATGGGCTGCCCGAATAGTGATAAATTCACTGTTTGGACAGCCGTCACCCGGTTGGCTCAAAAGTCACCCGGTAACGCCGTTTTTCGCCGTTTTCACTTTTCTAACTCTGAAACATTTCCGCCAATTGTTCCAATGTCCAAAATACATCCAATAAATTTAAATGACTTATTTTTCTTCACAAAATTTCCAGATTTTCAGGTCAAAACAGTGAGCACAAAACAATCGATTTAACATGCTTTAAATCCATATTTTAGCAAGATTAATCTAATTAATCTAACACAACATTCAAAGCCCCACACATGAAGAACTCTAGAACAATTCTAGGCACAATAAAGTGGTTATCACACTCTAGAATGGCAACAAGGTTGTCCAACAATAATTGAACTCAAATTACTTTAATCTAGTTCAATATCATTTACACATGCTTCTAACCACCAAATCAAATTATAAAAACTCAAAACCCCAAATTTGAGATGAAAACAACTCTCTACATCATATGTAATCACCAAAAATACAAAAGAAATATTTTCACAATTGAAGAAATTTAAAGATTACCTTTAATCTCTAAAATCTTCTTCAATCTCTTTGTTTTTGCTTAATTTCTTTTCAAAAACACTCTTTGGTGTTCAAAGGGCTGTTTTTACGTTGACAATGAGGCTAGGGATTTTGTTCAACACTTCCCCACTTGAGAACGAAAATAATTTCCCTTTAAAACTTCAAAAGTGGCGTGAGTGGGTGGGCAATTTTGTCAACTTATTATTCAAAATAATAATTAAATAAAGCTTTGGTAAATATGCACACACATGGCACAAATAATAACCATATATATTACTCGTAATATATATTTGATAATAATCAACTTTACACATGTAAAGTTAATAATAATTATAATTCATTACTCTAGTGAATTTAATAATAACTTACTTTACATGTGTCAACATACAATATGTTAATGATGTGTATCTAATCTAATTACGTATCTAATACAAATACATATTAGAACGACCAAAATTGCCCCGGCATGTGTAAATTAGTTTACCGATTAAACGATTCGAATTAAATAATTTAATCCGATGAAGTTTATGAATAATCTGTGTTATTCATAACATATTGCCCAAGTGCTCAACAAGTACACTTCATATTGTGGGACTCTCTAAGTTTAGGTTTATCCGTCACGAAATCCAATTTCGTGTCCATAATTCACCCACTCATGAATTATGACGACCAAAGATAATCTCGCTAAACTATGCAAGTCGAGGTCATTACATACGTATAATCCCTCCGTCACAGACTATTCATATTATACTTGGATATAGATAAGAACGTCAAATCCTTTCGGTATAATATAGTCGACTTTCTATTTACTATCTCTAAATAACACTCGGAACTGATTTCCGAAGTTATACCACGACCATGGATTTACTAGATCGTAAACACGTGTAGGAAGTCTATGCCCTGTACACAGGACTGACATATTCTATCTTGATACGCACTGGATATCATGAGCATCAGTCCACACCCAACGAACAGGTTGAGGTCTAATCTAAATAGATTAGTGACGTGACTGCCATCAAAGTATGGAGGATAACTCATATATCCCACTGTGGTAACTCAAGTCGAAGGACCACTATGCTCGCTCAACTCGAGAAGATTCCTATTGACGTTCACTACAAGAATTATGGCTTTTAGCGTCCAAATATTTAGCGTCGAAACATTATTCGACTCTAAAAGTGAGTTTTAGCGTCTAATAACATTTTCGACGCTATATGTCATATTTTTACTGACGGAATAAAACTTCGACGCCGAATATTAATTTCTTAGCGTCGAACACTTTTTTCGACGCTAAAATCAGTACTTTAGCGTCGAATAATATTCGACGCTGAATAATTCTATTATTGCAGTAATTTTTGGCGCCAAATATTACACTTTTAGCGTCAAAAAACGGAGTCGACGCCAAAAATTTACTTTTAGCGTCGAATATATAGCGTCGCTAAAGGTTTATGAAGTTTCCCCACCGACAATCCTTGATTCTTTAGCGTCTAAATTAAATTCGACGCTAATTTGTTTATATTTAGCGTCGAAACAACCTTCGACGCTAAAAAACGGCAACAATTAGCGTCAAATTTGAATATTCGATGCTAAAGATAGATTAAAATGCAGATTGCCACCAACCCTTCTCCTCCTCTGTTTTTTCTCTCATTCTCTTCATTTTCATCCTCCTGAAATCTGAGAATTTCTCCTCTACAGCCTCACATCTCTCCTAAAAATTTTCAATAAAATTGTAATCATTTCCGATAAGGTAATTCTTCTTTCATATTTCTTTATTATTTTCAATTTTTATGATTATATATGTTGTTTATATGTTGTTTTGTTAGTGATTTATGATTCATATATGTAGAGTAAGTATATTAATTAATAAAATATAATTTTTTTTGTAAACTATTTAATTTATCAACCAAATATATATATATATATATATATATATATGCTTAATAAAGTATTACTGAATTAGTAATGTTGATTACTGTAAAATGATATCTAATAATTATATTATTATATTTAGGTATTCTGCTGAAATGGATAGAAATTGGATGAGCTCTATGGATAGATTGAGTGTTGAATATCGTAATGGAGTGTATGAGTTTTGGAAGTCGCAAAGCAACACATTGATGCAGAAGGTCGTGTTCGTTGTCCATGCGCAAATTGTTGAATAGGAAAAGGAAGCGGTTAGATGAAGTTCATAATCATTTATACATGCCAGGAATATCACCAACTTACCGTATGTGGATTTATCATGGTGAGCAGTATCATTCTCAGTCACGGTTTTTTGATTTCGGCAAAGGGAGCAGTAGTTACAATCAACCTACAAACGATGAGATCACCGATATTTTGCATGACTTACAAGGTCCACAACTTGGTCATAGTGTTAGTGGTGACATGCTAGTGTTTAGTGGAAATGATCAAAATTTATTTAGTGAACAACTTGATGAGGCAAAAAAAATTCCCTTTAACGCCCAGGCTGCAGAGATTATTCATGTCACGACACACAGCGACCGATATGATGTGGCATCATGAAAAGAGGATCGGTGCGGAGGGGATACTTAGACATCCTGCGGACGGAACCGAATGAAAGGAATTTGATGACATGTACCCCCGTTTCGCTGAGGACCCCCATAATGTCAGGTTAGGTCTTGCCTCTGATGGTTTTAACCCATTTGGGAATATGTACAACTCTTATAGCATCTGGCCCGTTATTGTCATTCCATATAACTTACCTCCATGGAAATGTATGAAGGATCCGTTCATGTTTATGTCATTGCTTATCCCTGGTCCACGTTCACCTGGTAAAGATATAAATATTTACTTGAGACCATTGATTGAAGAGTTACCAACATTATGGAATGTGGGTGTGCATACCTATGATGCAGCTTTAGAGCAGTATTTTCAGATGCATGCCACATTATTATGGACCATTAATGATTTTCCAGCCTATGGTTCATTATCTGGATGGATCACTAAGGGATACATGGCATGTCCAGTTTGTGCGGGTCATACACCTTCGCAACAATTACGGAATAAAATCGGATACACGGGGCACAGGAGATTTCTTGAGTCGAGTCATCATTGGCGGAGGAGTAAATTATTTAACGGGCAACATGAACCTCAGAGTAAGCCCAGTCGATTGTCTGCATTTGACATACTTTGCCAACATCAACATCTCAAAGACAGCACACCAGGTAAACATCCTAATAATAGAGATAAAAATCGAAAACGGTTACCTGAAGAGTTGAATTGGACAGGAAAGAGTATTTTCTTTGAGTTAGAATATTGGGGGACTCTGAGTTTGCGACATAATTTGGATGTAATGCATATAGAGAAAAATATTTGTGAGAGTTTAGTTGGTATACTATTCAATATTCCGGGTAAGACAAAAGACACTGTAAATGCTAGATTGGACCTACAAGATCTTAGAATTCACAGTGAATTGCATTTACAAGTCGCCTCTCGAGGTTTTATTAAGCCTCCTGCTAGTTATGTGCTCAATCAATCGGAGAGAAAATCATTCTGTGATTGTCTGAAAATGGTTAAATTCCCTGATAATTATGCATCCAATATTGGGCGTTGGGTCAGAGATGATACAATAACGGGATTAAAGAGTCACGATTGTCATGTGCTGCTCGAGATTCTTATTCCTGTTGGCATTCGACCTTATCTCCCCCCGAATGTATGTGACGTCGTACTTGATCTATGTGGCTTCTTTAAACAATTATGTCAGAGGACATTAAGCACATCTGTTATTGACGACCTTGAGCGAGGAATCGTGATAATCCTATGCAAGCTGGAGTGAATTTTGCCACCCGCTTTCTTTGATGTCATGGTACATCTGGCTGTGCATTTACCGGCTGAAGCTAGAAAGGGAGGTCCTGTCCATTACAGATGGATGTATCCCATTGAGAGGTACTATATATATATATATATATATACAGTTTTATATAAGAAAATGTGTAACCGTTTTTATGTGCATAGAATTTAGTCTTAATGTAAACTTGTTGTCATATCTGCAGAGCTTTGGGAGATTACAAACAATATGTGAAAAACAAGGCACGCCCTGAAGGTTCAATAGCTGAAGCTGTTATAATAAGTGAAGCAATAACATTTTGTTCGATGTACATGCAGAATATTGAAACTCATTTTAATCGTCGGCCACGAAACTATGATGGAGATGCAAGTAATAACCAAAAGATCACAGTGTTTCGTCAAAATTACAGACCATTTGGGGCAGTAGGTGTCAAATTACTAACCCTTCAGGAAGTTCAACGTGCGCATTGGTTTATATTGAGTAATTGTGATGAAGTGCAACAGTATTTAACGTAAGTTTTTCTGGTGCATCATTACTGTATTTTTGCCATACATTAACCATGATAATTTATTGTAGGCAACATCTAACAATGCTACAATATGATGGTGACCATAATGTTGATGAAACCCACAAAAAAGAATTTCCTAAATGGTTTGAGACAATTGTAAGTTAGAATATTTTATATTTATTTTGATCCTAACATTAGACATTTCAGTTTGTTATATTAACACATATATTTCATTGTCAGATTAACAATCAAGTGCAAAATGGTCAATTGGACTCGTAATCCTCGTTGGTTTCTTTGTCTTATGGGCCTCAAAAGCAGGCTTATGAGTACAGTGGATGTATTGTCAACAGAGTTAGATTTCATACCGAACAGCGAGATGTTACTCATGTGACTCAAAATTCTGGAATTGTAGTCCAAGGAGAACACGGCTCAGATGTAATTGACTTCTACGGCGTATTGCAATCGGTCATTGAGTTGATATATCGACCTAGACGACATATTGTGCTATTCCAATGTAAGTGGTTTGACACAAATGCCAGAAAGAGGAGAATTCAAGTTAGTAATCATCTCACGTCAATTAATGTTCAACGTTGTTGGTACAAGAATGATCCATACATTTTTTGTACGCAAGCACGTTCAGTGATATATATATCTGATCCTAAGTTAGGAACTGGATGGATGGTGGTAGAAAAGTTACAACATAGGGCCATTTGGGACACGCAGGAGAAAGATAGAGTTGACATATCAGATGAAACACAAGAAGTCTCCGGCAATTTTGAAGTTCCTGAACATATATTTTTTGGACCAACTGTCAACGTTCCTGAAAATATCACATTAACTCGAGCTAGTACAGATGTTGAGCTAATTCCTCATTCTGAAGTGAGCGTTGAAGTAGCAAGTGTAGAACAATTTGACACTGAAGATGACTTCGATTCCAGTCACGAATCCTCAAATATCGACGATAATAGTGATTAATTATGAAGTTACAATATTTTGTGATTGATGAATAATTTTATGGATTATAATGTATGGTTGTTGATTTTAATTACTCTTTAGATATGGTTGAAATATTAACGTAATGATTAATAGTATAACTATGATATATTTGTTTTTAATTATTATTTTTAATGGTAGACATTTAGCGTCGAAAAATAATGGTCGACGCTAAATGTAATACATCTAGCGTCGAAATACAATAGTCGACGCTAAATGAAAGACATTTAGCGTCGATTATTCTTCGACGCTAAATGTCTGACATTTAGCGTCGATTATTGTTCGACGCTAAATGTAAGACATTTCGCGTCGACTATTGTATTTCGACGCTAGATGTATTACATTTAGCATCGACTATTGTATTTCGACGCTAAATAAAAATTAAATTTCCCGGAAAAATAACCCTAATTTTTTCATTAGCCGCCTAATATTTGGCGTCGAATACTTCGACGCTAAAAGTCAATTAATTCGACGCTAAATGTCCTTTAAATCCCTAAAACCAATGCTTCTCTTCTTCCTCGGCTCACAAAAAACTCGATTCTCCCTCTCCTATTCGATTCTCCAACAGTGAAGAACGAAGGAAAATTACAGGTAAGTCTCATTTGTTGATTTAAATTTGTTGTTGAGGATGAATTTGATGAAATTGAGGATGAGATTGATGATATTGAGGATAAGATTGATGAAAAATAAGAGTGAATTTGATGAAGTTCATAGAGTGTTTTTTTTTATGTTGATGATGAATTTTATGGAGTAGTAGTTACAGTTGGGGCAGTTTTTTTGAGATGATGATGATGTTGCCAAGCAAGAACAGCAGCAATTGCTGCTGTTCTTGCCCTGAACAGCAGCAATTATTTGCTACTGTTCTTGCCCAGAACATCAGCAATTCTGGGCAAGTTCTGGCCATGTATATGTATGTTTGGAATGTTTGTATGTGTTTTGGAATTCGAAAGTTCATATAGTATAGTATGTGTTTTGGAATGTTTATTATGGTTATGTGTGTGCATGAGAAGTCGTGTGATGAGTTTGGTGTGTCGTGATATGTATGTATTGTTTGATTGTGTGCCTTGTGATGTATTGGTTGTTAAATGTGCTTCGTGGTTGGTTGTATGATGATTGTGTGTGTGACTGTGTGTATGTACGTGTATGATGGAACTCGTAGATTATATGGATAATGAATGCATATGTGAAATGAATAAATGAATGAATGAATTTGAAAACGAAAGTGAGCATTCGATGTTATAAGCGCTTTTGTTAAGTTGTATTGACTTGTATGGATATGTATGTATATGTATAAGAACTTTGGAATTTGATGACGCTAATGCGATGGGTTTTTGCAGATGGCACTGGGCAATCGCAAACGGGCTACCGCGACTTCATCTACATCAGCAAGGGCAACTGGCCCTGGTGATTTCTCTGCTAGCACAGGTGAGTCCAGTACAGTGAAGGGTCGAGGACGCACCCGTGGCCTGGGGTTGGCTAAGTACGTTAAGGCTCACGGCCGTATCCGGATAGAGATATCAGATGATGGACACACTCAAGTCGGACAACATAATTCAGCGTTTAATACAGCCATAGGAGCTACAGCTCGATATGAAGCTCCCCAAAACTACGTATCTTGGAGAAAGATACCGTGGGAGATGAAAATGAACCAGCTATTCCCTTCGCTACTTGTAAGTTTTCGATATTGTTTTTTATTTAACATTTTTATTTTATACTTATTTTTACTCAAATTTTCATGTAGGAATGGTTCGACTTCGATCTGACCCAAGTGAATGTCCAACAATATACTGACTACCACATGGGGAAAAGTTATAAAGATTATAGAACAAAATTCCTGAAACCAATATTCGACGAACATGGACCTTCAAATGCTCCACAACACAAGCCTGATTTTATAGAGGAACAAGATTGGACATTCTTATGTGAGCTTTGGTCTAGCAAAAAACACGAGGTAAATTTTGAAATAAACGGAAATTTATAATTGTCTTTGTTTTCGGTACTTACAGTGTTGGTAAATACAGGATAAATGTCACGCAAATGCGGAAAATCGAAGTCACTTGCGTTTTAACCACCGTGGAGGTTCGAAGCCATTTATCCAACATCGTGCCGAACATTCTGAGGTAAATATATCCTAACGTAAAATTTAACGGTTAATTGTTTTTACTAATCTGGAATAATATTGAATTTATTTTATGTTTATAACAGAGTAGCACAGGTGAGGTGCAATCATTTCCAGATCTTTTCTGTGTGACGCATTACAATGAGAGGAACATATGGATAAATGAAGAAGCCGAACGCTGCTATGTAAGTTTTAGTTTTTAAAATAAAATAATTAATATTATATATGTTAATTTTTTTCTCAAATCTAATATTAACTTATTTTTTTAAACAGAACGAAATGATGGAACTCCAACATCAAACTCAGGAGACAGGGTCCGACCCCATACCAGATGAGCAGCTGTCGCAATTGGTTTTCAAGAATCAGACAGCTTACAACGTTGGTCTTGGCACTCGTAAGAAGCCAATGTCATATGCACGCAATAGTGTAATTCGGACAATGTCTCTCTTCGAGACGAGTTAGTCACCACCCAAAGAGAGCTGCAGCAGACTAAGGAGAAGTTACAACAGGTCACGGTGGACCACGAGAAGAAAATGATGGACCACGAGAAGAAGATGGAGCAGTTGGAACAGCAACTGCTGGCTTTCCGTCAGATGTTCGAGGCCTCAATGAGTCATGGTGCATCGGGCTCGAGCGTCCCCCAATCACAGTAGCAATTAATTTTATATTTGGTTTTGTATAAACATTTTGAACAAATAGATTTAATATAATATTCTTTTTTCTAAAATAATTTCAATATAATATTTCGTCATTTTGTTATTAATTATTTTTTTTTCAACTAAATTAAATATTTTAGACCAAAATAAGTAAATTACTAATTTTTTAAAAAAAAAAATTTTTACTTTTAGCGTCGAATATTTCGACGCTAATAGTATAAAAATGGCCGATGTAAGCGTACATATAAAACTTTTTTAATATACGTTAGCGTCGACAAGTTTTGACGCAAAAATTCAAACTTTTAGCGTCGAATATTTCGACGGTAATAGTAAAAAAAATGGTCGCTGTAAGCTTACATATAATACTTTTTTAATATACTTTAGAGGTCGACAATTTTCGACGCTAAAAGTTTGAATTTTTGCGTCGAATTATTTCGTCGCTAAATATAAAATATAGCGTCAGACAATTTACTTTATGATGAGTGATAAATGTATCACTATTCCCACTCATTTAACTTAATATTTTGTATACTTTCTTGAGTTTTGTGAATATTTTGATGTGTTTTGTGTTATTTTGCATATAAATAAAGTTTCAGGACATTCTGGAGGTGATTTCGAGCAAAACTGTGAAATTTGGCAAAAAGGGCAAAATTGTAATTTTCGGCGTCGCGACGCTGAAGACTTGCGCGTCGCGACGCCCAGGTTAGCCGTCTTTGCCACGTGTCAAAAATTCAACGAACCGAAATTTCCAGCCGCCTTGCCACGTGTCAAAAATTCAACGAGCCGAAATTTTTCAGCCGCCATGCCACGTGTCCGGTGCGTTGAGAAGAACCAATGAGCATCTGCCACGTCAGCGCGTCGCGACGCGCAAAGCTTGCGCGGTCCGACGCGCTCCACCTACTCGGGCCTATAAATAGATTTCAATTTTTCAGTTTTAAATGTACCACTTCCTCTCAAATCTTATATATAAATAAAAAGTTCTCTTCTTAGTTTCTTTTATTCAGTTTTATTTATGCTTTCTAGTAGTAATTCTATCCATCCATGATGGGGTAACTTCTCCATGCTGAGGTAATAAGGTAATACTTTTACTTTTGCTATTTAGATTAATCTCCCTTAAAATATAATATATAAACTATTTAAAATCTGAATTAATAAAGGATACCGCCATTCTGGACGGTTGGTTATTCAATTTAAATTGGTTAATCTTGACTTAATGAGGATACCGCCATACTGGTCGGTTGGTTTAAGTTTATATTTCTGTTCCGCCTTATGGCTGGTATATTTGAATTTGACTTAATCAGGATACCGCCATTCTGGACGGTTGGTTTAAATATCACAAGATTATATATTATTTTATTGGGAGATATCTAAATAGTAAATAGTAGAAGTTGATTCTTTTTGCCTTAGAATTTCTTTTCATTTCTTTGCAAATTATTATTCTACAAATACTTTTCAGCAATTTCTCTTTATGTCTTTTAAGTTTTTATCAGTTTTAGTTATGTGTTGTAACTAAGTTAAATATCTAGGTTGTGATAAATCTAATATCACTGTTTTTAAAAAGGGTTAAATTATAGTTTGGGTAATTTAAAGAGTTATTTGCTGAGTCATAATCATAATGCCTTTTTATTAACTGGCCATTAATAAAATTGACTAGTTAAACTAAAATGAACTAGACATATGGACTTTAAGTTTAAAGACCTTATACTCAACAACCCACGATCTTCTTTAAGGATATATAAACCTTTAATAGATTTCCTTACAGGATAGGAATATACCTGTTGAGCGGGGGTAATCAATAATTGGAATTCAATCTTATGAATCTAGGCAATTTAATTGACATAGACATATGATTCAATTTGATTATTCTAGGTATTTGTAAATGACCATCGGAAGAAGCTTTTACATAATTTAGTGTTCCAGATTAATAATTCAATATTTTACCCAACTATAATTTAACTACTTCATCTTTTAATTAATATTGGAAGAATTCACAACCCTAGATAGTCTTAATTCTCATTAATCTACTCTCATATTTCTTTTACTTGTTTTAATTTTAAATCATCATTATCTTTTCAACAACTTGTTAGATATTAGTAATCACTTGACCTCATAAAATTAATAGAATAGATATTAAGTCCTCGTGGGATCGATACTTTTTATACTACTTGAACGATACGTGCGCTTGCGTTATACGTGTGTGTTTACGCCGGTCACTTTAGTGTCGAAAAAATTGGACGCAGAATACTGTTTTTTAGCGTCGCATTTAATTATTTTGACGCTAAAAGTGATTTTCGTCGACATTTTATCGTCCATTTTTTGCGTCTAATTTTTTCGACGCTAAATGTCTTTTGCGTCGAAACCGTCACTTATGGCGTCGAAATAATTCGACGCTAAATGGTCTAATTCTTGTAGTGGTTGGTGTACCATCAATTAGGAAATATTCAGTGAGTCGTTCAGTGTTTATCAAATAAACACCTACATGTCTATATGAGTCTCCCGATACTCATGGTTCATTGGGATAAACCATCAGACCAAGTCATGATATACGACATGTACTGGTCTCAGCGGATTTTACTAATTGACCCGTGTTAGTAAATCTTGACAAGGAACTTTATTTAAGGATATACATCTTATAGTGCGCTTCCCAATGTCAATTACAAACTACGTTGTAACTGCGCACTACATTATAAATCCTAGGGTCTTTGTCTAATATACACGTATCACTAAACCAGATTTAGTTTCAATCTAATCGTAATTAGATATCTAATCATAATTAGATCGAATATGTGTATAAAAGACAGGAGGTGCTACCATTAAATAAGTAATATTATGGAAAATGGAATTGCTCGTATTTATAAATCAGACATAAATACATCCGGATTGACACTCTGAGCATCAGCCCTAACAGATTGGCCATATGCCATGGTCAGCGCTCCATAACTACACAAGCATCTTGGAAATTAACAAATCTAAAGAAAAAGAAACCATTGTCCGATGACAGCACCTCACACAAACCATATCTGCCCCAAATCCTATTGGCAATAGAATCAACTACTTTAAAGGAAGCTTTTGACCAACAAAGTAGCCAACCAAGGTAGTTATCCAAGCTACACTACCTTCTTCCGCAACATCCACAGGGGGACAAAACCTTGATACGGCCATCGATCATGTTCGGTTTAATATATTGAAGTGCAACAGAAAGTGGAGGGGGCCTACTAGTATCAGCACCAATAGAACCATTCAACACAATGGCATAACTAGGGGCTTCCTCACAATTGCTCTTTGCCTCCACAGAACTCTCCACCACCATGACTGTCGCCAAATCAACAGCCTTTACGGGCGAAATCACTGCCTCACCAGCAAAACCCTGACTAAGCAAAACATTTCCCGGATTCTTCACCCCCATCTCAGCAACATCACTAGTATCACCCGCTCCTCCTGCCACACTGCCAATTACACCATGTACGATAGGAACGCAACCACCATTAACCATACTGCCATCACCCACACCACACCCCCTGCCACACTGCCACATTGTTCACACCCCCTGCCACACTACCACCATTCATAACAGGTACGACAGCAACACTACTCAAAATCCCAGCAGAAATAGCCTGCTTATACAACACAGCCTCATCAATACAGACCTCACTGAGCACAACATTACCCAGCCTCTGCACCTCCTCCTCAACACTATCACAGGAAACACCCAATCCACAGTTCAACTGCACATGCTCCTCCAGACCACCTAAGTTCATAACAGGGGCTACGGGAGCAAGCTAGACTAATCTGTCCAGGACCACAACTATTCCCCAGGGGAAGCACATCAAAGGAAGGAAGACAGGCAGTGCTCAAACTTGGTCTTGTCCTTGGGTATTTTTTTACTTCTTTACATGCACCGATGTCATGAACACAAATATATACAATAAAGTGGTAATCTAGTCCATTCTAATAAATAAAAAAAAAAATCATGGGTCTGCTTAGGTCTAAAGAAAGAACACAAAATTTTGTGAAACATGAAAAATGTGTGGATATAATTGTTTTTGGACTTTTAATATAATTTTTCTTTTATTTTTTCAAAAAACAAATGGTAAATATCAATAGAGGACAAACAAAACAAGTGGTAGATATCATTACACACCTTATCCAAAAATGGAAAATCACAAAAACAAGGCTCGGCACTAATTCAAACTCACCCCATATGCTTTTGTAGCATAATGGAAAGAGAAAAATATGAGTACTTGTGCTTCCATTTCATCTGCTTTCGCCACTGCGCCTTCTCCGACCAACGGCGGGTTTCCTCACCGGAGCAAAAGCATTTGCACATTCAACCCTTTGACCACCTGGCCATGTCATCACTACTCTCGTTTTGCACTGCGAGGTACGTACATATTACACCCACTAATATGATTTATTTATTTTATTCTAGTTATTTTTTGTTCTTGAGAATTGAGGAGCACGCAATTTTTCATACTACACATTGAACGAATCTGAGCCGTCTCTAGTATCCTCAAGAACCAAATATTTTTATATTTTGAGGCCGCCTAATATTGTAATAAAATAAAATAAAAAAATTGAAACCTTTGTTCATTAGTTATTTAAAAAAAAAAAAAAAAATCTGTAGTGGATACATAAGTTTTGCGTATTGTTATTAAAAAGTGAAAAAATTGTTATCAATAATTGAAAACGTAGGTGATGTTACATAATAGATACTGCAACACGTTCACGCCCTGTAAATTTGACAAAGTGAATTATGATGTGTTGCATGCAGTCAGAAATGATTCCAATAGGACTGAGTTGTCACCTGAAGCTACCATCCAGAAATCAGAGGCTGATGTGATTGTTGATGGTATGGACTTTGGTGAGCTTTGCAATGAATTTGAGTGCATTAGTAGCCCCTTAGTAGAATCTACTGCAAGGCAACTCGTACGCGATATCCTTGAGCTTCGTGAAGGTAATCGTGCCCTGGGAACCTTAGCAGTTTCTGTCAAATACAAGGTAGTTTTCAAACCTTCTGCGGCGATTTATGTTTGATACATGTTTATTGTTTATAAATTGTCATATCAACACATCCTAATGCCTAATGGCATAAACCTTTAATTAAAACATTTAATATCAGCTGTGAGTGTGAAGGCAATGTAAGTAATGGAGAAACCGCTTCATTAGGCATCAATGTCATGATTTTCCTCTTTAAACTGTCAGAAGGAAGTGAGGTTCCTCTGCTTTTTTTTTTTTCCCATAGCAATTTGAAGACTTTGTATACTTTTAAAGGAGTGGTGAATCTTTTCCATTTAAGTAGGTCGTTTATTTATATATTTTCCCTTAGTTTGTAGTTGAATCTTATGCTCTGAGATAGTAATTGCAGGATCCGATTAGAAGTTTTACTGGTCGTGAGAAATACAAGCGACCGTTATGGGTAACCAGTGCTCTCGATAACCCTTCTGTGGTGAGGATTTTATGTTTCTCTGTTTCTGAACATAAGATGCATCCGCATTTTCACTGCCTTCAGCATTTTGCTAATTGCAGCTGTCAATATCATTCCATAGTGTCATGTCATGCCTTACTGTCCTGAATCTAGCAATGTTTATTTGTACACTTTATGATTGTGATGTGTTATGTTTGTGCTTTTCTTTGATTTTTCTATACTAAACTCGAAATTTGCATACTGCTTTGCTCTGATCACTTTGAAGCATATCACTTAGCAAGAACACTTTTGTGATATTTAAACTTGATTTCAAAGTAATTTTGCTACAATACTTTTTGCTATCTATCATATGTCGGTGGCATGTATCCATCTTGATTTTTCTCTTGCTAAGTATTTTTGCTATTTGCTCATGGGCAATTTCGTATTATGTTACACTGTCTATGTTCTTTGTGTTGATCTGTTGATTATAATTTGAATGTGTTTGATACTTCTTGTTGATACAGACTGTGCAGGAAATGGTAATGCTGTCAACAAGTGTTTTGAGTATCAAATGGACATTAAAGGGGAAGCCTAAGTCTTTTATTACTAATATTGGAGGGGATCTCATAGTAAAAGTTAATTCAAAGTTCACATTAAACCAGATTAGTGGCCAAGTGATTGAGCATGAAGAGTTCTGGGATTTATCAACTTCATCACCTATTGCTCAGGCATTTTTCTGGGCATCACGCCGTCTCTATGCAACAATTGAGGCTGGAAAAGACTCGCTTGATCTCATCAATAACTGGAAAAGCAAAATTTCTACAGAGCAAGAGAATTTGGGGATTTATCCAGACCCTTCTGGTGATCCAACAAAGGTGAGTTCCGATTGAAAATTTCTTGAATGTTTAACTTTAATTTAACCTAATTTAGGGCCTGTTTGTACTCATGTGCTTCAGATTAATTTCGAAAACACAACAGCTATAGTATTCGATAAACACTTTTAGCTTTCTTTCCAAAATTAATCTGTTTTACTCTCCAACTATTGACAAACGCTTATCATAATTCTTTTGAAAAGCACAATAGCTTTTGCTTTTGCGCAACAACTAATGATATATATAGCGTTTGTCTGCTCGTTTTTATTTGACAGCCAATTATTCCTTTCAGTGATAACACTCTCAGTTTGATGATCATTGCTCTAAATAATAAAAGAATTTTTTGCTTATGCAACTCCAGCGAATAAATCTTCAATTTTTTTAGATAACTTTGAAATATTTTAATGTAGGTTATAATTATGTTCTCTTATTGTTAGTTGACTTATTGCATCATTGGATTTGATTCAGTTCTTCCAACGGGACGATGGATTCCAAAGAGATTTATACCAAATTGCTCTGTTCTTTGCAGTCCTCTATTTTGTTGTACAGTTTTTGAGGGCAACCTTGTAAAACTTGCCTCAAAATCTGTTATTATAATTATCATATATATACACACTTCATAGTGTTATTATTGTTCATAGCACTATAATCTCATCAAAATCTTTTTGGTTGTAATATATTATTTCTAAACTTATCTTGTACTTTGATGATCTTACCGTGAAACATTTTCCTATTATGTGGACTATTTTCATTAAACTCGGTAAAATTTAAATATTTTTTTTTGGTTTCTTTCCATATCAATTTAGGCATTAACCGATCTTGCTTGACATTTCATAACATTATTTGCTATTTTTTTTCTTACCAAGACACTTCAAAGATTTACATTTAACATATTCAAATCATCTTGCTATATATATATATGATATAAAATTAATAGATACATTAAAAAAAAATGACTCACTAAATTTAGGCAAAATTATTTTTCTATGGTAATTGGCAACTTCTCAAACTTAGTAGAAAAATAACAAATACTAATAAAAGAAAAGTAATAAACGGATCCTAAATGAATATAATAAATTAATATTTTCACTTTCTATTTATAAATTTATTATTTATAAATTTATTTCATTCATAAAGTAAATACTTTGTGAAAATATTTTAAGACAAAAATTATCAAAAAGGGGGTATTTATGACCTTTTTCAGATGATGGGGTCTTTATGACCAATTGAACAAATATTGGGGGTTTATTTATCCTTTTCCTTCCCTATATACATATATAAATAGAATTTCAAAGAAATGTTGTCAAAAAAACATATTAAAAAATTATATCAAACACAGCTTTTCCAATTCACAAAATGTGGTACAAACAAATCAGGAGAATGCTATACAGCAAAAATCTAAAAGAAGCTAAAACTCTGCAGCCAGGCAAGTAATTCTGACAGGAGCATAAATATTCTTCGAACTATCAATTTAAATCCTGAATACACAACTCCAGATATTTAATTTGATGCTTGATTGAAGAGCCTAAAACCACAAGGTATAAGAAATGTCGCAATTCTCAAACAGCAATAAGCAGAGTCAGTTCTTGTAATAACAGAGTGGACACAAATGAAAAAGTAGATATAATCTGCTGAATAAAACCACGTGTAGGCGGTACCAGTCGTTTTCAGTATGCATGCTAATCTTTGTTAAAAGGGTAATGCTATGATACACAAGGGTATCAAATACTTTGGGTTCAAAGTTGTATGTTCAATGCAACTTTGAGCATTTAACATGTAACTTCTACCGATAAACATGCAACTGATTTCATGTTTTAAACATTTTCATATTTATTGATAAAATTTGCATGTTTAATGCTCAAAGTTGCATGTTCAATGCTCAAAATTAAATTGAATATGCAACTTTGATACCCAAAAGTATGTGATACCCTTGGGTATCATAGAATATGCTAATCTTTGTTAAAATCTTCCAATATTCAGAATATGAAAAGCAAGTTTATTTTACAAAAAGAATTCTTTGAACAGCACAGAGTACTCACAGTTGTATTCATTCCATCCAATGCTCTGGTTTTGTACATCATACATAACTAGCTTATTTGAAAGCACCAAATCTGCATCAGAAACACCAGTATTTTATAATAAAGCCATCGTCAAGCTAAAAGTAGATATAATTATTATCAACAGTGTTAGATTACTGATTTTCGTTTCAGGGATAATTCGGGAAAACTATTCCTCGAACAATCTTTCCTTAACTGTGAATTTGTTTAGTTTGTTAGGAACCAAATACAAACTTAGCAAAAGATGAGAAAATACATAGATAAAACAGAGGATTTAACGTGGTTCGGCGGAATGGATCCAACCTACATCCACAGGCACAAGGGAAAAGAAATTTTTATAACGTGGTCGAGTTTGACCGATCTGTACTAGCTCTTGCTTACACTTAAGCTCTTCTCTCTCTTGTACAAGTTATGTGTGAAATAGATTTTGGCTAACCCTTTACAATGAATTCTCAACCCCTTTATATATTAGGGCAAAACCCACTATTACACTATCCTCGGGTAGACCTGGCCACGGTTCCGGTTCGGAACCGGAACCGAACAGGTTGGAACCGTTGGCGACCGGTTCGGTTGGGGTTCGTCCCCAACTCGAACCGGTCGGAACCGGTGGAACCTTACGGTTCCACCGGTTCTACGGTTCCAACCGGAACTGTTCGGTTCCAGTTGGAACCGTAGGGTTCCAACAGGAACCCTACCCCAACGGCTAGTAGCCGTTTGGGGGGGGGGCAGGGAGCCAACGGCTCCTTGCCCCAATAATTAAAAAAAAATTATTAAAAATTTATAAATAAAATATAAATTACTAATATATCCCTAATAACGGTAATAAAACGGTTATATTTATGGGCATTTTTGGTATCAAAAAATTCTAAAAATCTATAAATAGGATTCATTTTTCATTATTTCAACACACCAAATTCTCAACTCTCTCATTTCCTACAATTCTCTTATTCTCAATCTCAATTCATACAATTCTCTTATTCTCAATCTCAATTCAATTAGTTGTTAATTTGTTAAAATTTTAACAATTATTCAATTTTCTTCCTAATTTCTCAAACGAGAAATGACAAGCTCATATGAGAACAGAATGTCAAATATGCCAACCCAAGAGAGTGGCCTTAGTGTCAGTGCACAATCACGGAGAAGAGAAGTTAAGGCTCGGTCCTCGAATATTTTCAAAATTCATTTTAATTTGGAACGCCTAGAAGATGATTCACAACGAGCAATTTGCAACTATTGTGGGGTTATCTATAAATTTTCTGGGGATACGGCATATGATCAAGCACATGGAAAAACATCATCCGGTAGAATTGGCATTGATACGACGCAAACTCAAATGGCCAGGTACGCATCATCTAGTAGAGGTACGAGTGCTGTAGATTTATTTAAATATTCTGATGCAAAAAATAGAGAAGAATTTGCGAAATTAACTTGTATGGCACATCTTTCTTTAAGCTTTGGTGAAAAAAACTTCATTTTACTAATTACGTGCATAATGCTTTAAATCCTGCTGCATGTAGAATGACTCGAAACACAACAAAACGTCATATTTTTAAATTATACAAAGATGGTAAATTATTTTAAATGAATATTTAAAGAGATGAAATGTCGTATTTCTATATGTTCTGATATTTGGAGTGACCATTGGCAAACACACTCATAACATGGGTGTGACTTGTCATTGGATTGATGCATCATTTACCATGCAAAAACGACTTATTGCATTTAGAGTTTTTGATGACCAACATACTGCACATAATATTTATAGAATGATGAAGGTAATTTTTGATGAATATGGTTTAGTATAAAAAAATTTAACAATTGGATTTGATAATGGATCTGCAAATACTACATCCATCAATGATTTAAAAGAAATATGTCAACCAAATTTAGGGGGTCGGTTTTTTCATATTCGTTGTACATGTCATGTCCTTAACTTATGTGTGCAAAATGGTCTAAAATTATTATTACCTTCTTTGATCCAATTAAAACGGCACTTAACTGTATTTGGTCATATTCTCAAGTTAGGAGAGAATGGACGAAGTTTTTTGTAAAATAAATGGTATTAAACCGATTAAATTTTCAAGAGATGTTCCAACACGTTGGAATTCAACTTATTTTCTTTTATGTCAAGCAGTTCAATACAAAGATGCATTATGTAGTTTTTTTCTCAACATGTTCAAAATATCACACTTTATCCTAGTCAATGGGATATTTGTGAATTGTTTTAGATATTTTAAGAGTTTTTAATGATGCTACTTTAGTTTTTAGCGGTGTTTATTATCCTACAGCACATTTATTTATTCTTGAGAGTTTAAATATTGTTGGCACTCTCGATGAGCATGTTGACAGTAGCGATCCTAATGATATTGTTTTGTTAGAAGCCATTACTGTTATGAAGGTAAAATGGTTGAATTATTTTAGAGAAATTCCTTTACTCTATCTTATTGCTGCTGTTTTTGATCCTAGATTTAAATTAGAAGGTTTGAATGATGCTTTACAAGCTTATTATGGTTATTTAGGAATATTAGATGAAATTGATATTACAAGATTAATGACAAAATTAAGAAATGATTTAATGTTTTATTTAATGATTATATTGTAAGATATAACTTAGGAACATTAGGTGAATCTAGTAGTAGCGAACCGGTAATTCAACAAGACTTAGCGCAGGGGATCGTTGGTTATTTCAACGAAATAAAAAAGCTAGGGATACGACAACTAATAACCCTGAATTAGATAATTATTTATCTACAAATTTTGAGTTTTCTAATGAAAGTTTATGTAGTAAAAATTTTAAAATCCTTGAATGGTGGAACCGGCATCAAAATATATATCTTGTTTTATCAATTATTGCTAAAGAGATATTGGCAGCACCTATTTCCACCGTTGCGGTTGAGCAAGCCTTCAATTGGGAGGAGGTAATATATTGGAAGCTAGGCGATCTTCATTACATCCAAGCACTCTAGAAGCAACAGCTTGTGTGGATGATTGGACTCGAGCTGATCTGAGACAACAAGAAGATGCCCCCGATGATTTTGAAGATTTGTTCGATAATGCTTCTGCAAGTGCAACAACAAGTGCAAGCGGAACTGGAGCCGAAGGATCAACTGATAATGATGATTGAAAATTGTAAAATTGTAATTTAAAAAGGGGATATGTCTTAAAATTGTAATGGAACTACATGAGCTTTGATTCCTCTCACCCTTGGAGGATACGTAGGCAACTTAAATTTTTAAAAATTTAAGCTCAAGCTCTTCAATGTAATAATTTTTTTTATTTATAAAATTAATCTCATTTATTTTAATTAATTTTCAAAATTTAAAAAAAAGGTTAGGAATCGAACCGGAACCGTAACCCAACCGGTCTGTTCCTGTTCGGTTCAAAGTTCCGGTTCCACTTAAGTGAGGAACCGGAACAGAACCGGATTTAACCGGTTCGGTTCCGAACAGGAACCGAACCGCCGACCGAGTCTATCCTCGGGACGTCGTCCACATGAACCTGACTCTATACGCAGGCTCTCTTCCTCAACCACTCTGCAAACCGTAGCCCTGCAATCTGACTCCTCATTAAACCATGTCTCTTTTGGAAACTGCCACACGCTATGCAACGGTGCCAGCCTGTGCTCTCACTAACTCCCCTGTGATAGCGTATGCTTGAAGATAAGTTGATGGCCCGCTTCTATCACATCAATTATTTTAGAGAGTGCAAGTCCCCATGTAGGGCTTACGTCACTTAGACTTGATCATATCATTACTATCTCGCCCCGCCCTACCAAGTCGGGCAACTGAAACAACAACCATCATGCCCTGTTGATCGTTCAGGTCGGGTCGGGTCGGGTTTGAGACCTTTATTCACATTCGCTTCTCTGAACAACTTTACATCTCGGGTCGGGTATCAAATGCAGACAAATCCTGATCTAGTCACTGGACATGACGCCCCCGCCTTTTAAGCCTGGGCCCTTGAGTCTTGGTCATGGAAATCCCTCTTATAACCTCTTACTTCGTTGGGGATCCTAGGCCCAAAAAATCACCATCAATATATGTCCCCTAATTCTCAGTACCAACGAATTGGTGAGTTGATGCTAGGAACTATATAGTGGGGTGGGTGTTGGGTTTTCTAGGTCAAACGAAGATCAATTAAGCAATGAAATATGAGAATACAACAAAGTAAGAATGCAGAAAACACTCACTTTGATGGGATTTTGGATGCGTAGACAATAAAGATTCTGCTCCTTGAGTTTCGGCCAGCCCTTGTTTTGTTGTATGTTGAGCTTCCAAGCTTGTTGAATGAGTTCCAAACTCATGGGAGTAGTTTACCTATCACTTTTGTAGGATCTCTTTATGTGCTAGCAATGGAAATATTTGTAACAAAAAAATTCCCCATTTATCCTTGTGTGACTCTCAGCCAAGCCAATAGAAGAGAGAAAGAATTTGGCGCGAGAGATGGGAGAGAGAGAGAGATGAGTGTGTTGTGTAATCTAATTACCAAAATTGAAAGTCATATACCAAAAATAATAAAATGGTAAATGTCATTCAATCCATCACACTTGTGTGTTTTACACACAATCACCTACCAACAACTTCCATCAACTTAAAGTGACAAAGTTGACTAGTGATGTGACATGTGGGCCCCACTTGATTCAAAATCTGAGTGGTCCCGCAACACATCTCGGGCTCGGGTTCGCTAATTCCGAATTAACGAATTTTCCGTTGCGACGTAATTAAATAATTATGCATAGCAAAATTACTATTCACATCGCTAGCGAATTAATTCTAAATTAACTCGTTTGCCCGAATTAAAATATAATTTTAATTCCGCGTCGAAATCTAATTTCGTTTAATATATCGAATATATTATTTTATCGATTAATTCCAAATTAATCGTTCTCTCTCTTTAAATAGTATTTTGTCCCAGATAAAATTCTTCGTATTAATCCTAGATTAATATTCTCTCTCTTCCAATTAATCCCAGATTAATCATGTTCGAGTCATACGTCATCGGTGAATCTTCGAGAAGCGACCCATGAGATCCCTGGATATATTGGCAGTAAATCTGGTCGTCAGACTATCCAAACACGTACGTACCTAGTACTACGTTTTTACCGATTTACAAGACATGGTTGGCTTCTAGCAAAGCACCGTGCCTACCCAATTCTCCAGAAATATTCTTTTAAGGAATATGTAATATGTATCAGGCGTAGTATATGTAGTATGGCGTATTGCGATCCAGTATCGGATGTCACATGCAAGGCCTGAGGCTGGAATTGTGTCTGTCCCGTACGAAGCATATATCGGATCTCTGGTAACTAGTCTCTATAATCAGATAAGCATGACCTAGTCATATTATCCCGATGACTGCAGTACATTAGAGTACGAGTTCCGTATCCTGCGTGATCATCATCTCCATATGACTGGAGTGATACTTCCATCTCGACATCACACCCAATACACTACGATTCTCAATATACCCAGAAGAGGCGTACACGGAACCTGTTAAAGCCCCAGATGACCAAAACCAAAGTACATTGATTGTCTCAAGTATTAGCGATGCAAGTCTCAGGTTAAGACCAAATACACTTACCCTGATTCGGACTTCCATAGACACATAGTCATACTAACAATGGAATTCCGATGGGTCTATCCAGAGCGAAGCTGTTTCCGTACCATCGGTAAACACAACCTCCTATCACACTTGCATAAGTATCCAATACTTAAATATATGAGAACTATGCCGTTATGCTCCCACAATGCGCACAAGTGCAATACTAGTCTATTCCGCATTTTCGATGTCCAATCTCGATAATACTACGACTAGGGATGTTTTTAATGATAAAACCTATGGATTAATATTGTCTCATATCTTATTAATCCGGAACTAATCATATGGACTTTTATTATTTATTATCTGGTAATCCAATTACAAATGATAAAAGAGCAATTTCCTTTGTCACATAGTTAATTTGTACAACAACACAATGTTCTGTACAAATAGTGATGCTATGGGTATAATTGTCCAACAATCTCCCACTTGGCCTATAGCCAATCACTCAAGTGTCCTACACTTGAACTATGTACGAGTCGCTCAAACTTCTGCTGAGAAACAGCTTTCGTCAGCGGATTTGCAAGGTTATCATCTGATGCGATTTATTCGATCATCACATCACCCCGATGTATGATCCGATGAATCAGATGAAATAGTTGAAGTATATTCTCGGATCATTGATGAGACCATAAATTCTTTAGCCTGTGCTGTAGCCTAGCTCAGCTGCTAACAGAACTACTCATAATCCAATTAGGATTATATAGATCCAAAGTGCTTCGATTGCTGTCTCAGCTGCAACAATATTTCGCTTTTGTTGTTAATTCGGCAACAGTATCTTGCTTGGAAGATTTCCAGCTCACTGTTCTGTTATTCAAACTATATAGTACCCTTATTACGACTTATAGTCGTTTTTGTCGGTTTGGAAACTTGCACCAGTGAACCCAGTCACTTCAAGTTCTCATTCTCCATAGCTTAAGAAAGCATCATTATTTCATCTAAGATACTTAAGGATGTTCTTAACATCAATCCAGTGACTATCACATTGATTGTCCTGATTGTGACTCCATATGCTCAAAGCATATGGGACACCAGGTCACATACATATCTTTCAATGTACGAGTCCTCGGAGAGTGTCAACAACTTTTAGATCTATCCCAGTAGATCCTTATTCCGAGAATAAAGGTTGTCTCTCCCAAGTATTCTATGGAGAATTTTCTTGAAAGCCAAGCTTTCACCGATTGTATTCTGGGAATTTCATTTCCAAGAAATGATATGTCATCATTGTATAGGACAATCATTGTCAGTGCGCTCCCACTAACCTTCTTATATACATAAGAATCATCTTTGTTTTGAATTAAATCATATACCATTATGATTACATCAAAACGCTGGTTCCAAGAACACAATGCTTGCTACAATCCATAAATGGATCGAATTAACTTGCAAACCTTGTTTGCATGTTTTGGTGCGATAAAACCGTTATGATGTTTATAAACATCCTCCAAAAGGTTTCCGTTTAAGGAAAGCATTTTTGACGTTCAGCTGTCATATTTCATTAATGAAACATGCAGCATTAGCAAGCATTATCCAAATGGATTCAATCATGGCAACGGTTAAAAGGTTTCGTCGTAATCGATACCATATTGATGACGATACCCTTTTGTACAAGCCTAGCTATGTACATTTTGGTTGTTGCCATCCATTTTGTCTTCCTTGAAGGCTTATATAGTACCAATAGGCACAATGCATTTCGGTACAACAACCAGTGTCCAAACTTGGTTGGTATACATGGAATCCATTTCGGACATCATGGCACTTTGCCATAATAGGGAGTCGATACCTTGTATCACTTCCTCATACGTAGCCAGTTCGTATTCCTTAATAAGATTGACATCTACATGAGGTGAGATCAGAAACCCATACCTCCCAGGTTGTTTAATGACTCTCTTCAACTTACGCGTTTCTTGTGTATTTGAAGATTGTGGTACAGTTTCATCCCTGATGAACTGTTTATGTTCGTTAAGGAATCGGTGCCTGGAACAGTATTACTCCAATTTTCATCGAGTTTTACTTTCCTCCCACTTACCATTGCACTGTTTAATGCGTATCCCTAGAAGGAAAATGGTAGCTCAGAGTGACTCATAATTAACCTTATCATGTCCAACAAAATTTGGTTTCTCTGTTCGGACACATAGTCAAATTGAGGTGTTCCGGGAAGAGTCTATATTGAAAGAATACTATACTCTTTCAAGTAATTGAGAAACTAATTGCTTAAGTATTTTCATAACGGTCCAATCGTGATGTTTTAATACTCTTGCCGATCTGTTTTTATACTTTATGTCGAAACTCTTTGAATTTATCAAAAGTTTCCGATTCGAGTTTTAAAAGAAACACATAACCATAACACGATGCCACATCCGTAAAGGTTACAAAGTATTCATATCCACCTCTAGCCTAGCTAGATATGGGCCCACTTACGTCACAATGAACGAGGGCTAACAGATCGGTGGCACTTGTACTTTTACCAAGTAAAAGGTGTTTTAGGCAATTTGCCTAATAAACTAGATTCGTAGACATTATTTGAATTAGAATCAAATCCATCCTAGTACCCACTCTTCGAAAGTATGTATATACGAGTCTTGTTAATGTGTCACAGACAACAATGCCATAAATAAGTCTCATCTGATTAATTCAGTTTGAGCTATTTGTTTGTCATGTCATACGTTTGAGATTTATTTATATTCAAAATATAAATACTGTTGTTCACATCTAATGAGTTTATCTCAACATCATCTTTATAAAATAAAACACTTAGTGTTCTAGAATATAAAGGTATACCCGCAACGGGTTAAACTAGATATAGAGATAATGTTTATAGTCAAACTAGGTACATTATAACATTTTCCTAATTTAAGTACATACATGAAGGGTAGTTCCTAAACTTAGGTTTCTACGGTTAAAACAGCGACTGTTGTCCCGTTTCCGACTCGCAGGTTGATCTCAACTGAAGTCAGTCTCCTGCTAATCAGCAGATTCTGAACATCAGTACATATATATGTACAACACTTAGTATCAAAAATCCAATTTTGAAACTAATAGTGAACATGTTTTTGACAAACATACCTGAAGCCGGAGCCTTGCCCCTTCTTCACTTCCTTCATGTCTGCCTTGTCCATACGGCAGTCACGCTTCCAGTGACCCTGTTTGCCACAGTTTAGGCAGACATCTTGGGATATGTCATTTGTCTTCCTAGAAGACTGTGATGATTTTACCTTTGCCCCCTTTTTAGAAGGTCTGGCTCTGCCTCCTTGAGCATAGCCATCAACTCTCCAAGAGTTTACTCTTGGTTAATGATAAACCTACCCCAGCTGTCGGGTAGAGACTATAAGATCAAATCTTTAGTAGTCTTGGCCACGTAGGTAATGCCCAGTTAACCTAGCTAATCGATGTCAGCAATCATCTGCGACACCTAGTGTTCGACAGATGTACCATCTGACATACACGAGCGAAAGAGCTTCTTTTGCAATTAGTACTTCTAAGATCTAAGAATAGATCTATGAAGATCTTTAATTTCATCATCATGGTACAAAGATCTAATCCTTAATATTGACGATGGAATTAAAGAGTCATTGCGGTAAGCATAACAGATTGAGCACTAGAGTTATCATCACCATGAGTCTTCCAAAACTGATGCTCCATTATTTGCTCAACTTCGGGCTCAGGCCCAAGAGGTTTATCTATCAAATAGAATAACTTCTCAGTTCTCAGGACTATCCTGATGTTCTATTCCCAATTTGAAAATTAAAGCCGTTTAAAAACATTTTCACCCAGGATTATGTTCTAAACGCTAATCTTTCAGTTATCTTGATTCCAATAGTCCAACTATCCAATCAACGATTTCGGGTACTATTGAATATAATGATTACTATAGTCTAACTATATATATTCAACTATAATTTTATTGGTTAAATCAAATATATTGATTACTATAATCCAATTATGGAATCAACTATAAATGAAGTAGTTTGAATACAGTCCAACTGTTTAATTTAAAACAACAATTAAATATTTGTCCAGCTAATATATATTTAAATAATGACGAAAATTGAAATGAATGCATTTTTGCAAGTATCTAAACGAAATTGAAAATTTAATACTTGCCTCCCACTATTTTTTGGCGAGCCTCTAACCCTATGTTGAGTACTCGGGAAACCTAGTTTCCTAGTGGGCTAGGATCCCGTTAAATAGCACACAACCTTGACTTTGGCCAACAAGCTGTATGATATTTAGCTAGGTAGATCTCTAAGATCAATTGGATCTTATCCAATTCCTAGATCCAGTAGGTGGACATCCAAGTCCGAAACATATATCTAATATATACCAATATATCTGATATATTCCCTAACCTTTTTCCTCTGAATCAACTAAGCCTTGGCTTTGGCACAACAAGCTTAATGATTCCAGTTAAGCGGGACCCATTGACTTTGGAAAGCTTCGTAATCGATGTCGATGGACAAGAAGTGATCTTGACTTTGGCCAACAAATCACAACTTGGACAAGACATGTGATATGGAGCAAAGCCTTCATGATTCAAACACATCCGCGATGGACAAAGGTCTTGACTTTGGCAAACAAACCAGTGCCAATCTTGGATCTTGAGAATGAATCATTCAATGGACAGAAATTGTTTAATATTTATTGAGGGTTTTTTCGCGTAATTGGCAACCAATTAATTATCTTTGATTAGGTCTCATCATATACCCTTAAACATGCATTCTAAAAGCATAATAAGGCGCGGTAAATAAATTAATAATGATATGCGGATAGATATTTAAAACATTTTCTTCCTAGAACAAATCTCTCCCTTTCCTCTCTCCCGCTAGAACAATTCTAACATCTACCCAAAGAAACCTCATTTAGATTGAGGGGAATAGGTGAGAAGAGAAATACAAAGAGTCAATAGGTAATAAGCTGGACACGCATGTCTAATTTAATAAATTCTAAATTTATTACAACAATTTCCAAAATTGCCCTCACCCATCTAATATCCATCCGATATACATTATTCATACATCATATCCATGTATTCACACAAAGCATGTTATCAATCAATCTAATCCAATTAATTAATCTTTTATTAATGACCATCCAATGTTCAAACAACGATTTGATTTGCGCAAGTCCAACTCGTTTAAGAATAAATACTCAAAGTACGAATTCTTGAATTATATCAAACTACAATATTAAATCTAATTTAATTTGTATTCGATACTAATTCTTTATTTAATTCCAAATTAAATAATTACACTTTATTAATGAGCCTTTGCGACTTAGATTCTAAATCTAATCTTAACGGGTCTCAAAGCCCAATTAACATCCAATGTCAATTTAATTAAAGTCCAATGGGCTTTCAATTAATTTATAAGTCATGGAATTTGGCAACCAAAGCCCAATAAGGAATCACCCTTTGCCAAAAATCAATTTAGGCCCATTAGGCCCAATTAAAATTTTAAAGGCCCAATTATCATATTTGGACTTTATGGAAATGGTTTTAGGCCCAATTGGATCCAACCAATTATCCTAAACCATACTTGGCCCAACCAAGCCCATTAAGCCCAAATACAATATTTTTAGCCCGATTCCAAATTAAGCCCAACTAATTAAATTCCAATATTCCAAATATCATAATTTAATCAATTAAAATGTATTAGCCATAATTAATTATTTAAATCAACATTTCCAAAATACCAATTTACACAATTAATCATGCTTTAATTAACGAACTCATGTCCAACACAAATTGAAGCAAAATCAATCCAACATGCTTCCAAGGCTCTCAGCAATATGGTGATTTTATATCAATTTTGATTTCAATCCAATTAAATCACAAACTAATATATCCCATGTATTTTAAACATATCCAATTGTCTAAAATTCAAAAATCACCAAGAGCTAGGGCTCCTACACCATTCGGCCAAGCCAATGCATTTGGGGAAAATTAATCCAATTAATTTTTCATCAAATTGATTATGTACAACTCAAAGTTAACATATTATAAGCATGCTCAAACAAATAATTTGCCTAAAACATGCTCAAATCAAAAATACCCAAATTAAAGTTAAGAATCCTAAATTCAATTTCATGCTCAATAACTGCTCTGATACCATTGTTGGGTTTTCTAAGTCAGACCAAGATCAATTAAGCAATGAAATATGTGAATACAACAAAGTAAGAATGCAGAAAATACTCACTTTGATGGGATTTTGGATGTGTAGACAACAAAAATTCCGCTCCTTGAGTTTCGGCCAAGCCCTTATTTTTTTTGTATGTTGAGCTTCCAAGCTTGTTGAATGAGTTCCAAACTCATGGGAGTAGTTACCCTATCACCTTTGTATGATCTCTTTATGTGCTAGCAATGGAAAAATTTGCAACAAAAATTTCCACTTTATCATTGTGGGACTCTCGGCCAAGCCAAGAGAAGAGAGAAAGAATTTGGGCGTGAGAGATGGGTGAGAAGAGAGATGAGTGTGTTGTGTAATCCAATTACCAAAATTGAAAGTCATAAAACAAAAATAATAAAAAGGTAAATGTCATTCAATCCATCACACTTGTGTGTTTTACACACAATCACCTACCAACAACTTCCATCAACTTAAAGTGACAAAGTTGACTAGTGATGTGACATGTTATGTGACATGTGGGACCCACTTGATTCAAAATCCAAGTGGGCCCGCAACATATCCCGGGCTTGGGTTCGCTAATTCCGAATTAATGAATTTTCCGTTGCGACGTAATTAAATCAAATTTAATTAAATAATTATGCCTAGCAAAATTACTATTAACGTCATTAGCGAATTAATTCTAAATTAACTCGTTCACCCGAATTAAAATCTAATTTTAATTCCGCGTCGAAATCTAATTTCGTTTAATATATCGAATATATTATTTTATCGATTAATTCCAAATTAAGCGTTCTCTCTCTTTAAATAGTATTTTATCCTAGATAAAACTCTCCGTAATTAATCATAGATTAATTTTCTCTCTCTTCCAATTAATCCCAGATTAATCATGTTCGAGTCATACGTCATCGGTGAATCTTCGGGAAGCGACCCATGAGATCCCTGGATATGTTGGCAGTAAATCCGGTCGTCGGACTATCCGAACACGTACGTACCTAGTACTACATTTTTACCGATTTACAAGACATGGTTGGCTTCTAGCAAAACACCGTGCCTACCCAATTCTCCATAAATATTATTTTCAGGAATATGTAATCTGTATCAGGCGTAGTATACATAGTATTACGTATTGCGATCCAGTATCGGATGTCACATGCAAGGCCTATGGCTGGAATTGTGTCTGCCCGTACGAAGCATATATCGGATCTCTGGTAACTAGTCTCTATAATCAGATAAGCATGACCTAGTCATATTATCCCGATGATTGCAGTACATTAGAGTAATAGTTCTATATCCTGCGTGATCATCATCTCCATATGACTGGAGTGATACTTCCATCTCGACATCACACCCAATACACTACGATTCTCAATAAACCCAGAAGAGGCGTACACGGAACCTGTTAAAGCCCTGGATGACCAAAACCAAAGTACATTGATTGTCGCAAGTATTAGCGATGCAAGTCTCAGGTTAAGACCAAATACACCTACCCTGATTCGGACTTCCATAGACACATAGTCATACTACCAATGGAATTCTGAGGGGTCTATCCAGAGCGAAGCTGTTTCCGTACCATCGGTAAACACAACCTCCTATCACACTTGCATAAGTATCCAATACTTAAATATATGAGAGCTATGTCGTTATGCTCCCACAACGCGCACAAGTGCAATACTAGTCTATTCCGCATTATCGATGTCCAATCTCGATAATACTACGACTATGGATGTTTTAATGATTAAACCTTAATGGATTAATATTGTCTCATATCTTATTAATCCGAAACTAATCATATGGACTTTTATCATTTATTTATCTTGGTAATCCAATTACAAACGATAAAATAGCAATTTCCCTTGTCACATAGTTAATTTGTACAACAACACAATGTTCTGTACAAATAGTGATGCTATGGGTCATAATTGTCCAACAGTGGGCTCATTCTGGTCCTCGGGTCAGGATCTCACCTTCAAGCAAACTGCTTATCCTTGGGCTTGAGCCTCATCACCCCCTGCCATGATTGCTTCATTAAATGCCAACCTTGATTTTTTAAATCGTCCATTGGGAGTTGAAACACCAACATTGCCTTCTTAAATATCCATCACGTCGTTTAAAGATGCCACACTTCGTGCATCTGTGGTCTGCGCACCCAAACCGAATGTATCCGAATAGCCATGAGCCAATCGAAAGGTTGCCTCAATCTCATTCTTCCATTCGAAATTCAAATGGCTAAATCCCTGTCACACATGGCGTTGATCGGAGCCATCTGCTTTAATTTAACGGTCTAGATCAACCCGAGCTGCCTACATAAGAAGTCATTGTATGCCATTTCTCTCTTTTTGCAAATTCTTCTTCCCCATAACAAACTAAAAGTCTCCTCTCGCGTTCTGTAACTTGAGACTTTTAACTATTAGGGTTGGTGCTCGGAGTGCCAATCTGGATCGTATTTATATCCGATTCATGAATACGAATAATTCTTTTTTCCATAATATTACTTAATTAATGGTAGCACCCCTTGTTTTATATACATATTCGATCTAATTACGATTAGATTGAAACTAAATATGATTTAGTGATATGTATATATTAGACAAAGACCCAATAATATATTTTGTAGTGCGCAGTTACAAAGTAGTTTGTAATTGACATTGATAAGTGTCACTACTAGAAGTATATTATCAAATAAAGTTCTTGGTCAAGATTTACTGACATGGGTTGGTTAGTAAAATCCGCTGAGACCAGTACAAGTCGTATATAGAGACTTGGTCCGATGGTTTATCCCAATGAACCATGAGTCTTTAGAGACTCGAATAGATGTGTTGGTGTTTATCTGATAAACACTGAATGATTCACCTAAGATTTCCTAATATATGGTACATTAACATCAATAGGAATCTTCCCGAGTCGAGTAGCATAGTGGTCCTTCGACTTGAGATACCACTGTGGATATATGAGATATCCTCTACACTTTGATGGCAGTCACGTCACCGATCTATTTAGATCAGACATCCGCCTGTTCCTTGGGTGTGGATTGATGCTCATGATATCCTGTGAGTATCAGATAGAATCTGTCAGTCATGTGTACAAGGCATAGGTATCATGTACGTATTTGCGATCTAGTAAATCCATGGTCGTGGTATACTCAGAAGTGAGTTCCGAGTGTTATTTAGAGATCGTAAATTTAAAAGTCGACAATATTATACCTTAGGGATTTGACGTTCTTATCTATATCTCCGGTATAATATTGATAGCCTGTGACGGGGGGATTATACATATGCAATGACCTTGATCTGCATAGTTTAGTGAGATTATTCATGGTCGTCATAATTTACGAGTGGGTGAATTATGGACACGAAATTAGATTATGTGACGGATAAACCTAAACTTAGAGAGTCCCACAATATGAAGTGTACTCGTTGAGTACTTGGGCAACGCGTTATGAATAATATAGATTATTTGTAATACTTCACCGAGTTAAATGAGTTAATTCGAATCATTTAAACGGTTAAACAAAAATACATGCATTAGGGGCATTGCGGTCAATTAATAATTAGTGTGTATTTGTATTTGATACAAGATTTGATTTGATACATATTAATTAATTATCAAATGAGACTTTGACACATGACATTAATATATGTACTTGTTGTTTAATGTAAATAAAAATACGTATATAAGAATAATCGCATTAATTTATTATTTAGGTATTTAAATGTTAAATATCTAGATAATTAGATTATATTAACATTACATAATTGTTATTCAATATGTTTGATTATTATTGGTTACATGTGGCATGATTCTATTAAGCTTAAAGGTTACAAATTGGATTTGTTAACTTAAAGGTTATTATTATTAATTAATTAGATTAATTGACCAAATGACCAAAATGCCCTTATTCTTACCCCTAAAGTCGGTTATCTTTAGTATTTAAAGTGTGGAAATTTTTTTTCTCATTTATAATACCTCCATGGCCGAACCTAGCAAGCATAAAAGAACCCAAAAGTTTCTTGAAGAATCAAGGAAGAAAGTGAAGAAATCAAGAAAAAAGTTTAAGGAAATTAGGAGATTTGGAGGTAATCTTCATAACTCTTAAACATAGAAAGTTTGTTTCTTTTTCTTGAGTATCTAGACAAGTTCTAGGGTTTCTTCATTTCTTATATTTTGGGGCTTTTTAATTTTATGAATGTATTTGGAGACTAGATGCATGTGTGAAGTTAGATTGGATAATTTTATTGTAATATTAGTTCAATTTTGTCATTTGATGACTTGTTTCCATTCTAGAGTGTTATTAACACTCTTGTAACTCCTATAATTGTTCTTGAGTTCTTCATTTGTGGTGACTTTGGTTGGTGTAAGTATTAATATGATTAATGTTGAGAAAATTGGATTTAAAGCATGAAAAATGATATTTTTGGTTACCAAATCAGATCGGGAAATTCTGTGATTTTGGTGATGAAATGTATGTTGTATAAATGTATTGGATGTATTTTGGGTATTGGAACAATTACCGGAAATTATTTTGGAGTTGAAATATGTAAAAATGGTGAAAAACGGTGTTACCGGGTGAGTTTTGGGCTTGCCGGGTGTCCGTTATCCAAACAATGAATTGGTCACTGTTTGGGCAGCCCATGAACTTCCCAAGTACTATTGGGCTGACCTGGGCAGCCTTCATGTGTATTGGTTCGTCGGTTCGGACAAAAACACGTTTTATGCCATTTTGCGGAAAAATATTTTCGTAAAAAGTTTCACGATATTTCTAACCTATTTATGTCGTTATTTGATATCGAATAAATTTGTTTAGTTGAAATATGAATGAATTATTCATATCGGATATTTAATAATTTATTTGGTAACTTTAAAAGTTTTAAAGTTATGATTTCGCCCGAACCGCGAGCTTCCGCTGTGCCCGTGCTAAAACCCCAACAAAAATGGTATCAGAGTAGGTATGATCCTTCATCTATTACATTTTTCATGGTTGATATATGATATATAATCCAATTTTGATATTTTCACATGCGTGTAATTTAGATGTTTCTTAACTTTTCGGTTCTACATTAACGGAAAACATAACGCGAATTTAATGGTTAAGCTAAGTTATGTTTTCCCAAGGTATAATTAAATTGTTGAGAAATTGATCTATATTAAAATCTGCATTTGATGTAGAGTAAATAAATCTTTAGGAATATCCTTGCTTAAATAAGGCGTTAAAGTAACTAGTATTAAGAATACTTGTTTCTTGGTCCGCCTTATCAATACGGATGCAAATGATTTCCTGATGTTGTAGCTGTATCGTGCCAAAGCTGTGCAATTATGGCTGATGGTGGTTCATTTGCACCGGTAGAACTTATATGATAAGAGATCAATTCAAGTGAAAGTGGAAATCATGAATGTGCCAAAGCTGTCAGGACTAGACCGGTAGCTTGAGTTTGTCACTGACAAGTGAAGCCTTGATACGCCTCATTGTGAACGTGCCAAAGCTGTCATAACGAGAAATGGTCTGGACCAAAATTAGGAGTCACAATGAGTGTGATTGATGAGTTGTCTACCTGTGAATATATGTAGGCGAGAACGTGCCAAAACAGTGAGTCGAAATTTCATGGGGTCCACTTCTCACTATGAAATTCAATTTAATTATTGAATTCTCGTTTTCCATTGGGGATTACGGTATTATGTAAAGTAGTGGGAGGCACTGCTGTGTTAAAAATCCATAACTAAGGCAGTGTGTAATATTATGAAAATTGCAGCGTATGTTTTCCTTATTCTATATTGTTGATAGAATTAAACTTCTAATCTATTGCATGCACATTATTTGTATATGTTTTCTGACTTTCCTTATGGTTGTGGATTTCTAGAATAGGTTCTAGATTTAGAGTAGGCTTGGATATTGTTAGATTAGTCAAAACCATCGGGAACTATTGTTCCGATTTTCTTGAAAAATCAAGATGGCTAGTGACTTAGTTACCAAGTCACGATAGGTAATCTAAATAGATATACGTTTTAGGATATAATTGTCTAGAGAGAATAGTTTCTTGTGCGATAATAATTGACGTGAATTTGTTCATGTCTCGAGATTCTTGACTGGCATTAAAAATTCCCCATTAGGTATTTATTTATCTGATAATGACGTTTCTTGGCTTTAGTGACCTTTAGAGGTATTGTGTCTGACATAGTTTGCTAATCAATTATTTGCAATTGTTGTGAATAGTTGAAGGCAAATGATAAAGCTAACGAAAAGAGATATGTATAGTTGTGTGTATAGAATATTGATTCTCACAATACGACAACTATAGGTATTGGATACTAGATCTCCTGTCTAGTTATTTAAAATAGTCTTTAACCATTGTTTTTGATATTTGATGTCAGAACTTGTGACTATTGGATAGTTACTTGTTCTTTATAAACATTTGTTACATATTTTAATATGACTAGTAGTGTCATTAACCAAGAGATAAACATTAAGAAAAATATTCGGTTAACTAAATAATTTAAAACAGTGTTTTATGAGATTTTATCACTTAAGCATTATATGCTTATTTTGTATGGTCAAGGATGGTCTGATACGATATCACACCACATATCTTTATCCATTTAATGAATATTGTATTCGAGAATGTGATTAAATCTCATTTAACTAATGATCGACATTATACCACAAATTTATTAAACTAATACATTGGATGTATGTAGTTTAATGAATTATAAATTGCCTTGGATAGTTTTCTTTACTTTGTAACTTAGTTAATGAGTTGTCATGACTTAGTTACGTGCTTCTAAAAGAACACATATTGAACGTTTTGAATGGTTCGAGAACATTCAATATGTTTCTGATGAAACGCAGATAGAATATTTTGAATGGTTCAAAGATATTCGATTTGAAGTTTTGAAAACTATATCTTTAAAATTCATTATGAGTCTTTGAATTGTTCAAAGATGTTTGATATTATCAAAGATATGAATTTATGACAATTAGTTCTAAGATTATTCAATGAATATGATTCTTACTCAATATTATTCTTCTACGATTCCATGTGATGGAATTGGTCAATGGGAGAAATCGAATCTTATATGATTTGGTTCGTTTGATATTGAGAGTTACCGAATTAGTTTCAATACTCTTAGGGATATGCTCCAGTAACACTAATTCTTCCGTTTAATTAAGGTTCCATTAGTTTCTACAGTTATGTATATGATATGTATAAATAGAAAATTCGAATCTTGAAGAGTTTGAGATTTGAATCTTTCTTTTGTGTAATGGTAATATAATTAAAAAGTACTTGCGCCTCGGAGATACAAGTATAAGTTTATCATTTGTTCTATTTAATAGAATATTATATTCTATTTGATAGAATATATTTTCTACGATCTCGAGTAATAAAATTATTTTATTACTTGGTGTGTAACATTAGATGTTAACGATTGTAGAAAAGACTTGGCTTATTGAAGTTAAATGTGGAGAGTGATAAACTATAAATGGAACTACATAATTAATAAGATGAAAAGACTCTTAGAAAACTTCCATATAAGTCTAAAAGGATGTCAGAATCATTAGCGTAGTATTTGATACTTAATGGTTCTGTTGTTTTCTTATCAAAGAAAATTATCCTAAAACTTAAAGTGGGAGCAATATTTGATATCGATTTCAGAAGTTAGCATTGAACCATATATCTAAGATTGTTCGTAGCTTACTTCAATCAAGTTTTGAACTTGATTAAGCTTTCGTTATGAATCGTTCATAAAATGTGCAAATTGTTTGCGCAGTAAAAGCAAATTGAGCTTATTAAAGGTTTGACCTTTATAGTATGACAATGAGAAAGATTATACTCAGCAATATATTATAGATTCTGAGAAAACTTATCTCTAGTTGCACTAATTTAACAATTAAAGATCCGTTGGTTAATGTTGATATTAAACTATGTATTTTAGCTAGGAATACAAAATGGCGTTCTTGAATGGTTTCTTCGAAGAAGAGATCTATTGTGATTTCTTTGTTTGAAGAGTTCGTTCTGGAATGTCCCTGGAGTTTGTATTCTGCTAAGATCGCAGTTTGGTATAATGCCTTATAGAGCCTATTGTAGACTCAGGTGAGCTTTCCGAAAATTTGTGTTTTCTAATTTTGATATAGTCAGATTGTCTGATTTTATCAAAGCATAGAGAATACATATTTGATAATATGGTCAATGGGAGCGTACAATTTTCTTTCTAGTTTTTTATATCCTATCGATATTATCATTATTAATGTAATAATGAGATGTTTGTAAGGTAAAAGGTTTACCTAAGTCTTCTGTTCTCCGTGAAAGCAGTGGGAGTGGTCTCTGTTATATTCGATATAAAGTTTTATATATGATATAAAATAATAAACTTGTGAGATATTCCATTAGTCGTGCATTAGAAATGATCTAATAAAGGACACAACAAGACTATATGTGTGACAGTTAGTATAACTGTTTGACAGTTAGTGTGTCTCTTGTATATAGTATTTATCTTTCGTAATGGATGATTCCTTTGTCGAAAGAGAAATTGATTAGAATGTCTAGTCAATCTTATACATCATAGGATGATGGCATAATAAATACTATATTATGTGTGATTAAAAATATCAATTTAATCGTAATTGTTACGAACTATTTTGATAAGTTGTAGACCATAAGATGTGTCTTGAAACATGTTCTTTGTTATCTTTGAGATATTAAAATCGAGTTTCTTATTCATGAAGAATATAATATGCAACCATTAGGGTCAAATTTGTTTTGAGTCTAATTATGACGTTAGATGGTCTACGTTATAAAGAGTCAAAAAAGATGTAGTGGTAGTGTCACAAATGATTCTACTGTAAGTGAAATTAGTTGTAACTTATGAAGTTGCAAAGTGACCTTATAGATTAGAATTTTTAATATTAGTGTTGTGCTTGCGGTTGTCTCATAATATTTGGATTTGATCTCTAAATACATAGACAACTCAGGAGCTGTAGCACAATATTGATGTCGCATCTGAGTCATGTTCATGTATAACTTATGTTATACAATATATGAATGGTGCTGGCTAAGGGAAAAGATTGGGTTTGTTGGAAAAACTCAATATGTGTTATAGCGGGCTCACTTGTTGTTGCCTACCTCTTGAGTGCTAGGTGAGCTCTTGAGGGCCATGTGTATATGATACACATTTAGATGTGTATATGATACCGTGGATTAGCACTAGAGCAAGTGGGAGAAATTGTTAGGGTTGGGGCTCGAAGTGCCAATCCGGATCGTATTTATGTCTGATTCATGAATACAAACAATTTCTTTTTCTATAATATTACTTACTTAATGGTAGCACCTCTTGTTTTTATATACATGTTGGATCTAATTACGATTAGATTGAAACTAAATATGATTAAGTGATATGTATATATTAGATAAAAACCCGATAATATATTTTGTAGTGCGCAGTTACAAAGTAGTTTGTAATTGACATTGAGAAGTGTCACTACTAGAAGTATATTATCAAATAAAGTTCATGGTCAAGATTTACTAACACGGGTCGGTTAGTAAAATCCTCTGAGACCAGTACATATCGTATATCGAGACTTGGTCCGATGGTTTATCCAAATGAACCAGGAGTCTTTAGAGACTCGTATAGACGTGTAGGTGTTTATCTGATAAACACTAAGCGACTCACCGAAGATTTCCTAATAGATGGTACACCAATGTCAATATGAATCTTCTCGAGTCGAGTAGCATAGTGGTCATTCGACTTGAGATACCACTGTGGATATATGAGATATCATACACACTTTGATGGCAGTCACGTCAACGATCTATTTAGATCAGACCTTCGCTTGATCGTTGAGTGTGGACTGATGCTCATGATATCATGTGAGTATCAGATAGAATCCATCAGTCATGTGTTTAAGTCACAGATATCATGTATGTATTTGCGATCTAGTAAATCCATGGCCGTGGTATACTCGGAAGCGAGTTCGGAGTGTTATTTAGAGATCGTAAATTTAAAAGTCGACTATATTATACCTTAGGGATTCGAAATTCTTATCTATATCTCCGATATAATATTGATAGCCTGTGACAGAGGGATTATATGTATGCAATGACCTCGACTTGTATAGTTTAGCGAGATTATCTGTGGTCATCATAATTTACGAGTGGGTGATTTATGGACACGAAATTGGATTCTGTGTCGGATAAACCAAAACTTAGAGTGTCCCACAATATGAAGTGTACTCGTGAAGCACTTGGGCAACGCGTTATGAATAATATAGATTATTCCTAATACTTCACCGAGTTAAATGAGTTAATTCGAATCGTTTAAACAGTTAAACGAAAATACATGCATTAGGGGCATTTCGGTCAATTAATAATTAATGTGTATTTGTATTTGATACAAGATTTGATTTGATACATATTAATTAATTGTCAAATGAGACTTTGACACATGCCATTAATATATGTATTTGTTATTTAATGTAAATAAAAATACGTATATAATAATAATCACATTAATTAATTATTTAGGTATCTAAATGTTAAATATCTAGGTAATTAAATTATATCAATATTACATAATTGTTATGCAATATATTTGATTATTATTGGTTACATGTGGCATGATTCTATTAAGTATAAAGGTTACAAATTGGATTTGTTAACTTAAAGGTTATTATTATTAATTAATTAGATTAATTGACCAAATGACCAAAATACCCTTATTCCTTCCCCTAAAGTCGGTTATCTTTAGTATTTAAAGTGAGAGAATTTTGTTTTCTCATTTATAATACCTCCATGGCCGAACCTAACAAGCATAAAAGCACCCAAAAGTTTCTTAAAGAATCAAGGAAGAAAGTGAAGAAATCAAGAAAAAGTTTAAGGAAATTAGGAGATTTGGAGGTAATCTTGATAACTCTTAAACTTAGAAAGTTTGTTTCTTGTTCTTGAGTATCTAGACAAGTTCTAGGGTTTCTTCATTTCTTAGATTTTGTGGCTTTTTGATTTTGTGGATGGATTTGGAGGCTAGATGCATGTGTGAAGTTAGATTGGATAATATTATTATTATTAGTTCAATTTTATCATTTGATGACTTGTTGCCATTCTAGAGTGTTATGACCACTCTTGTAACTCCTAGAATTATTCTTGAGTTCTTCATTTGTGGTGACTTTGTTGGTCTCTAAGACAATCCAAGATCAACATAAGCAATGAAAAAATGTGAATACACAAGTAATGTATGGCGGAATCATACTTACATTGAACGGATTTAGGATGCGCAAAAAATAAAATTGTTCCTCCAAGTTTTCGGCCAACCTTAACTTTTGGGGATGAGATCCAAGCTCCAAGCTTTTGAGTTAATTCCAAGCTTTTGGGATGGTTTCACTATCACCTTGGATGATTCCCTGATGTGCTAGCAAATAAGGAAATTTGCAACAAATTTCCTTCTTGTTCTTCCTCATTGTCCGGCAAAAGAGAAAAAAAATGGAGAGAGTTTGTATTTCCAAAATGGGCGTGAATGAGAGAGTCAGAGTTGAGTGTGTTGACTTATCTTTTGATTTCAAACATCAATTAAAAATGATATACCAAATATTTGGTATTAGTCATTCATGCCATCAACTTTAGTGAATTACAAGCTATCATAATTCTCACCAAAACCCATCACCAAAAGTAACTAAAGTGACAAGTGATGTGACATGTGGGCCCCACTTGATTCAGAATCAGAGTGGACCCGCAACACATCCCGGGCTTGGGTTCGCTAATTCTGAGTTAACGAACTTTCCGTTGCGACGTAATTAAATCAAATTTAATTAAATAATTATGCCTAGCAATTACTATTCACGTCGCTCGCGAATTAATTCTAAATTAATTCGTTTGCCCGAATTAAAATCTAATTTTAATTCCGCGGCGAAATCTAATTTCGTTTAATATATCAAATATATTATTTTATCAATTAATTCCAAATTAATCGTTCTCTCTCTTCAAATAGTATTTTATCCTAGATAAAATCTCTCCGTAATTAATCTCAGATTAATTATGTTCAAATCATACGTCATCGGTGAATCTTCGGGAAGCGACCCAAGAGATCCCTGGATATGTTGGCAGTAAATCCGGTCGTCGGACTATCCGAACACGTACGTACCTCGTACTATGTTTTTTACCGATTTACAAGACATGGTTGGCTTCTAGCAAAGCACCGTGCCTACCCAATTCTCCAGAAATATTCTTAATGGAATATATAATCTTTGTCAGGCGTAGTTTACGTAGTATTGCGTATAGCGATACAGTATTGGATGTCACATGCAAGGCCTTGGGCTGGAATAGTGTCTGCCCCGTACGAAATATATATGACTGCAACTAGTCTCTTTAATCGGATAATCATGACCATGTCATATTATTCCGATGGTTGCAACCAATTAAAGTACCAGTTTTCTATCCCTCGTGATCATCATCTCCATATGACTGAAGTGATACTTCCATCTTGACATCACACCCAATACACTACGATTCCCAATAAACCCATAAGAGGCGTACACAGAACCTGTTAAAGTCCTGGACGACCAAAACCAAAGCGTATTGATTGTCGCAAGTACTAGCGATGCAAGTCTCAGGCTAAGACCAAATACATCTACCCTGATGTGGACTTTCATAGACACATAGTCATACTACCAATGGGATTCTGCGGGGTCTATACAGAGAGAAGTTGTTTCCGTACCATCGGTAAACACAACCTCCTATCACATTTGCATAAGTATCCAATACTTAGATATATGAGAACTATGCCGTTACGCTTCCATAACACGCACAAGTGCAATACTAGTCTATTCCGCATTATCGATGTCCAGTCTCGATAATACTACGACTAGGGATTTTCAATGATTAAACCTTTATGGATTGATACTGTCTCATATCTTATAATATGGAACTAATCATAAGGACTTTTATCATTTATATATTTAAGTAATCAAATTACAAAATGATAAAATATAATTTCCATTGCTACATAATTAATTTGTACAAAAACCACATTGTCTTTTACAAATAGTGACGCTATGGGTCATAATTGTCTAACAATCTTCCACTTGGCCTATAGCCAGTCACTCAAGCATCTAATACCTGAACTATGTACATGTCGCTCAAACTTTTGTTGAGGAATAGCTTTCGTCAGCGGATCTGCAATGTTGTCATCTGATGCGACCTTTTCGATCTTCACATCGCCACGATATTGTCACAATACAATGGAACAAGCTCAGCTACTAACGGAACTAATTCTAATCCAATTAGGAATTTACGGATCCAAACTGCCTATTTTGTGCTGTTCAGCTGCAGCAATGTACTCCGCTTCTATTGTTGAATCGGCAACATTCTCTTGCTGGAAGATTTCCATCTCACTGCTCCGTTATTCAAACAAAATATGTACCCGGATTGCGACTTGCAGTCGTCTTTATCATTTGGAAACTTGCATCGGTATAACCCAGTTCCCTCAAGTTCTCCATCTCCATAGATTAAGAAAGCATCCTTAGTTCGTCTAAGATACTTAAGGATTTCTTAACCGCCATCCAGTGACCATCACCTGGATCGCCTGATAGCGACTACACATGCTCAAAGTATACGAGACATCAGGTCGTGTACATATCATGGCATACATGATTGATCTGACTGCCAGACGAACGGTATCCGACTCATGTTGTCTCTCTCATCTTGAGTTTTAGAACACATGTCCTTAGATAGAGTGACACCATGTGACACTGGCAACAGTCCCCTCTTGGACTGATCCATGTTGAATCTCTTCAACACTTTGTCAATGTAAATGCTGCTCCGGAGAGTCCAAGCAGCTTTCTAGATCTATCCCGGTAGATCTTTATTCCTAAAATAAAGGCTGCTTCTCCCAGATCCTTCATGGAGAATTTTAATGAAAGCCAACATTCACCGATGTTAACATGGGAATGTCATTGCCCAATAACAATACATCATCAACGTAAAGGACAATGAATGTCAGTGTGCTCCCACTAACCTTCTTATATAAATAAGGATCATCCTCGTTTTGAACGAAATCATATTCTTTATGATCTCATCAAAACGTTGGTTCCAAGAACGCGATGCTTGCTTCAATCCATAAATGGATCGATTTAACTTACAAACCTTGTTTGCAAGCCTTGGTACCGACAAAACCGTCAGGCTGTTGCATGTAAACATCCTCCAAAAGGTTTCCGTTAAGGAAAGCGGTTTTGACGTCCATCTGCCATATCTCGTAATCGAAATATGCAGCATTAGCAAGCATTATCCTAATGGATTTAATCATGGCAACGGGTGAAAAAGTTTCATCGTAATCGACACCATGTCGTTGACGATACCCTTTCGCTACAAGCCTAGCTTTGTACGTTTGTATGTTGCCATCCATGTCGGTCTTCCTCTTGAAGACCCATTTGCATCTAATAGGCTTTACGCCTTCTGGTGCATCAACCAGTGTCCAAACTAGGTTGGTGTAGATGGAATCCATTTCGGAATTCATGGCATCTTGCCATAAACCGGAGTCCATACCTTGTATCGCTTCCTCATACGTAGCCGGCTCGTCTTCCCCAATAAGATTAATATCCACATGAGGTGAGATCAGAAACCCATACCTCTCGGGTTGTTTTCTGACTCTCTCCGACCTACGCGGTCCTTGTGTATTCGAAGATTGTGGTACAGTCTCATCCCTGATGGACTATTCATGTTCCGTTAAGGATTCTGTGCCATGAACAGTATCACTCCGATTTTCATCGAGTTCTACCTTCCTCCCACTTATCTCTGTATTTAGGAATTCCTTCTCAAGGAAAACCGCATGTAGATCAACAAATACTTTGTTCTCTTGTTGGTGATAGAAGTAATATCCTTTAGTTTCCCTAGGATATCCTACAAATAGGCATTTATCCGATTTGGGTTCAAGTTTGGTACCTTCCAAACGTTTGACGTATGCCCAGCAACCCCAAATCTTCAGGAATAAGAAACCCGGTTTCTTTCCCGTCCATATTTCATACGGAGTCTGTTGAACAGACTTTGACGGAACCTTATTCAAAATAAGTATCGTACTGTTCAATGCATATCCCCAGAAGGAAATAGGTAGCTCTATCCGACTCATAATAGACCTTACCATGTCTAACAAAGTTCAGTTTCTCCGTTCGGACACACCGTTTAATTGCGGTGTTCCAGGAGGAGTCCACTGCGAAAGAATACCATATTCTTTCAAGTAATCAAGAAATTCATTGCTCAAGTATTCGCCACCACGGTCCGACCGTAATGTCTTAATACTTTTTCCGGTCTGTTTTTCTACTTCGTGTCGAAACTCTTTGAATTTCTCAAAAGTTTCCGACTTGTGTCTCATAAGATACACATAACCATAACGCGATGCATCATCCGTAAAGGTTATGAAGTATTCATATCCACCTCTAGCCTGGCTAGACATGGGCCCACAAACGTCACTATGAACAAGGGCTAATAGTTCGGTGGCACGTGCACCTTTACCGCTAAAAGGTGATTTAGGCATCTTGCCTAATAAACAAGATTCGCAGACGTCATATGAATTGGATCAAATCCGTCTAAGTACCACTCTTCAAAAGTGTGGATATATGTGTCTTATTTATGTGTCCCAGACGACAATGCCACATGTAAGTTTCATCTTTGTTACTTACTTTAAGTCTTTTGTTTGTTACATTATATGTTTGAGATTGATTCATATTCAAAATATATAGACCATTATTTATATTAGCAGTGCAAATTTCCATATCATTTTTATACATAAAACACCCAGTGTTTCTAAATACAATAGTGTACCCGCATTGGGCTAACATAGAAACAAAAATAATATTCCTAGTCAAACTAGGTACATAATAACAGTCTGATAGTTTAATTACATGCCCCGAGGGCAGTTCCAAAACAAAAGTGCCAACGGCCAAAACGGTGACATGTGTCCCATTTCCAACGCGGAGGTCAATCTCTCATGAGGCCAGTCTCCTACTAATCTGCAGATCCTGCACATCAGTACATATATGAGTTCCACAACCAGAATCAAAAATCCAATTTTTAAAACTAGTAGTAGACATGTTTATTTCTATAACAAACATACCTGAAGCCGGTGCCTTGCCTGCTTTGATTTCCTTCATGTGTGCCTTGTACTCGCGGCAGTCATGCTTCTAGTGACCTAGCTTGCCGCACTGGAGTCATACATCTTGGGATTTGTCCTTAGGTTTCCCAGAACCCTTTGACGATTTGGCCTTGCCTTTCTTCTTATGCTTCTTCTTTTTAACACCTCCAGTCACCTTGGGCCAAACCCTCGGAGACTGAGATGTTGAAGCAAAGTGCGCCTCGTGCTTCTTGCTCTTTTGAAGCTCTTTCTCTGCTGCACGTAGAGTGGACATCAACTCTCCAAGAGTTTGGTCTGGGTTCAACATGTTATAGTTCATGATGAACCCACTTCAAATGTCGGGGAGAGACTGTAGGATCAAATCTATTGAAGTCTCAGCCTCGAAGACGATGCCCATCTGTCCGAGTTGCTCAATGTCAGCAATCATCTGTGACACATGGTGCTCAACAGACGTATCCTCTAACATGCGAGCGCGGAAGAGCTTCTTCTGCAACTCATATCTTTGCGATCTAAGCTTAGATCGGTGAAGATCATGCAACTTTTCCATCATCTCATAGGGATCCAATCTCTTGTTTTGACGACGGAATTTCAGAGTCATAGCAGTAAGCATTACCGATTGACCAGTCACATTGTCATCGCTATGAGTCTTCCAAAGCTCTAGCTCAAACAACTGATCAGGCCGGGGCTTAGGCCCAAAAGGTCTCTCTTTGGTATAGAGTAACTTCTCGGATCCCAGAACAATTCTGAGATTCATATCCCAGTCTTGAAAGTTTGTGCCATTAAAGACGTTGTCGCCCATGACAATATCCTAATGCTTAACTTTCCTATCATCTTAACCGCAATAGTCCAACTATTCGATTAACGATGTATGAGTACAGTCTAACTGTTATAAGAAAAATAATAATATATTAGTCCAACTAATAAAAATAATTGATGAAATAATTTGAAAGCGCGTAGAGTTAAGTATTTTGAACGAAATTGCAAATTCAATACTAGCCTCCCACTATTTTTTGGCGAGCCTCTAACCCTCTGTTGAGTACTCGGGAAACCTAGTTTCCTAGTGGGATAGGATCCCGTTAAATAAGACACAACTTGACTTTGGCCAACAAGCTGTATGATATTTAACTAGGTAGATCTCTAAGATCAATTGGATCTCATCCAATTCCTAGATCCGGTAGTGGACCACCAAGTCCAAAACATATATACAATATATATGCCAATATATCCAATATATTTTCCTAACATTTTTCCTCTGAATCAACTAAGCCTTGGCTTTGGCACAACAAGCTTAATGATTCCAGTTAAGCGGAACCCATTGACTTTGGAAAGCTTTGTAATCGATGTCGATGGACAAGAAGTGATCTTGACTTTGGCCAATAAATCACAACTTGGACAAGACATACGATATGGAACAAAGCATTCATGATTCAAACACATCCGCGATGGACAAAGGTCTTAACTTTGGCAAACAAACCAGTGCCAATCTTGGATCTTGAGTAAGAATCACTCAATGGAAGGAAAACGCTTAATATTTGTTGAGGGTTTTTCGCGTAAATTGGCAACCATTTATTATCTTTGTTAGGTCTCATCATACACCCTTAAGCATGCATTCTAAAATCATAATAAGGCACAAAATAAATTAATAATGATATGCGGATGGATATCTCACAGATTGTTCCTAGAACAAATCACTCCATTTCCTCTCCCCAGCTAGCATTATTCTTACTTCTACCCAATTACATAATACAATGAAAGAAACCTCATTAACATTGATGGGAATTAGGTGAGAATAGAATTACAAAGAATCAAGAGAGATAAGGTTAGACACGCAGGTCCAATTTAATAAATTCTAAATTTACAACAATTTCCAAAATTGCCATTTTCCCTTCTAATATCCATCCGATATACATTATTCATTCAACACATCCATGTATTCACACAAAGCATGTTATTCAATCAATCTAATCCAATTAATTAATCTTGAATAAAGTGATCATCCAATGTTGAAACAACGATTTGATTTTGCGCGAGTCCAACTCGTTTAAGAATAAGTACTCAAAATACGAATTCTTGAATTATATCGAACTACAATTTAAATCTAATTTAATTTGTATTCAATACTAATTCTATATATTTAATTCCAAATTAAATAACTACACTTTTTAATATGCCTTTACGACTTAGATTCCAAATCTAATCTAAACGGGTCTCAAAGCCCAATTAACATCAAATTTTATTTAATTAAAGTCCAATTGGCTTTCAGTTAATTTCTTAAGGCATGGACTTTGGTCAATATGGGTCAAACCCAAATACCAAAGCCCAATTAAGGAATCACCATATTTGCCAAGAAACCAATTTCGGCCCATAAGGCCCAATTAAACATAAAAAGCCCATTTGTCATATTTGGACTTAATGGAATGATTTAGGCCCAATTTGGATCCAATCCAATTTACCTAAACCAACTTGGCACAACCAAGCCCATTAGGCCCAAATAAAACATTTAAAGCCCAATTCTAAATTAAGGCCAATTAATCAAATTCTAAAATTCCAAATTTCATAATTTAATTAATTAAGTGTATTACATTAATTAATTATCTTAATTAACATTTCCAAAATATCAATTTAATCAATTAATCATGCTTTAATTTGTTCAACACATGTCCAACATTATTGAAACAAAAAATCATCTCATTTCATGCTTTGAAGCTCACGGCATTTTGAGGGATTTTAAAACCGATTTCGATTTCAATCCAATTAAATCATTAATGAATTTATCCCAAGTCTTTAAACTCATCCAATGATCAAAAGAACAAAAAATACCATGACTTTTAGGGCTACATTGCATTCGGCCAACATGCAAAAATTGGGGAAAATTAATCCAATTCAATTTTCTTCAAATTGATCACATATAACTCCAATTTATCCATATACAAGCATGCTCAAATAAACAATTTGGTTAAATCATGCTCAAATCAAATTTACCCAAATTTTAGTATATAAACCCTAAATTAATTTCATGCTTATTCAACGCTCATGATACCATTGTTGGTCTCTAAGACAATCCAAGATCAATATAAGCAATGAAAAAAATATGAATACAAAAGTAAAGTATGGCGGAATCATACTTACATTGAACAGATTTAGGATGCGTCAAAAAACAAAATTGTTCCTCCAAGTTTTCGGCCAAGCTCAACTTTTGGGGATGAGATCCAAGCTCCAAGCTTTTGAGTTGATTCCAAGCTTTTGGGATGGTTTCCCTATCACCTTGGAGGATTCCTTGATGTGCTAGCAACTAAGGAAATTTGCAACAATTTCCTTCTTGTTCTTCCACATTGTCCGGCCAAAAGAAAAAAAAATGGAGAGAGTTTGTATTTCCAAAATGGACGTGAATGAGAGATTCAGAGTTGAGTGTGTTGACTTATCTTTTGATTTCAAAAATCAATTAAAAATCATATATCAAATATTTGGTATTAGTCATTCATGCCATAAACTTGAGTGAATTACAAGCTATCATATTCTCACCAAAACCCATCACCAAAAGTAACTAAAGTGACAAGTGATGTGACATGTGGGCCCCACTTGAATCAAAATCTGAGTGGGCCCGCAACACATCCCGGGGTCGGGTTCATTAATTTTTTGAATTAACGAACTTTCCGTTGCGACATAATTAAATCAAATTGATTAAATAATTATGCCTAGCAAAATTACTATTCACGTCGCTCGCGAATTAATTCTAAATTAATTCGTTTGCCCGAATTAAAATATAATTTTAATTCCGCGTCGAAATCTAATTTCGTTTAATATATCGAATATATTAGTTTATCGATTAATTCCAAATTAATCGTTCTCTCTCTTCAAATAGTATTTTATCATAGATAAAATCTCTCCGTAACTAATCTCAGATTAATTATGTTCAAATCATACGTCATCGGTGAATCTTCGGGAAGCGACCCAAGAGATCCCTGGATATGTTGGTAGTAAATCCGGTCGTCGGACTATCCGAACACGTACGTACCTCGTACTATGTTTTTACCGATTTACAAGACATGGTTGGCTTCAGCAAAGCACCGTGCCTACCCAATTCTCCCGAAATATTCTTAATGGAATATATAATCTTTGTCAGGCGTAGTATACGTAGTATTGCGTATAACGATCCGGTATCGGATGTCACATGCAAGGCCTTGGGCTGGAATAGTGTCTGCCCCGTACGAAGCATATATCGGATTACAAACAACTAGTCTCTTTAATCGGATAATCATGTCCATGTCATATTATCCCGATGGTTGCAACCAATTAGAGTACCAGTTTTGTATCCCTGCGTGATCATCATCTCCATATGACCGAAGTGATACTTCCATCTTGACATCACACCCAATACACTACGATTCTTAATAAACCCAGAAGAGGCGAACACAGAACGTGTTAAAGTCCTGGACGACCAAAACCAAAGCGTATTGATTGTCGCAAGTACTAGCGATGCAAGTCTCAGGTTAAGACCAAATACACCTACCCTGATGCGGACTCCCATAGACACATAGTCATACTACCAATGGGATTCCGCGGGGTCTATCCAGAGAGAAGTTGTTTCCGTACCATCGGTAAACACAACCTCCTATCACACTTGCATAAGTATCCAATACTTAAATATATGAGAACTATGCTGTTACGCTTCCATAACACGCACAAGTGCAATACTAGTCTATTTCGCATTATCGATGTCCAGTCTCGATAATACTACGACTAGCGATTTTTAATGATTTAACCTTTATGGATTGATACTGTCTCATATCTTATAATCCGGAACTAATCATAAGGACTTTTATCATTTATATATTTAAGTAATCAAATTACAAAATGATAAAATGCAATTTCCATTGCTACATAATTAATTTATACAAAAACCACAATGTCCTTTACAAATAATGACGCTATCGGTCATAATTATCTAACAGACTTTGGTTGGTGTAAGTATTAATATGATTAATGTTGAGAAAATTGGATTTAAAGCTTGAAAAATGATATTTTTGGTTACCAAATCAGATCTGGAAATTCTATGATTTGGTGATGAAATGTATATTTTATAAATGTATTGGATGTGTTTTGGGTATTGGAACAATTTCTGGAAATTATTTCGGAGTTGAAATATGCAAAAAACGATGAAAAACGGCGTTACTGGGTGAGTTTCGGGCTTACCGGGTATCAGCTGTCCAAACAGTGAATTGGTCACTATTTGGTCAGCCCATGGACTTCCCATGTACTATTGGGGCTGACCTGGGCAGCCCTCATGTGTATTGGTTGGTCGGTTTGGACAAAAGCACGTTTTATGCCATTTGCGGAAAAATATTTTCGTAAATGTTTCGCGATGTTCTAACCTATTTATGTCGTTATTTGATATTGAATAAATTTGTTTAGTTGAAATATGAATGAATTAATATTAGATGTTGAATAATTTATTTGGTAAATTTAAAAGTTTTTAAAGTTATAATTTCGCCCAAACCGCGAGCTTCTGCTGCGCCCGCGTTAAAACCCCAACATTAACATCCCGTGAAGTTCATCAAACGAGTAAGTTTCTCCACCAAACTCATTTCTCTTTGCTTCGTATTTTTCTTTATATTTGCGTTGCTCTTGTTGTTTACTCATGGTCTCTGTTTTTGAGGGTTTACTGTAATAATGGTTTTGTGAGGGTGGGTTTGCTCATATAAATACATGTTTGCGCATGAATATTCTGGTTTTTTGTGTTTATGAGGCATGTGCTTCTAGGTTTTTTGGGTATATTTCTTTGTTGGTTCTGAAAAATTTGAAGTTCTACCATTGTTAGAGCATTTAGAACTTTTCTAGGATTTAATGTTTGGTAGGGAAGATGATGACAAAACCACTAACATGTTCAATTCATAATTCCCCATCGGGACGTGTCTTGTTAGGAATGTCTGACTCTGAGTCCTCTTCCTCCCTCACTCCGCTTAAAATGATGCCTCCCGACGTGCCAATTACACCCAAGGTGGTGGACAGCTCCGGGTCAGAAAGTCCTGATGACTATAATACCACACCGACCGCTTCTGAAGAAGAGTGACAAGATTACCAACAGAGAATTGTCCGACCCGAGCCGCAACACCCCGAGCTCGACTTTGAAGGCCTGGATATGGATCGAGCCTCGTCGATAACTGAAGCTAATATACATGAGGTGGGGGAGAGATTCGGTGTTCTCGAGGAGATCAATCTTCTAGTCCCTGACGAATGTGATCTTGCGAGCCGTCCCAAAAGAGGTCAGGTAGCGCTTTGCAGGGCTTTCTTTGATATGGGTTGCGCCTACCCATGCAAAAATATTTTACGAAGATGCTGCCAGCATGAACCTAGCCCCTTGCTAGCTGAACTTGAATGGGTGGACGGTGTTTTCCAGCCTCCACGTGATATAGAGCTAGGCCGGGTTAGAAGAACCGGACTTCTGTGAATTGTAGAGGTTATACCAAATGAATGCCAACCCAAAAGAATACAAGGGTTGGTATTATCTTTCATCTCATGTTGGGGCCGACCAGTTGATTACCCATCTTCCAGCCACAAATAAAAACTTTAAGGGCAAGTGGTTGTAGGCCAGGGTCCTTGGAATGCTCCGGTGGGAAGATAATGAAGGCATAGTAGTTCCCAACATTTTCCGAGTGGGATGTAACAACCTGACCCTGTCTCTTACTTTGAATTAACCCGTATTACCTTCTAACTCTTGCGAATCTTACACCATGTTGGGGGGACATCCCAAATGTCCACCACTTAAACCGGGCCAGGATACATAATGCATCTGAATACGGAGATCATTACTGTAATCTCGTTAACCCCTCGACACTAGCCGACTCTGGTCTCATCTCGAGCTCTCCACCACCCTAGTCAAGGAAGTCTGGTAGGCTCTACCCGACCCACTAACTGTTGGGGTTGGTGCTCAGAGTGCCAAATCCCGGTTGTATTTCTTTGAGAATACTACTATAAAACGTTATTATTTTGAATAATATAAGCAGTTTCTGTAATATAATGTATCTTTTAATATGGTAAAGACATAATGACCTTAGAATGACTAGTCATGATGCTGTTGCAAAAGCGTTGCAACTGACATTGAGTTGTATCATGACGTTGTCATTCTCAGACAGTTCCTGGTCAAGGTTTACACTACTTGGTCAGTATAGTAAACCCGTTGAGACCGGTACATGTCGTATACTGGAATATATGATTCCAATGGTTTCTCAATGAACCATGAGTCTTGGAGACTCATATAGACATGTAGGTGTTTATAGCGGATAAATATTGAACGACTCACCGAAGATTCTAAATGGATGGTACACCAACGTCAATAAGAATCTTCTCGGGTTGAGTAGCATTTGTGATTCTTCGACTTGAGATACCACTGTGGGCGCATGAGACATCTTCCATACTTAGATGGTAGTCATGTCACCGATCTATTTAGATCAGACCTCCGCCTGTTCGTTGGGTGTGGATAGATCCTCAGGGTGTCCTGTGTGTATCGAGATATGATCCGTCAGTTTTGTGTACATAACATAGGATATATGCGGATACCTGTGACAGAGGAATTATACATTTGCCATGACCTCGATCTGTATGATTCAGCGAGTTTATCTGTGGTCATCATAATTTACGGGTGGGTAAATTATGGACACGAAATTGGATTTCGTGACGGATATGCCTGAATCTAGAGAGTCTCACTAATGAAATATACTCGTAGAGCACTAGAGCAACATTTATAAATAATATTGATTATTTATATAGTCGTTTAAAGGTTAAACGAAAAATACATGTGTAGGGACCCGATAGTCATTCCTATTTTTTTGTGTATTTGCATTTAATGTTAGATTAATTCAAATACACATTAATTAATTGTAAAATTGAGATATTTGACTAATATATAAATATATATGTATTTGATATTTATAGTAAATATAATACATATATTTAATATATTTGTATTTAAATAATTAATTTAATTAAAATATAAATGTATTAAAGTTATGATAATTGTTGAGATGACTTAAAGATGCCTTTCTTGACTTTATGTAATTCATTAAAGAGTTAATGATCACATTTTTGCAAGTTGACAAGTTGGCATTATTAAAACAAATTAAAAAATATACCTTGATATTTTTTCTTTGTAAAATTCGGCCAAGCTATATTGTCTAAGGGGTTAGATTTTTTTTTCATTCAACATGTGATTTTATTGTATATTTGCAATTACACTTAATTTCAAGCGTTTAGCCCTCAAGATGATGTTTCATGCTTCTTGTATAGCATAGTATATTATATACAACCTTTTGACGGTATATGCTTCGATGCACATCAAGTCAACAATAAATTATTTCTATCTCTAGAATTTCCTTCATGTAACACCTCGGTAATTATTTTTGACATGTGAGACGTATTAAGTATCATAAAATCATGCATGTGTGTGTTGGTATTCATGAAATCATTTTTCGGAAACCCGATGAATTATTTAATGTTCCGATACGCGATTAATTTTTTGTCGAGTACCGGATAACCTTTAGTATTTTGGCCACAACTTCGTCTATTTATATTGTATCGTTGTAAAGCTTAGAAAATGATCTACAACTTTCATGTTGAACAATTTTCCAAATTCTGACTATAATAGTGTCAAAAATGCATATTTCAGGAGCTATGCAGTAAATTTCCAGAATGGTTCAAATTTTTGGCATGTGTTCAAATAAAATTATTATTTTATGTCTAAAATATCTCCCCTTGTTATAGAAGGCACTTACTATTCACTTCATCTGATCTTACACGATTTCTTGCTTTCTCACTCACGAAAATCACTCTCATTAATTTTTGCTTCTCCTCACGCCATTAACTAGACAAGGAAAGTGGAAGCAAACTGGAAGCTTTCCCAACCTAAACCAAGTAAGTAAGCTTCTTCCTCCCATCTTTATTTTCTGAAAATAAACATGAGTTTCTTTCATTAAATTTTTGGTCCATGAGGAATAGGGGTTGTTTGAATTCATTTGGCATGTGTAAGGATTTCTAGGGTGACAATGAAAGTATTTGAGGATAATATGACATGAATTGAGTGGAACTTGATGAATTTTTTTAATCCCCAAAAAGACCTCCTATGGAAGAATTTGAGAAGATGGAGGTAAGTTTGACTTGCATGAGTTTAGTGTGTTGGAAATTATCATATGGGAAGTTAAATCATGCATTTGTTGTGGCGATTGGTGAAATTTTCCAAAGTTAGAAGAAAATTTAGGTTATGGCCGAGAGTTAAGGATGGAGAAATATTTGATTTTCATTCATTTGGGTGTGAAATTATATTATATGTATGTTATGTTGATGGATGTATTTGTGTTGTTTGAGAAATATTTCAAGGAAAGAAAAGTTGTGTTTGGCCGAATATTTAGAAGGAAAATGTAAACTGGATTTGAATTATTTTGATTAGGTTAGGTCTATTGGGGTAGTTATTTGTACATTTAATGATAATAAAGCATGAATTAGTATCTAAATGTAACTAAATCCATGATGAATACATGAATAAGAGGTAAATGTATTTTGTATTCTGGTGATTTACTTTGATAAAATGGTAAGTTTGTGGAGTTGGTGAACTTTGAAATTAAAGAAGTGTTAGCAGGTATATGGTCATGTAATGTTGATAATGTATTTAAGTATGTCCATGTTGATGATAATTATGAGAAATGGATAATGTGTGTATAATTAGATCATGACGAGTGAGTATATAAATTCATGATGTATTGTTGTTATTTATTATAAGCATATTATGAAATTAATCTTATGAGTTATGTTGTAATTTCAAATTGGTCATTATGCATGATTTATGTTCATGTTCTCATTTCATGCTTTATGGTGAAGGTTTATGGTTAGGCTTACAATATGATTTAAGTTTAGGTTATACTAGTATGTTTTTAGTTCAGGATATATGTATGTCTCGTAAAGTAAGTTCACGACAAGATTTCAATCCTATGCATTATAGAACAATAATCACACTTAGCCATGTAGATGGTGACATGATTTATGAATATGTTAGATTAGATCCAAACCACCCTGGGTTTGGGTTGGTTATAGCCACGGGTTTTGGTAGTTTGGTATAAGTATACACAAAATCATATGTTATTACTGTATAGATATAAATAACAAGTTAGAATTATGTAATTGATGTGTAGTTTGATAACAGTGTTTCCCGATGTATGAATCATTTGTCAATATTTGATGAATCTGAAATGTGCTATGTGATATGCCTGACCTATGAGTTCTTGCTAATTGATGTTGGTAATGAACCTGATATGTGTATGGAAGCCCTAGATTGTTTGTCTTTTGAAGTAGATGATTCCGCCACAAGGTGTATTCTAAGTTTTTTAGGCTTCGCCCATCTGATTACGGTTGTTCTGTTACCCTCTGTCGACATAGTCCTGTTTTGGACAATGTATGGTCAATGCACGCGATCCGGACATTGGACGCCTGATTTTCTTTTCCTTCAGAGAGTTGGTTCTTGGATGCCTATTACGATTTTTTAAAACAAGGATCTTAAAATTTAATTTATGATCATAGAGATAAGTTCTACAATACACTAAGAATACTTATATTTTTGATACTTTGATATTTTGATTTTTTGATACTTTCTGATTATGTTTTTTATGATACTTTTGGTTTATGATTTTTCTTAAAGTTTCTGAGAAAAGAATTCGAATAACTTGGCTTGTACGTTTTGATTGGATGTTATACGATAAATTTTCCTCCACGATGCTTGTATGATGATTTTATGATTTTAACCCCCCGTGGCGCCTGTTCTGGGGGGGATTAGAAAATGACTGGCCCACTATCCTTTGTCGACATGGTCTTGTTCGGATATTGCCCGATCTTTGCGCGCGACTCGGGTAATAGACGTCTGATTAGTTTGATGATTCTATTTTTGGACATCTCTGATTTCGGAAAGATTTGTTTCTCCATAAATTTGATTGTAAAGACGATTACTGTGTATTCTGATTTTTGATGACGTATGAGTTAGTTATATGAAATTTGAAATGTGATTACCGTATTTGATATAGAATGTGATTGTCTATAAGGAATATGTATTACGTTCCGTTTCTGATAACGAATTTCATTTGATTATATAGAGATCGCTTATGTGTTTTCTGTTTTTATTGTGTGATTGAGGCTGACTTTGTGATATTCATGTTGGATATGTGTGTGATCGATTTGCTTTTGATGATTTGTTTGTTAGAAATATGATTTGGAAAACCTGCATGAGTTATGTTTTTAAGTTAGTGTATGTTTGTATGTAATTTAGGGTTTGAACGTTCGCAAAAGTTTGTGTATAAGGTTTCTGATCCGTACCAAGTACGCTTCATGAACTCATTTTATTGGTCCTGAAAGACTTTATGTTTAAATAACAATACGAATACACACACATGATTATATATGTATTATATTTGAAATTTATTCTTTTTATTTCTAATGTGTGTGGTTGGTTATTGAGTTTTATAATTCACACCATATCAGTTTGATAATTTTATAGGTTGACAACCAGATCGGTTAGCCATCAAGTTTTGGATGCTTAAGCTCGAGACAAGAAATAACTCAAGTTGCAGTCACCTATTCTACTGTCATGGGGAATGTAATTGTGTATAGGAGTCTGTACCTCTTGCTTATGTATTGGATCGTGAAATGCATGTTGTTATTTATATGTAAATAAAAATTTTGAAGATTTAACATATGTTAGACCAGAGCTCTCTCTTTTTTTTTTTTTTATGGGATGTTCATTGTAGTTCGTTTTGATGTTGGGCTATATTTTAGGTGGTATAAATTTAGGCTGTGTCATGTCCAGGATTCAAACTTACCGAGATTATGCCGGTGTTGTTTTTCCTCCGGCGGGATGTTACCCTTCACTACAATGAACAAAGAGTTTAGTGTGGATAAGAAGAAATAAGAAACCTTCCCACTGTCCCACATCGAGCAAGATAAATAAGAAGCCAAATAGAATGGCTTATAAAATGAAAGTTTTCTAACATGTCCTATTCCCATTGTCATATATCCAGCTTGAGAAATGAGAACTCAAATTGAATGGCTTATAAATGGAAGTTTCCTCCAATTAGCAGTTTAAATATTAAATTAATTTTTATTTTTTAATAATAAAATGTAAGTTTGCTCCTTACTTATATTTTCGGTTTGTCTACTCAATATTAAATTAATTTTTATTTTTTAATAATATAAATTACATATGAAGTATTAATAGGAAATTTTGAATAAAAAATTCGTTAAAACCGAATCGAGATGTCGGTTCCCGTGAACCTAAAAATCCAGTATCGGTTTTCCCGGTCGAATTGGCCTGTCGGGTTTTAGAAGTGAACCTAAAATTGTATGTTTATAATTAAGTAATTTTTAAATTATAGAATTATAATTTTATTAATGCCACATCAATCCTAATACTTTCAATGATAGCATTCAAAAATTATGATACCTCAGATTTCCATGTTCAAATGAACTTATATTAATTTAATGTATATCAATTAGACATGTTCACAATTAAGGTAACTTGAGCTCAATATTATATGAATCATACAATTTAAAGTTTATGTAAAAATATAAGATAACAATAAAGATATAAGGTAGCACTTATGAAATTATGATACCAACCCTTATCATAATACACAACTATATGAAATTGTTACCAATTAAAATAAAGCTAGCATTATAATATATTGAATATAAAAAATTTGGATACATTAAAATTACATATATAATGAAAATTATAATAATTATTAACTTTTAAATTATACAATTACATCAAATTAACTCCACATCAATCCTTATTCGTAACTAGATGTGAGTGTTAATACTCTTATTGATACGAGTTTAGAAATTGTGATACCAATCCTTAACGTAATACTCATTTTTTTCATCAAGTACTTCACAATAAATTTTAAGGATGTTCTTACGGCTGTTTTATGTTTCAAGGGTAATATGACAAATTAACCCATTGAATAAATCTTCTCCAACAATGAATTTGTTTGGTTAGTAGGAAATCAAAAGAAACTTAGCAAATAAACAAGGTAAACACAAAGTTTACATGGTTCGGTGAAGAGTGGCTCCAACTTACGTACACGAGAGAAAATAGGTGTATTTTATTATTGCTCGGAGTCAAGACCGACCCAAGCTACAATGGAGAAATGAACTATCTTAGTATAATACGCCTCGGGTCTTACACCAACTCGATACAATTCACTCACTGGATCAGATAACCAATCAGTTTTCTCTCTCTATCACTAGTTTTTAAGCTCTCAGCTCTTTATAAGTTGTGGGATGCGAAATTTGCTAACCCTTAGATTTGAGACTTCAACCTCTTTACATAGGCTTCTAAATCCACTATTCCACCGCCAATAACGTCATCCCATGTTACCTTATCATCATTGTTGCCACAATTTTCCCGAACTACCCACAAATCGGCCAATCGGATTAACCCATTTCACTGCCACTGCACTGGCCTATGGCGGCTATGCTCTGCCTGATGGAGTTGGTACTTGGAGTGCCAATCCGATTTGTATTTTTATTATTTATTAATAAAATAACTACATTTTTCATTTCATACCTTATTAATGATATTGTCATTACTGTGGGACACAGAAACTGGGCGACTCGTGCTGTTCTAGGCTCGCGGCCTAGTTGGGAGTACGGAGTAGCCCGCGGGGGACTAAACTGGAGAATCATGGAGTCGCCACCCGGGTGAACCGGGAAAATGAGATTTAAGGCCGCACTCACCCCTCGCAAGGGAAGACCTCAAACCGTTGGGTTCGGAATGGTCCCTTACTTATGTCACTTGTAATAAAATGATTTATGCAATAATTTAGCCAAGCCTAAACAACTTATTTCCAATGATAATTATATTTCTAATTCATATGCATGAAATTACAACATACAACATCACATGGCATCATCTCATGAACATATTTCGATCATATGATATGGAAAACTAAGAACAACCTAATCATGCTTGAGTACTATCTTATGAATACATCGAATGATAAATACGGGAATACAAATAATATGATTGACTACATAATGCAAGAGAGATCACCCAAGAGGCAGTTATGCATGAAATATGATGAGACAGACTCAGTTCAGTGTGTGCGCGTTCGTGTAGCGTTCGTAAACATGTTCGAACGGAACTGAAGGTTCGCGTTCGTGTAGCGTTTGATAACGTGTTCGAACGGGACCAGACCTGATGATACAAAATGCATGATAAAACAAAGAAAGTGCGTGCGCGCTTGCGTAGCGTTCGAGAACACGTTTGAACGGTAAACAGAAGGTTCACGTTCGTATAGCGTTTGAGGACGCGTTCGAACGGAACCAGACTTGATGCATGATGAAACTAAGAAACTACGTGCGCGTTCGCGTAGCGTTCGAGAACGCGTTCGAACGATAAATATAAGGTTCTCGTTCGTGTGGCGTTCGAGAACGCGTTTGAACGGAACCAGACCTGATGCATACAACACATACATAAACAAACAAATCCATAATGCAGGACCTCACATATCCGATTGAACTCATCTCGCATCCAATCGAACATACACTATCCAGCGCGGCAAAGCATCGTGGTAAAGGATTTTAACCTCTCAAAATAGAGGACCTTTAATCGCACTTACTAAGCCCATGCGCAAACAACACAATACATATATAAAGAAGTAAAGACAACGATATCGGACTTCGTGTATCCGATTGAACATATCTCACATCCAATCGAATATACATCAACCGGCGCGGCAAAGCATCGTGGTAAAGGATTTTAACCCCTCAGAATAGGGGACCTTTAATCCTACTTACTAAGCCCATGCACTCGATCACGTCATGCATATAAAAATAAAGACAGTAATATCAGACTTCGTATACCCGATTGAACACATCTTACATTCAACCGAATATACATCGATCGGCGCGGCAAAGCATCGTGGTAAAGGATTTTAACCCCTCAGAATAGGGGACCTTTAATCCAACTTACTAAGCCCATGCGCTCGATCACATCGTTACATAAACAAATAACATGCGGAAGTCAAGTAACGAATGACAAACAAATCAAAACAACATAAAACAATATATGCGCCGTTTACTCAAGTGGTACGTAGAGTTGTATCCCGAGTACAGATCATATTACCGTCCATTCGGAATCGGCTATGAAATTTATGTCAGGGTTTCCTTTCTATATACCACGAGAGGCGACACATTTTTCATTTTATTCAAGGGCCACAACATACATCATTTTACAATATATGCATATTTATCTACTCAAGGACTACAACATGCATTTTAATATAGTAATCATGCGAACAAAACTCAATAAATAATAAAGATAAAACTGAAAACAAGTGTGAAAAATACCTCAGGTCTAACCTTTTTTGCCGACTTTCAGACTTACGTTGCACGGAGATCGGAAGGGTTAAAGCTCCTCAACTTCTCCGGTTCACTGGTTTAGCGTCTTAGCTCACTGTTTTGCTGTTTTGCTTGCTGTTTGATCTCCGTTTTGCTGCTGTTTGACCTCCGTTTTGCTGCTGTTTTCTCTGTATTCTCTGCTTACTGTTTCAGGTCTTTAAAGCTATTGTTTTTACGTTTTTTTAGGGGTCTAAGGGCTGTATGTTTCGGTTGTTTAAGGAGGCTAAGGGTGCAGTTTTTTATGTTACTATTTTAAGGATTTTAAGGACTATTTTAAGGTGTTTTCGGTGATATGGCTGCAGTTTTTGGGGCTGCTGTTTCGGTGTTTTAGTGGACTGTTTTGAAGGTTTATTTTCGGTGAAGTGAGGGTGGAGATGAAGAGAAATGTTTGCTATTTTTCTTGTGATTTGCGTGTAATGTCAAGGATTTCTTGTTGTGATTTGCGTGTGAGTTGTGTCTTGTGAAGGGAGTGCATGTCTTGGTTAAGAGTTGTTTATATAGAGAAGGGCTAGGGCTTCTCCTTGTCTCAAAAGGAAGGGATTTTGGCATTAAAGAGAGGATTTGATTTGGTGTTGGATAAGGAAATCAATGGATTGAAGGGGGGACAAATTTTGGTGAATTAGGAAGGTTGAATATTTGATTGGCTTGGTTTAGGAATACAATTTGTTAGATTAGGAAGTCAACATTTTTAATTGGTTATGATTGATTTTAATTAGGCATAATATTTCTTTAATTTAGTATATAATATTTTAAGTTAGGAAATTACAATATTTAATTTGGTATAATTATATTTTATGTCTTATTTAATTTGGTATATCAATTAATTAATATTTTATTTAGTTAATGTTTAATTTAATTAATATTTGATTTAATTTGGATGTAATTTAGGGTGATATGGGCGTGTGGGCCTCTCTTGGTGGGCTAGGTGTTGTGTTGGTTTGGTGAGTGGGCTTAGGTGGGTGGCAAGGGTTGTGGGCCAAGGTTAAAAGGTTTGCGGGGTTTTGGGCCAAATGTGCTCTAAACGGAGGTCCAACAAGTGAGCTTGACGCTAAACAAATGAATAAGGATTTAACGAAATACCGGTTCCCTTCCGACGACCGTTTCCCGCAATATCCTTAACTAAAAAAGGTAGTGCCTCCAACTGAGACTCATCATCGGGTTTCACATGCAAAAATACAATGCCTACAGTCGCCCCCACTTTTATGGAACTTGTGCAGTGTGTGACTTTAAACAATCCTATCAAAGTTATACAATGCATTTCCACTTACCTGGCTCGTCTGCTGCCTCGAGCTGAGTTGGTGCTGCAGTGGACCTCGATCCTGGGACGCATCCCGATACCGCTGGAAATGAGGGCCTCGCCCTAGAACAAATGATGTAGTGGGCCATCGACTCTGGGACGCATCCCGGAACTACAACTGATGATGCAGTGGGCCCTCGACCCTGGGACGCATCCCGGGACTGCAACTGTCAATAGGGGTACCTCGACCCTGGGACGCATCCCAAAACTGCTGACGATGTGGGCCTCGCCCTCAAGCTGATATGGGCCTCACCCCCAAGCTGATATGGGCCTCGCCCTCAAGCTGACATGGGCCTCGCCCCCAAGCTGACATGGGCCTCGCCCCCTGGGACTCATCCCCAAAATTGAAACTGCGCTGACGCTGTTTGGCTCTTTTCTGCCACTTTCTCTTTTCTTCAAACCTGTGAACACAAAACCAAGAACAAACACGAAGAGAATGCAACGTTACGTGTATGCATGAATGATTTTCTTATCCCGTTGGGTTAGGTCTTCTGCCAATTTCCTTGGTGACTGCTCGGTCTCTCTCCCTCAGGCAAAGTACTGCTCCATTTCCATTACCTTCTGCACTATGTAAGGTCATTCCCAGTTAGGTCTGAACTTTCCTCTTGGATCTGTCCTCGACGGCCTTGATTGCTTATGTACCAAATCACCCTTTCTGATCTTGGTGGGGCGTATTTTCTTGTTGAATGCTCGGGCTAGTCTCTTCTGATACAATTGCATGTGATACAAAGACTTCGTTCTCTTCTCATCCAATAGTGCTAATTGATCAAACCTCTGTGCGGCCCACTCCTGTTCTGGTAATTCTACCTCTGCTAATACCCTCATAGACTGTATTTCCACTTCTACTGGCAATACTGCTTCCATTCCATAGACCAAATAGTAAGGGGTGGCCCATGTTGCTGTTCTTACTGATGTTCTGTACCCCCACAAAGCATATGGTAGTTTCTCGGCCCAATCTCTGCAGTTCTCTGTCATCTTGGCTAAAATCACCTTTATAGTCTTGTTGGCTGCCTCAACTGCCCCATTTGCTTGCGGCCTGTATGGTGATGACTTGTGGTGGCCTATCCCATATTTCTGCAACATTGCCTTCGTCTCTCCTTGAAACTGAACTCTGTTGTCTGTCACTACATGATGCGGCATACCATACCGACAAATAAGGTTCCGAGCTATAAACTTTGCCATTTGTTTTGCTGTAACATTGCGGAATGATTCGGCTTCCACCCACTTCGAGAAGTAATCTACTGCCACTACTATAAAGCGATGCCCATTCGATGCATTCGGTCGAATTTTTTTTCCAATCATATCAATTCCCCATGCTGAGAAAGGCCACGGCTCTGAGAACCCGTGCAACTTTGTGTGCGGCAAATGATTCAAATTACCATGTGCTTGACAATCATGACAATGCTTTACCATCTTCGCGCAGTCTGTTTCCATGGTTGACCAATAAAAACCTTGTCTCACTATCTTGCGGGACAGATTCAACCCGTTCATGTGCGGACCACATACCCCGGCGTGTACTTCTTCCATTACATGCTGAGCTTCTTCTTTCCTCAAACACCTCAACTGAATATCGTTTGCTTGCCTCTTGTACAGTTCCTCTTTCAAAATCACATATTGGGAATATTACTTCTGAATGGCTATTCTGTCTTTTCTGCTTGCCCCTTCCGGGAGTTCCCCATGTTCCAGATACCTCTGAATGTCATGATACCAAGGTTTACCATCGTCGACCTCTACTTCCATAATTCTTTCTATCTCATAAACAGGTTTGCTTGCTGTTGTCAGTATTAACGGTCTCATCACTAACTTTTCTGGATTTTCCCAAGTCGCTGCAAGTGTAGCCAGTGCGTCTGCCATCTGATTCTCTTCTCTTGGCAAGTGCTGAAACTTACAATCCAGGATAACCTATGCCAACTTTCTAAGGTGAAAAAGGTAAGGTTTCAACCGTTCTTCTTTCAACTCTCATTCTCCTCGCATCTGCTGGACTACCAACATAGAATCTCCGTAGATTTCCACACTCCCGGCCTTCAAGGCTATCAATACTGTCAAACCAAAAACACATGCTTCATACTCGGCCATGTTGTTAGTTACTCCGAATGTCAACCTCTTGGCCAAAGGCAAGGTCTCTCCCTCGGGGGTCACTATCACGATCCCAATTCCGGCTCCCTTGTAATTTACTGCTCCGTCAAAATACATCTTCCATCTCTGAACTGTTATTGCTTGGATCTCCTCATCTGGAAATTCAAACTTATACTGATCCCGCTCAACAGGTTGCAATGCCAGAAACTCTACCACTGCTCGCCCTTTGATCACTTTGGAGGTGAGATACTCAATGTCAAACTCTGTCAGCAATACTAACCATCTGCCCAATTTCCCCACTAGCGAAGGCACTGAATGCAGATATTTCAGAGGATTCTCCTTTGCCACTACCTGGATCTTGTATGACTAGAAATAATGCCGTAATTTTCTGGAAGCCCATACCACTACGAGACAGATCTTCTCTACTTTCTGATACCGAGACTCATACGGGAGCATCTTCTTACTCAGATAGTAAACTGCATGTTCTACCCTTGTCTCATCTGCCTGTACCATCATTGCCCCCAGTGCTTCTGATTCTACGGCCAAGTACAATATCAAAGGTCTGCCCAATCTCGGAGGTTTCAATACATGAGGCTTTACCAAGTACTCTCTGATCTTGTCGAAGGCTGCTTGACACTGCTCATTCCACTTTACCGGTTGATTTTTCCTCAACAGCTTGAAGATAGGCTCACACACTGATGTCAACTTGGAAATGAACCGACTGATGTACTGATTCTTCCCCAGGAATGCTCTGACTTCTTTCTCAGTCTTCGGTGCTGGCATTTCTGTGATTGCCTTGATTTTCTCAGAATCTACCTCTATTCCGCCCATTCCCACTGTATGACCAAGAAATTTCCCTGATGTCACCCCAAACACACACTTCTTGGGATTTAGTCGCAGGTTGTATTTGTCAACTCTCTGAAGGAACCTTTCCAGTGCTTCAATATGCCCAACTCTTGTCTCTGATTTCACCATCATGTCATCCACATACACTTCAATCTCTTTGTGCATCAAGTCGTGGAATAGTGTAGTGGCCATCCGTTGATAAGTAGCTCCCGCATTCTTAAGCCCAAAGGACATCACCTTGTAACAATAAGTACCCCACTCGGTAACAAAGGCAGTCTTGTGTTTATCTTCTTCAGCCATAAGGACCTGATTGTAACCTGAAAACCCATCTGCAAATGAATACATAGCAGATAAAGCCACACTATCAACCAGAACATCTATATGCTGTTAGACATTATGTCCCATAGCGTCACTGTTTGTAAATGATATGGTATTATTGTACAAAATTAACTATGTGATAATGAAATTGCCTTTTGCCGTTTTGTAATATTATTTACTTTGACTAATAAATGGCGAAAGTCCATATGATTAATACTGGATTGAGATGATATGAGACAGTATCAATCTATAAAAGTTTAATCATTAAATATCCCTAGTCGGAGTATTATCGAGATCGGACATCGATAATGCGGAATAGACTAGTATTGCGCTTGTGCACGTTGTGAGAGCACAACAGCATAGTTCTCATATATTTAAGTATTGGATACTTATGCAAGTGCAATAGGAGGTTGTGTTTTACCGATGGTACGGAAAACAGCTTCGCTCTGGATAGACCCCGCGGAATCCCATTGGTAGTATGTCTGCGTGTCTATGGGAGGCCGCATCAGGGTAGGTGTATATGGTCTTAACCTGAGACTTACATCGCTAGTACTTGCGACAATCGGTAAACTTTGGTTTTGGTGGTTGGGGACCCTAACCGGTTCTGTGTACACCTTTTCTGGGTTTATCGAGAATCGTAGTGTGCTGGATGTGATGTCAAGATGGAAGTATCGCTTCAGACATATGGAGGCGATGATCACGCAGGGCACAGAACTAGTACTCTATAAAAGGTTGCAACCGTCGGGACAATATGACTAGGTCAGGATTGTCTGATTTAAAGAGACTAGCTGCTTGATGTCCGATATATGTTTCGTACGGGGCAGACACATCTCCAGCCCCAGGCCTAGCATGTGATCATCCGATACTGGATCGATTTACGCAATACTACGGTATACTACGCCTGATACAGATCTTATATTCCTATTAGAATATTTCTGGAGAATTGGGTAGGCATGGCGCTTTGCTAGAAGCCAACCTTGTCTTGTGAATCGGTAAAGACGTAGTACGAGGTACGTACGTGTTCGGATTATCCGACGACCGTATTTACTGCCAAAATATCCGGAGATCTCTTGGGTCGCTTCCTGAAGATTCACCTATGATATTTGATTCGAACTTAATTAATCTTGGATTAATTGCGGAGAAACTTTATCTCGGATAAAGTGCCTTATTTAGAGAGAGAGAACGATTAATTTGGAATTAATCGATATAATTATTGTATTCGATATAATAAACGAAATTCGATTTCGACGCGAAATTGAAATTAGATTTTAATTCGGGCGTACGAGTTAATTTAGAATTAATTCGTAAGCGACGTAAATAATAATTTCGCTAGGAGCGATTATTTATTTAAATCGGATTTAATTAACGTCGCGACGCTAGCTCGGTATTTCGGAAATATCGAACCCGAACGCGTGAGTGGACGTGGGCCCACTTTCATTGGGAAACGTGTGGGGCCCACATGACACTTGTCATTGATATGGCATTGCATGTTGATAGTGTACAAAACACTCTAAGGCATTGCATGGTGATAGTGTGCATTTCACTCAAAGGCTTTGCATGGAGTTTGAGTGTTTGACACTCTAAGCCATTGCATGGATTATGTCATAGATTTATTATTAATTTAATAAATTATAACATAAATATAAATTGATTTTTGGTAATACAAAAATTAATTAATCTAAACTCTCTCTTCTCTCTCAAATTGCCGAAACTTCACCATTGAAGGGCAAAGGAAGATTTGATCTTCCATTCTCCATTTTTGCTAGCACAAGCAAGGGATCAAAAGAGGTGATAGGGAAACCATCAAAGAGCTTGGAATACAAGAGCTTGGAGATTGGAGTCTTCTTCCTCCTCTTGGCCGAAACCAACCAACCACTTGGAGCTTGGAGATTCAAAGGTTTTGTTCATCTTCTTCATCACATAACTTTGTAAGTATGATTCCGCCATGCTTCAAGTCTTTTATATATATTCATTTTAGTATTTCATATGCTTAATCTTTGTTTGGGACCTATATAATAGAAACCAACAATGGTATCATTGAGCTAGGTTTAAGCATGAAATACTTTAGGTTAAAATTTGGGTAAAATTGATTGAAGCATGTTCTTGTGAAATTTGATGAATGAGTATGCTTATATGTATGTTAAATGACATTATATGAAATCAATTTTATGAAAAATGCATTGGATGATTTTTCCCCAAAATTTTGACCTTGGCCGAATGGGTGTGTTAAATTGATTAAAGCATGTTCTTATGAAATTTGATTAATAAGTATGCTTGCATGTGTATAACATGATGTTATATAGAATCAATTTTATGAAAAATGCATTGGATGATTTTTCCCCCACTTGGCCGAATGGCATGATGAAATTGATATAAGCATGTTCTTATGAAATTTGATTAATAAGTATGCTTGCATGTATAACATGATGATATATGGAATCAATTTCATGAAAAATGCATTGGATGATTTTTCCCAAATCCATGCCTTGGCCGAATGTGTTACTACTTGGAGTAGATTGAAATTTTTTGTGTTTAAGATCATTAGATGACTTAGAACGTGTACGGGACGTAGATTAGTAATTCAATCGGATTGAAAAACAAATCGACACAAAAAACTCACCTTGGCCGAATGAACAAGGACATGAAATGGAGTTGAATTTTGATAAAATTAATGTTGGACATTAATTTGAAAATACATGATTAATAAATTAAATGGGTATTTTGAAATATTTGGTTTAATATATTAATCTTGATATTACACTTTAATTAATTGGACTTTAATGTTTGGAATATTAAAATTTAATTAATGGGCTTTAATAATTTAATTGGGCCTTATGGGCTTAAAATTGGTTTTATGGCACTTAAGGGTGATTCCTTATTTGGGCTTGGCAATTGGGTTTGACCCACATTGACCAAAAGCCCAAGCCTTAATAAATCAATTCTAAGCCCATTTGACTTGAATTAAATTCAACATTGGATGTTAATTGGGCTTTGAGACCCAATAGGATTAGATTTAGAATCTAAGTCTTTAAAGCATTTAAAGTGTAAACATTTGATTCAGAATTAAATAATTGGATTAGTATTGAATACGAATTGAATTAGATTTAATTAGTAGTTCGATATAATTCGCGAATTCGTACTTTATGTACTTATTCTCAATCGAGTTGGACTCGCACAAAATCAAACCGTTGTTTGAACATTGGATGATCACATTAACAAAGACTAATTAATTGGATTAGATTGGTTGTAAAAGCATGTCTTGTTTGAATATATATATGTATGTGATGAATGAATAGTGTATATCGGATGGATATTAGAAGGGAAAGGGTAATTTTAGAAATTATTGTAAATTTGGAATTTATAAATTGGACCTGCGTGTCCAGCCTTATCTCTTTATCTCTTTGTATTCTCTTCTCACCTAATTCCCCTCAATGTAAATGAGGTTTCTCTTATTGTATTATGTAATTGGGTAGTTGTAGAATAGTGCTAGCGGGGAGAGGAAAGGGAGTGATTTGTTCTAGGAACAAGTTGTTTAAATATCCATCCGCATATCACTATTACTTTACTTTACGCGCTTTATGATGTTTTAGAAGCATGCTTAAGGGTGTATGATGATGAGACCTAACAAAGATAAATAAATTGGTTGCCAATTACGCGAAAAATCCCTCAAACAATATTAAGCGATTTTCCTTCCGTTGAATGATTCTTTCTCAAGATCCGAAATTGGCATTGGTTTGTTGGCCAAAGTCAAGACCTTTGTCAATTGAGGATGTGTTTGAATCATGAGAATTTTGTTACACATCGGTGTCCTGTCCAAGTTGTGATTTGTTGGCCAAAGTCAAGATCACTTCTTGTCCATCGACATTGATTACGAAATTTTCCTTGTCAATGGGTCCCGCTTAACTGGAATCATTAGGTTTGTTGTGCCAAAGCCAAGGCTTAGTTGATTCAGAGGAAATGGTTAGGAAAATGTATTGGATACATTGACATATGTATTAGATATATATGTTTTGAACTTGGATGTCCACCTAACCGGATCTAGGAATTGGATGGGATCCAATTGATCTTCGAGATCTACCTAGTTAAATATCATACAACTTGTTGGCCAAAGTCAAGGTTGTGTGTTATTTAACAGGATCCTAGCCCACTAGGAAATTAGATTTCCCGAGTTGTCTACAGAGGGTTAGAAACTTGAAGAAAATAGTGGGAGGCTATTATTGAATTTGCAATTTCGTTCAGATACTTAGCCTTACGCGTCTTTCAAAAACATTTCGTCAATATTTTAATTAGTTGGACTAATATATTGTTATTTTTATTTGTAACAGTTTGACTGTACCCATAACATCGTTGACTTTATAGTTGGACTATAGTTGTCAAGATGATTGGCAAAGGTAATATCCGCGACATTATCATGGGCGATAATGTCTTCAGAGGGACAAACTTTGCCGACTGGGAAATGAACCTCAAGATAGTGCTTGGGGCTGAGAGGATACTGTATACTATTCAGAGACCTCTCCCGCCTAAACCCACTGAGCCACTGGAGCTAGAGTTATGGAAAACTCATAGTGATGATTGTGACCAAGCTCAGTCAGTTATGCTAGCTGCAATGACCCAGCATTTCAGACGCCAGAATAGGGACTTGGATCCCTATAACATGATGGCAAGATTGCGTGATCTTCACCGCACTAATAAGCGGATGAAGAGGTACGAGCTAGTAAGGAAACTCTTCCTCCCTCCCGGATGACAGATGGCGCATCAGTTGAAGCCCACGGGGCTCAAATGATTGCCGATATTGATGAGTTGGCCAATATGGGAATAGTCTTGGAGGCTGAGCTGACTATAGATATGATCTTGCAGTCACTTCCTGATACTTGGAAACAAATCATAGTCAACTATAAGTTGATGGATACAGATGACACTCTTGGAGAGCTGTTATCTATCTTGAAGGAGTCCGAAAGGGAACTCCTAAAGGGGAGCAAGCGCGAGGCGCATTTTGCATCGACCTCTCATGCGCCAAAGGGTGGCCCGAAGGCAATTGGAGGTGCAAGGAAGAAGAAGTTCAAGAAAAAGGGCAAAGGCAAGTTGACAGTGGCTTCTAGGAAGCCAAAGGACAAATCTCAGGACATCTGCCTCAACTGCGGCAAGAGGGGTCACTGGAAACGTGACTGCCGAATGGGCAAAGGGCAGAAGGAGGATATCAAGGATGGCAAGGCTATCGCTTCTGGTATGTTTGTTATTGAGATAAATATGAATACTTCTAGTTTTAAAAATTGGATTTTTGATTCTGGTTGTGGTGCTCATATTTGTACTGATGTGCAGGATCTGCAGGATAGCAGGGTGCTGGCATCCGGGGAGATGGATCTACGGGTTGGAAACGGAACACCAGTTGCTGTTTTGGCCGTAGGGACTTTTGTTTTAGAACTGCCCTCGGGGCATGAACTTAAACTTTTGAACTGTTATTATGTACCTAGTTTAACTAGGAATATTATATCTGTATCCTTGTTAACCCAGCAGGGTTACACTTTTGTATTCAGGAACACTGGGTGTTATTTATATAAAAATGATGCAGAAATTTGCACAGCTGTTGCAAATAACGGTCTTTATATTTTGAATATAAATGAATCTCCTAAAATAACGAACAAAAGCTCAAGAGAAATAATCTAAAAGATGAAGCTATATGTGGCATTTGTCGTCTGGGACACATCAACAAGACTCGCATATCCACACTTTCGAAGAGTGGGTACTTGGACGAATTTGATCCCAATTCATATGACGTCTGCGAATCTTGTCTTTTAGGCAAAATGCCTAAATCACCTTTTAGCGGTAAAGGTGAACGTGCCACAGAACTGTTGGCTCTTGTACATACTGACGTATGCGGGCCCATGTCTGGCCAGGCTAGAGGTGGATTTCACTACTTCGTAACCTTTACAGATGATGCATCTCGTTACGGTTATGTGTATCTTATGAGACACAAGTCGGAAACTTTTGAGAAATTCAAAGAGTTTCGACACGAAGTGGAGAAACAAACAGGGAAGAATATTAAGACATTACGGTCAGACCGTGGTGGCGAATACTTAAGTTATGAGTTTCAAGATTACTTGAAAGAATATGGTATTCTTTCACAGTGGACTCCTCCTGGAACACCGCAATTAAACGGTGTGTCCGAACGGAGAAACCGCACCTTGTTAGACATGGTAAGGTCAATGATGAGTCGCACTGAGCTACCAATATCCTTCTGGGGATATGCATTAAACAGTGCTATACTTATTTTGAATAAGGTACCGTCGAAGTCTGTTGAACAGACTCCATATGAGATATGGACAGGAAGGAAACCAGGTTTCTCTTTCCTGAAGATTTGGGGATGCTGGGCATATGTTAAACGTTTGGAAGGTACCAAACTTGAACCCAAGTCAGATAAATGCCTTTTCGTAGGATATCCTAGGGAAACCAAAGGATATTACTTCTATCACCCACTAGAGAACAAAGTATTTGTTGCTCTACATGCGGTTTTCCTTGAGAAGGAATTCCTAAATGCAGTGGCAAGTGGGAGGAAAGTAGAACTCGATGAAGATCGTAGTGATACTGTTCCTGGCAATGAATCAATGACGGAACATGAACAGACCATCCGGGATGAGTCTGTACCACAAACTTCACATACACAAGGACCGCGTAGGTCGGAGAGAGTCAGAACAATACCTGAGAGGTATGGGTTCCTGATCTCACCTCATGTAGATATTAATCTTATTGAGGATAATGAGCCGGCTACGTATGAGGAAGCGATACAAAATATCGATTCCGCTTTATGGCAAGAAGCCATGAAGTCCGAGATGGATTCCATGTACGCCAACCAAGTTTGGACACTGGTTGATGCACCAGAAGGTGTGAAGCCTATTGGATGCAAATGGATCTTCAAGAAGAAGACCGACATGGATGGCAACGTACAAACGTACAAAGCTAGGCTTGTAGCGAAGGGGTATCGTCAACAATATGGTATTGATTGACGAAACCTTCTCACCCGTTGCCATGATTAAATCCATTCGGATAATGCTTGCAATAGCTGCATATTTCGATTACGAGATATGGCAGATGGACGTTAAAACCGCTTTCCTTAACGGAAACCTTTTGGAGGATGTTTATATGCAACAGCCTGACGGTTTTATCGTACCTAGACTTGCAAACAAGGTTTGTAAGTTAAATCGATCCATTTATGGATAAAGCAAGCATCACGGTCATGGAATCAGCGTTTTGATGAGATCATAAAGGAATATGATTTCGTGCAAAACGCAGATGACCCTTGTGTATACAAGAAGGTTAGTGGGAGAGCACTTACTTTTATTGTCCTTTATGTCGACGACGTATTGCTATAGGCAATGACATTCCCATGCTGACGTCGGTGAAAGCTTGGCTTTCATTAAAATTCTCCATGAAAGATCTGGGAGAAGCAGCCTTTATTCTTGGAATAAAAATCTACAGGGATAGATCTAGAAAGCTGCTTGGACTCTCCCAGAGTACATACATTGATAAAGTGTTGAAGCGATTCAACATGGAACAATCCAAGAGGGGATTGGTTCCAATGATACGGTACCTCTCTGTCTAAAGACATGTGTCCTAAGACTCAGGAAGAGAGGGACAACATGAGTCGGATACCGTTCGCCTCGGCAGTCGGATCGATCATGTATGCTATGATATGTACACGACCTGATGTCTCATATGCTTTGAGCATGTGCAGTCGCTATCAGGCCGATCCAGGTGAAGGTCACTGGATAGCAGTTAAGAATATCCTTAAGTATCTTAAAAGAACTAAGGATGCTTTCTTAATTTATGGAGGTGGAGAACTTGCGGTATCTGGGTATACCGATGCAAGTTTCCAAACCGACAAATGACTACAAGTCGCAATCCGGGTACATTTTTTTTTGAATAACGGAGCAGTGAGCTGGAAATCTTCCAAGCAAGATACTGTTGCCGATTCAACAACAGAAGCGGAGTACATCGCTGCATCTGAAGCAGCAAAGGAGGCAGTTTGGATCCGAAAGTTCCTAATTGGATTAGGGGTAGTTCCGTTAGCAGCTGAGCCCGTTCCATTGTATTGTGACAATAACGGAGCTATAGCACAGGCTAAGGAACCAAGGTCTCATCAAAGGTCCAAGCATGTTCTTCGACGTTACCATCTGATTCGGGAGATTATACATCGTGGCGATGTAAAGGTCGAGAAGGTCACATCAGATGACAACATTGCAGATCCGCTGACGAAGGCTGTTCTTCAGCAAGTTTTTGAACGACACATACATAGTTCGGGTATTAGATGCTTGAGTGACTGGCTATAGGCCAAGTGGGAGATTGTTAGACATTATGTCCCATAGCGTCACTGTTTGTAAATGATATGGTATTATTGTACAAAATTAACTATGTGATAATGAAATTGCCTTTTGCCGTTTTGTAATATTATTTACTTTGACTAATAAATGGCGAAAGTCCATATGATTAACTGGATTGAGATGATATGAGACAGTATCAATCTATAAAGTTTAATCATTAAATATCCCTAGTCGGAGTATTATCGAGATCGGACATCGATAATGCGGAATAGACTAGTATTGCGCTTGTGCACGTTGTGAGAGCACAACAGCATAGTTCTCATATATTTAAGTATTGGATACTTATGCAAGTGCAATAGGAGGTTGTGTTTTACCGATGGTACGGAAAACAGCTTCGCTCTGGATAGACCCCGCGGAATCCCATTGGTAGTATGTCTGCGTGTCTATGGGAGGCCGCATCAGGGTAGGTGTATATGGTCTTAACCTGAGACTTACATCGCTAGTACTTGCGACAATCGGTAAACTTTGGTTTTGGTGGTTGGGGACCCTAACCGGTTCTGTGTACACCTTTTCTGGGTTTATCGAGAATCGTAGTGTGCTGGATGTGATGTCAAGATGGAAGTATCGCTTCAGACATATGGAGGCGATGATCACGCAGGGCACAGAACTAGTACTCTATAAAGGTTGCAACCGTCGGGACAATATGACTAGGTCAGGATTGTCTGATTTAAAGAGACTAGCTGCTTGATGTCCGATATATGTTTCGTACGGGGCAGACACATCTCCAGCCCCAGGCCTAGCATGTGATCATCCGATACTGGATCGATTTACGCAATACTACGGTATACTACGCGCTGATACAGATCTTATATTCCTATTAGAATATTTCTGGAGAATTGGGTAGGCATGGCGCTTTGCTAGAAGCCAACCTTGTCTTGTGAATCGGTAAAGACGTAGTACGAGGTACGTACGTGTTCGGATTATCCGACGACCGTATTTACTGCCAAAAATCCGGAGATCTCTTGGGTCGCTTCCTGAAGATTCACCTATGATATTTGATTCGAACTTAATTAATCTTGGATTAATTGCGGAGAAACTTTATCTCGATAAAGTGCCTTATTTAGAGAGAGAGAACGATTAATTTGGAATTAATCGATATAATTATTGTATTCGATATAATAAACGAAATTCGATTTCGACGCGAAATTGAAATTAGATTTTAATTCGGGCGTACGAGTTAATTTAGAATTAATTCGTAAACGACGTAAATAATAATTTCGCTAGGAGCGATTATTTATTTAAATCGGATTTAATTAACGTCGCGACGCTAGCTCGGTATTTCGGAAATATCGAACCCGAACGCGTGAGTGGACGTGGGCCCACTTTCATTGGGAAACGTGTGGGGCCCACATGACACTTGTCATTGATATGGCATTGCATGTTGATAGTGTACAAAACACTCTAAGGCATTGCATGGTGATAGTGTGCATTTCACTCAAAGGCTTTGCATGGAGTTTGAGTGTTTGACACTCTAAGCCATTGCATGGATTATGTCATAGATTTATTATTAATTAATAAATTATAACATAAATATAATTGATTTTTGGTAATACAAAAATTAATTAATCTAAACTCTCTCTTCTCTCTCAAATTGCCGAAACTTCACCATTGAAGGGCAAAGGAAGATTTGATCTTCCATTCTCCATTTTTGCTAGCACAAGCAAGGGATCAAAAGAGGTGATAGGGAAACCATCAAAGAGCTTGGAATACAAGAGCTTGGAGCTTGGAGTCTTCTTCCTCCTCTTGGCCGAAACCAACCAACCAACTTGGAGCTTGGAGATTCAAAGGTTTTGTTCATCTTCTTCATCACATAACTTTGTAAGTATGATTCCGCCATGCTTCAAGTCTTTTATATATATTCATTTTAGTATTTCATATGCTTAATCTTTGTTTGGGACCTATATAATAGAAACCAACATATGCGGCAAAGGAAAATCATCTTTCGGACAAGCCTTGTTGAGATCTCTGTAGTCCACACACATTCTGACCTTCCCGTATTTCTTTGGCACAAGCACTATATTAGTCAACCACTCATGATACTTTACTACTTCCAGGAACCCCACATCTATATGTTTCTTAACTTCATCTCTGACTTTCTCAGCCCATTCTGGTCTCATCCGTCAGAGTTTCTGTTTTACTGGCCTCATATTTAGATAAGTTGGTATTGTGTGCTGGGCAATGTTTCTGTCTACCCCAGACATGTCCTCATAGGACCAAGCAAATACTTTGGCATATTTGACCAATACCTCTTCTAATTTCTCCCTCTCTTCAGAGGTAACTTCACTTGCAATCAGAATTTCCTTGGGGTTCTCAAGTGTTCCCAAGTTAAATGCAGTAGTTCTGGCTGAACTGATATCAAATATGCTTTATTCGTGTAGAGTAAATGGAAATGACTCAGGCAAGTAAGCAAAAGAAATGTCTTTATTATTGGATAATGCGGAAGTATATTCAAACAAATCAGGAAGGTAAATGTATTCATCATCTATAGACATTTCTTCCTCTGCAACCAAGTTTTCCTCAGGCTTTTTGTCCTCTCCCAGAGTCAGGCTCTCCAACTCATCAATTCTTCTTCCCAATTCTCTGCTTCCACAGCTTCTTTAGTCAGCGGTTTCTCACCCAATAAATCCTGGAAGATCTCAAATCCAGGCACCATAATCCCATTAACTTCTATCGGTTCAGGCTCCCCTTGATACCCTGAAGCTTTCACAAAACATTCCATCAGTTTCAGGCCCTTTTTCTTGACCTTCGGCTTTTCTTCATCAGATTTGTACCCCAAACCCTTCCGAGTAATCTGTCCTCTGAAATCTGGCAATTTTGAACCTTCACCCGGCTCGAACTTCATTTTTTTCATGATCCTAGCCACCCTAGGATCCACCCACTCCTCAAAAGTAGCTGACATCTGAAACCTCGTGAAAGGTTGTATTTCCAAGGCAGCCACGACATTATCTACCTCAGCCCGGATAGTAACAACTTCTCCCTCATACGGGAAGTTGATCATCTGATGTAAAGTGGAAGGCACGCCCCCAAGTTTGTGAAACCAAGGCCTTCCCAACAACAAGGCAAATTGGCTGGGATGTCCAGCACTGTAAACTCAACTTTATCTTCAATCGGGCCTACCTTGACTATAGCCATAAAAGTACCCTCAACTCCCTTTTACTGTCATCATAAGCCTTAATAGTCATGCGGAGGGGTCCAGGTCTGTCGGTTTCATACCCAATCTCGCCAGAATTTTCAACGGGTACACATTGATGGACGAACCATCATCCACCATCACACATGAAGTTCTCTTGCCTTTTACCTCGGACCTGATGAACAAAGGTCTATTATGGTTTCTCCCTTCAGCCGAAAGTTCTTCGTCAGAAAAAGTGATTACCTGCAAAGCCTTCTTTTGCACTGACCCAACAAACATTGCAGGGTTGGCATCTTCCGTTACCACTATCTTAATTAAGGCCTCAACCGTGGCTCGTCTGTGATCCTGAGACGCACACAACAAATCCCAGATACTCACTTGTGCTCGGGTCTTCTTCAACTGTCTTAGCACTATATCTCCTTCAGTAACTTCTGTATTCTCAACCACTTCTCTACCATCTGTCAAAACTTCCTTACCCTTTTCTGCCATATCATTGTAAAAACGACCGCTGCGCGTCATTCCCCTCACTTCTTCCTCATCACTGCTAGAGAAATCAAGCCAAAAGTTCTTCCCCTGCTCAGTCTCATCTTCACTATCCCAGATTCCCAGGCAAAAGGCTTGAGGGTGAAAGGATTTTAGGACAAAGTCTTCTGGGAGGCCAGAATTGATCATATAGGTTGGTGGAGGTACGTCACAGTAGTTGGGTAAGGGGTTTCTGTGTGTGTCAGGCTGTTCTGTTTCTGGGTCAGGTATTTTCTTGGAGTCTATCAGGTCTTCGATTTCATGGCGGAGTCGGGCGCAATTGTATGTGTCATGGCCCTTTTGCTGGTGAAAGTGACAGTAAAGGCTTAGGTTATAATGTGATGGTTGGGGATTGGGTAATGGTTTGGCTTCTAGGGGTGTCAGAAGTCATTGTCTCTTCAATTTCTCCAATACTTTGGACAAGGGTCTACCCAAGTTGGAGAATCTCCGGTTCCGGATAGCGGCAATCTCAGCAGAAACGGGCTTTGTTCCCGATGTCCCCCCAATGGGCTTCCTGTTCAGACCATAGAATTTTCTATTCTCGGCCTCTTCTTCCTCAATATCCATGACAGTTTCCCTCAACTGCCGAAAATCAGTAATCATGGAGGTCATCCTCCTTAGCTTCCCATAGATGGAGGGCTTGGTGCCCTTGATGATCATTTTAATCTGGTCCTTCTCCGAGGGCCTAGTCTGCATTTTCAACAACTGACCTCTCCATCGGTCCACATACTCCTTAAAACTCTCCTCCGATTTTTGCTTAACATTCTCCAGATCGCGGAGTGACAGATCGATCTCTAAGTCAGTGACATACTGCTTCAGAAAGGCATCAACCAACTCCCTCCAATCTTCCTTCACTTTCTTCTCCAAACTGTGGTACCACACCACGGGAGCTCCCTCGAGCGACATTCCAAACATCTTCTACACTTGGCGCTGAGATAGGCCAATTGAACTCATGACTGATACAAACTGTCGGAGATACACCCTTGGATCCCCATTCCCGTTAAACTTAGCCATATCAGGCATCTTGAACTGTGCCGGCAACTGTTCTTCGAAAGTCAGTGTGTCATAATCCAGCAAATCCTCATTCTTACCCCTCATCTTGCGGGTAACTGACTCAACCTGATCCCGGAGCTTCTGTAACTCTTCCCGAGACCCAGATACTCTGCTTGTTGCATACTCTGCCATATCATCATCAAAAGTGGGGATATCATCCCCCAACCCATTCGGAGGCTCCTCACGCCTCACATTCTCAAAATGTCCCCCAGCACGAGGCACAGCCATACCAGCCACTACTGTAGTCAAGGCTTGCAACTGTTCAATAATCTAGGTGAGACTGTTTTCCAACTGATCCATACGGGATACCTCAATATCTGATTCACTCAAGTTTGTTCTCAGTATTTAGGTGAGTCTTCCCTCTTTTCTAACCCAACAAGAATCTATGATGCCTTTTTGAGACATAGAGGGTGTTAACATGATGTATGTATGAGGTGCATGAGATGCATGTACATATAGAACATACTAAATCAATTAAAAATTTTCAAACAATCGGCCCATTATCATTTTAGAAGCTTTTGGGCTAACTGTCATAGGAGTGAACTCGTCCCAGTTTAAATGGCCCAACGAGTTCACATCTCATGGCAAGGAGTCCAACTAAATCCAAATGGTAATGTTCCGAACACAAGCACAAAATGGCCCATCAATATTTAGAAGCCTTTGGCCCAATCGTCATAATATACGTTCTTGTCCCAGTTTAAATGGCCCAACAAGCCCACATCCCATGACAAATGGTCCAAATGGATCCAAACGACGATGTTCCCAAACACAAGCATAAAAGAAAGGTAATGCAAACATGAAATAATAATTTCTATAGAGTGGCCCATCGACATTTCAGAAGCTTTTGGCCCAATTGTCATAGGATACGAACTCGTCCCAGTTTAAATGGCCCAACAACTTCGCATTTTTGACAAGAAGTCCAACTACATCCAAATGAGGATGGCCCACAACACACAAGGAAATAGTTGCTATAGGTCATACAATCCCGGTCTACGTGTGGCTTCGCAAGAGTGTAGACAAAGGCTCTCACCGGCGAAGGATGGCCCACAACTAGGTCTCCCCACTCAAGGGTTCGAGCGACCAAGTGAGCGCACACTTTTTTATACACTAAGGTATGTGCCAACGAGCTATGGTGTGTGACTGACAGCCAAATGAACTTCCCGTTGTAGATTCCCTAGAGGGAGGGTGGAGCGAGGCTCTCTTAAGTACCCTAGCCTCTTAGGCTCTTATCGCTTGGTGACAGGAATAAACAACGAGTCCTCCAAATTAGTCCATCACAATAGGCTACAAGTAAATGATTATCTAGGTGCCTTTACAGCTTTTCCTTATAGAAAGGTAGTGAATGAAGGAAGACACCAAACCATTACCCAGCCTTAAAAGTGCCTTTGATTAAACCCATTTTAACCCACAGTAGACACGGTTAATTAAAGCAAAAATCATAATATTACAAGACATTATTTCGGGGCCGATTCTCTATCCCCAGTGGAATTGCCAGACTGTGGGACACAGAAACTGGGCGACGCATGCTGTTCTAGGCTCGCGGCCTAGTTGGGAGTACGGAGTTGCCCGCGGGGGACTAAACCGGAGAATAATGGAGTCACCACCCGGTGTGAACAGAGAAAATGAGATTTAAGGCCCCACTCACCCCTCACAAGGGAAGACCTCAAACCGTTGGGTTCGGAATGGTCTCTTACTTATGCCACTTGTAATAAAATGATTTATGCAATAATTTAGCCATGCCTAAACAACTTATTTCCAATGATAATTATATTTCTAAATTCACATGCATGAAATTACAACATACAACATCACATGGCAATCTCATGAACATATTTCGATCATATGATATGGAAAACTAAGAACAACCTAATCATGCTTGAGTACTATCTTATGAATACAACGAATGGATAAATGCGGGAATACAAATAAAATGATTGACTACATAATGCAAGAGAGATCATCAAAGAGGCAATTATACATGAAATATGATGAGACAGACTCAGTTCAGTGTGTGCGTGTTCGTGTAGCGTTCGTAAATGCGTTCGAACGGTAAACTGAAGGTTAGTGTTTGATAACGCGTTCGAACGGGACCAGACCTGATGATACAAAATACATGATAAAACAAAGAAAGTGCTGTGCACTTGTGTAGCGTTCGAGAACGCGTTCGAACGGTAAACAGAAGGTTCGCGTTCATATAGCGTTCGAGGACGCGTTCGAATGAAACCAGACCTGATGTATGATGAAACTAAGAAACTACGTGCGCGTTCACGTAGCGTTCGAGAACGTGTTTGAACGATAAATAGAAGGTTCGCGTTCGTGTGGCGTTCGAGAACGCGTTTGAACGGAACCAGACCTGATGCATACAACACATACATAAATAAACAAATCCACAATGCAGGACCTCACGTATCCGATTGAACTCATCTCGCATCCAATCGAACATACACTATCCAGCGCATCAAAACATCGTGGTAAAGGATTTTAACCTCTCAAAATAGAGGACCTTTAATCACACTTACTAAGCCCATGCGCAAACAACACAATACATATATAAAGAAGTAAAGACAACGATATCGGACTTCGTGTATCCGATTGAACATATCTCACATCCAATCGAATATACATCAACCGGCGCGGCAAAGCATCGTGGTAAAGGATTTTAACCCCTCAGAATATGAGACCTTTAATCCAACTTACTAAGCCCATGCACTCGATCACATCATGCATATAAAAATAAAGATAGTAATATCGGACTTCGTATACCCGATTGAACACATCTTACATTCAATCGAATATACATCGATCGGCGCGGCAAAGCATCGTGGTAAAGGATTTTAACCCCTCAGAATATGGGACCTTTAATCCAACTTACTAAGCCCACGCGCTCGATCACATCGTTACATAAACAAATAACATGCGGAAGTCAAGTAACGAATGATAAACAAATCAAAACAACATAAAACAAAATATGCGCCGTTTACTCAAGTGGTACGATGAGTTGTATCCCGAGTACAGATCATATTACCGTCCATTCGGAATCGAATATGAAATTTATGTCCGGATTTCCATCCTATATACCACGAGAGGTGACACATTTTTCATTTTATTCAAGGGCCACAACATACATCATTTTACAATATATGCATATTTATCTACTCAAGGGCTACAACATGCATTTTAATATAGTAATCATGCGAACAAAACTCAATAAATAATAAAGATAAAATTGAAAACAAGTGTGAAAAATACCCTCAGGTCTAACCTTTTTTGCCGACTTTCAGACTTACGTTGCACGAAGATCGGAAGGGTTAAAGCTCCTCAACTTCTCCAGTTCACTGGTTTAGCGTCTTAGCTCACTGTTTTGATGTTTTGCTTGCTGTTTGATCTTCGTTTTGCTGCTGTTTTCTTTGTATTCTCTGCTTACTGTTTCAGGTCTTTAAAGCTACTGTTTTTGCATTTTTTAGGGGTCTAAGGGCTGTATTTTTCGGTTGTTTAAGGAGGCTAAGGGTGCAGTTTTTTATGTTACTGTTTTAAGGATTTTAAGGACTGTTTTAAGGTGTTTTTCGGTGATATGGCTGCAGTTTTTGGGGCTGCTGTTTCGGTGTTTTAGTGGACTGTTTTGAAGGTTTATTTTCGGTGAAGTGAGGGTGGATATGAAGAGAAATGTTTGCTATTTTTCTTATGATTTGCATGTAATGTCAAGGATTTCTTGCTGTGAGTTGTGTCTTGGGAAGGGAGTACATGTCTTGGTTAGGGGTTGTTTATATAGAGAAGGGCTAGGGCTTCTCCTTGTCTCACAAGGAAGGGATTTTGACATTAAAGATATGATTTGATTTGGTGTTGGATAATGAAATCAATGGATTGAGGGGGGGACAAATTTTGGTGAATTAGGAAGGTTGAATATTTGATTGGCTTGGTTTAGGAATACAATTTGTTAGATTAGGAAGTCAACATTTTTAATTGGTTATGATTGATTTTAATTAGGCATAATATTTCTTTAATTTAGTATATAATATTTTAAGTTAGGAAGTTACAGTATTTTAATTTGCTATAATTATATTTTGTGTCTTATTTAATTTGGTATATCAATTAATTAATATTTTATTTAGTTAATGTTTAATTTAATTAATATTTGATTTAATTTGGATGTAATTTAGGGTGATATGGGCGTGTGGGCCTCTCTTGGTGGGCTAGGTGTTGTGTTGGTTTGGTGAGTGGGCTTAGGTGGGTGGCAAGAGTTGTAGGCCAATGTTAGAAGGTTTGCGGGGTTTTTGGGCCAAAGGTGCTCTAAACGGAGGTCCAACAAGTGAGCTTGACGCTAAACAAGTGAATAAGGATTTAACAAAATACCGGTTCTCTTCCGACGACCTTTTCCCGCAATATCCTTAACTAAAAAAGGTAGTGCCTCCAACTGAGACTCATCATCGGGTTTCACATGCAAAAATACAATGCCTACAATTACGCGTATTAAATTGATGTATCGATATGCTAAGAATGACATCGACCTTAGAATAGTCTAACACTAGGTGTAAACTATTCTTAAAGTAAATATTCATAGTCGTTGGTTTTGGAATACGGTCGAATTCCTATAACCTAGAAGACTAGCACATTTCGTATATTGGAATTGGAGTTCCAACGGTTTAACGCGATGTACCATGAGTTTTGGAAACTCGTATAGATATGTGGATATTCGTTGGAGCGAATACTGAATGACTCACAAGTGATTCCTAATAATTGGAAGTACACACCACCATCAATAGGAATCTCCTCGAGTCGAGTAACATATGTAATCCTCTGACTATAGGATAACATTGATTTTGTGTGAGATCCTCCACACTTTGATGCCATATATGTCAGAAACCTTTCATGGTCTAGCCTCTAGATGTTCGTTGGGTGTGGACCGATGCACTCAGTAATCAAGTGCTAAGCAAAATAGGATATGTCGGTCCGTATGTGTACCGTTAGGGGTTTAGGTATCCATGTGAGTAAAGTTACGATTCTTAAATCTTTGACCAAAATCGATCACCTAGGGTGGATCGCATCAGTTATGAAGAATCGTGGACATGTCGACATGAGATGTGTGTATTGGAAACTTGACGGTATATTCTATGTTTCCTAAGCACAACTCGGATAGCCTACGACGAAGGGATTGTTAAATATAAGTGATGACCTCGACTTGTATAGTTCAGAAAGGTCGTTCGTGTTCTTCGCGAATTCGGAGGTGGCCGAATTACGTACATATTAACTAGGCTTATATGACAAACATGTCTAAACTTAGAGAGTCCCAACATGAAGTGTACTCATTGAGCACTTGGGTAACCGATTAATTTTGATAAAAGATAATATTCGATATTATAATTATCAACTAAGATAATCAAGTGTTATTGGATAACATTGATTATTTACTTTGACCTAATTGGATTAATTGGATTAATTCAATAATTACACAAGGGCTTAATTGTAAAATCATAATTATCTATACCATTTGAGGATATTATGGTAATTGTAAGTATGTAATAATAGGTGGTTTTGGCTTGATTTAATTGTATTAAATCTAACTGGGAGACAATGGAGATTAGTCACACCTAATTATACATATTTGGACAAATTAGATTAAGCCCACTTAAAAGTTGATTACAACTTTTATTAATTAAAAATTGCCTAAGTTTTGCTATAAATAGCAAGCTTTAGGAAGGTTTTAATTACAAGTTCAAATACAAGCATAAGCAAATTCTTGAGAGATTAGCGTAAGTTAGAGAAGTGTTTAGAGAAGCTTGTGAGCTCTCTAAAACATTTCATGTAGGAGAAATCAAGATTGGATCTTGAAGTGAAGCTTGGAAGCATTGGAAACAAGATTGGATCTTGAAGTCGAGCTTGCACACCTTGAAGGTTCTCCAACAATTTCAACAAGGAGAAGTAGATTGGATCTTACATCAAGCTTACTAGGTAATGTTTGATCTTCTCCTAAGCTATATTTATTTGTGTATTAGATGCATGATCACATAGCTTAATGTTGAATAAGGCTAATCAATTGTGTTAGGAGACTTTAGAAGTATAAACACAATATGCTTGTAATTAGGTCAAAGATGTTTATGTTGGACATATAACAATTAATTAGAGTTTGGAACTCTAGATTAAAGCTTAGAGCTATTACTACCATTCTAGATTCACTTGACCACCTTTAGGTGGACTAGAATTGTTCATGAGACATTTCTAATTAGGATTCTAAAATGGTTTGTGTATTGTATTAAAAAATTTATGCAAATGCGTATTTAGAATAAATTTATGTTTTTGTAAAAATATTTGATATTTTGAAAAACTAGATTTTTATTCTATAACTTGTGTTTATGATGGTTTTGAAATTAAAGATTATTTTTGGGTGTTTTTGAAGTGTTTAGGGAAGACCGGAAGCAATTAGGGTAATAAACCCTAATTGCATCAGCTCACTGGAAAGTGAGTTCCAGTGAGCTGAGCAAAGGAAACAAATGAAAATTAAAAAAAAAAAAAAAATTGTAGAGCCGATTTCTACAGTGCCACGCGCACTGTAGCGCGCACTGTTTGTGCGAGCACTGTAGTACGCGCGTACTCACGAGGTAATTTTATTTTTGCTCATTTTGGAGCTTCCGGACTCCGATTCAGTCCCGATTTTTTCCTATACACTCATAACTCGTAATGGAATATAGTATTTCATTAAATAATTTAAAATTATACCCATACTTGATATCCATGGGTTAGATCCATCTCTGCTGCCCGGGGTACCGATCCGACCCTAGGGGTTCCACAACTGCCCCAACACTGCCACCTCCCTACTACTGCACCAGCCTATGACGGCTGGTAGGGGCTACTTCCAATGAGAACCATTTATTTCCTATAGTTATCATCAGTCTTCTAGAAGAATATCTTCCCATTTAGGGCATACGTCATATGACTCCGAAAGTGGTCGGTCTGTGATCTTATCTTCGTTCCTTAGGTCGGTATACTAAAGCAGATGATACTAATCAAATCTCTCATAGATTTCTCAACCAGTTTGAGTTGACTTTCATAGCCACATCGGGTCGGTTTCAACAAACTCTTAGTAAACTCCAAATCCACCACTTTTCGTATGGTCAGATCATTATACCAACATGTTTCATCATAACCAAGCTCAGCCATTGGGAAAGCTCATTTGTATCACAAGGTCGGATCCCTCTGCCAAACCCTATATGTCTCTCCAAGCCCCAAGGCCTTTGTAATTCATTTTTGGCTAAGTACATTACCAATTCCACCCCTCATCGGTATTTGAACATTCCTCAGGATGAAAAACTACCATCAACTACTGTCCCATGGCGCTCGATATCAAAAAGTTAGTGAGCTGATGCCGAGAACTTAAAAAAGATAGTGGTGTAGACCGCTCCAACGTCCTTGGGTTGTTAGCCTTCGAGAACTTCAAATCTCCTAAGTTTTTCCCAAGTTCGTACTCATTTGGATAGGTTGCTCTATATACTGCCAAAGATGTTATTTTGGTGATGATTGCCTTTCTTTTACTGCCACATGAAAAGGCTCTCCGAAGGTTTCTAAATTGTTTCTGAGAAATTTCAAAGGCACAATGGTCTTTTTTAGATGCCTACCAAATCCTATTTTTACTTCATCTTCCTAATGTGCCAAGCGTCGCCCATCTATGATTCATGTGCCAAAACTTGGATAGCTGAGATTAACCGAGCACGTGGAATCTATCATGGTTTTTCATTTGAATTCAATGGTAGTGATTGCCCGGACACGTGTCACTAATTCCCTATGCTTGCTACAATCCAACGATCAAGATCTGCCTGAACAATATATTTAAGGGCTACTTTCACACACTTTCTCACTTTTGCCCAACTTTATCTTCCCATACACCCTAAAGAACCTCAAGCACTCTACAACTTCATCCCTATCTCAACAAAATTTAGTAATCAACTTTAATCTCCCACAATCTAGTAGGTGTTCTCTGATTTCCTTATTTACTTTCTTTTCATTAAACATGATTTTTATCTATAACTGATGTGCAATGATCGTGATGAATGTGTGCTTTGCTTGGCAACATGCCCTGGATTTTTGTGAGTTTTAGATTTAAACTGTTGCTATATAGGTATTTTTCTGGATTCATGATGTATGTTCAGTGGACTCATATTTCTAGGTTTCTTACTGTTGTATATATGTTTTTTCTGGTCATGAGATGGGTATATAGGCATGTGTTTATGAGATTTTTGTGTTTTGGCTATGGTTATACTTACAGACTTAATGCTTCACCATTGTTAGGTTTTTTAGAGATTTTTAGGGTTAGTCACTTGGTAGGGATGACTTAACAAAACACTAGACAACACCAGGCCCCAACTGATAATAGAAAATAGGCCCAAATAAATTTGTAAATAAAGATTAGGTTGAATTTGACTAACCTTCCTCCTCGGGTTATTTATTAGGAATGTTAGACTCTGAATCCTCCTCTGTAACTCCAGTCAATGTCCTGCCACTCGACACCCCAACCTCATGTCTAATCGAGCCAGTTGAAGTGGGAAGCTCAGGATCAATGGAACAAATTGACTACAAAACAACGACCCCATTGGAAGAAGTAAATCAATCATACGTTAGAACAGTAGCTCGACATGAGCCAAAACCTTTGCCTTGGATTTTTTCAATCTGGGTATGGACATAACGTCCACCATCACCGATGTTGAATTGGAGCAGCTCATGAGGAGATTCATCATCTTTAATGAAATGAGTCTGACTTTTCCAGATGAGGATGACCTGGCAAGCCGACCAACTAGTGGCCAAGTTGCCATCTGCACAGCCTTCTTTGACGTCAGTTTGCACCTGCCAATGCAAATCTAATTTTCCAAGACATTGGGTACAATGAAGCTGGCCCCATGCCAGCTTAATTTAACCCGATGAAGGGTGAGGCCGGGCTCTTCGTAGTTTAGAACCAAGCCGGGTTTGTAGAGCCTAGAGTTAAAGATATGAAAAGTTTATACAGGATGAACACCAACCTGAAGGAGTATAAGGGCTGGTACTACTTGTCTCTCTATGCTGGAGGCAAGTCCCTAATCACAAACCTACCAGTCACCAACAATAACTTTAAGGAGAAGATGTTTTGGGCTGGTGGAGCATGAGGTGAGAGCCAGATCATCTCCGGTCAGGAGATTATAGTGTGGGGCTTCATCAGGGTTGGAACTTGACCCTCCCACTCATTCTTCCTTTTGCATTTATACTGACCCGATCATCAATTTGTTTTTCCTAACCTTATGTTTTCTTGACGCAGACATGTCTGGAAGAAGACCGAGCCCATTAAAAATAGCTTGAGAAGCCAAACACCGAGCCCATGATGGTCCCAATGAGATTTGCTCTCGATTCACCACACCAATTCCTCCATCCAAAAAATAAAATGCCCTCATGCAAACCTCTGCCACACCAACCAAAATCGTTAACACTTTTTATCCAGACAAACTCAAATTCCATCAACCCAAACATCACAAACACCCATTGCACTCCCGAAGCCTAAAAAAGACGCTTCTATAAGGTCGGGGGTGAGTCCTCTAACTAAGCAGTCCCCGAGGAAGAAAACCAATGCCCCTCGTGGCAATGCCCCCAACGGCTTCTTCTTCAAAGAAGGGGGCAGCCTGTACTTTGGGGGTGGATGACCTCCCAAAGAATGCGAGGGATAATCTGACCCACCTCTTGCCAACCATAAATTACTTGGCCCAACACATGGATATCAACATGGCCTTGGCCTACAAGAGCATCTCCCCCGACGAGGTTGTCAGAAAATGGGTTGCCTCCAAACAAAAGAAATTCTTCTAACTTAGCCTTTTGCTTTCATCATTGCTTTCAAATACTGACATGTTATCTTCATATGCAGTAGACTTATCTCTTGGCAACCAACATGGACATGCCTTCGAGCATTATTGCTGAGGGTGGTCAGGCTCAAAGGCTACAGAACAGGCTGATTGAGAAGGAGCGTGAGCTCTTTAAGGAGGTAACTCCATGAAGCCCTCTAAATTGTAAGAAATAAGAGGGATGACCGTGCTGAGGTCACTTCCAAGACCTTTGAGCTCAAACTGTAGCAGGTAAAAATAGCTATTGCGAAGATAAGCTCGAGGAGAAGGAAACCGAGCTAGAAAAGATTGGGAATGAGTTCACTAAAACAAAGGACGAGTTTACCAAGACTCGGGCCGAACTAAATGATCTGCAGGCTGATATTGAGAACTACATTGAAAATGCTAAGGCTGATACCCGGGTCGAAGGTTTGGAGGAGGCTCTGGAGCTGATCAGAGAGACATACACCCACCTTGAATTAAGTGGGCTCCAAAAGGTCATCCAAGTCGCCAAATGGGAAATAACCCTTGAGGAGGCCTTCCCTGATCCAGCCCACTTGACCTCGGTGCCTCCTACTGCTAAAGATGCCACATGTTCCTCATCTACTACTACTGCTACTACTCTGGCTGAAGATATTCCCGGCCCATCCTCTCATATAACTAACCTCTCTGCTGCCAAAAATCCCCAAGGGTGTAAAATGTAAATTGAACTTTATATTCAATGAAACTTCTTCTCTGTACTTTTATGTATTGTTTTCCCACATCAAAGCACACACTAAGCAAAGACCCGATCTAAGACATTTTCTTCATTTCCACACTTACAAAAATTTCAAACTTGTAATCAATCTTAATAACTACTCTGTAACTCAACCAGTATAAATCCTCAATTAATATAATTGCACACACCACTGGGCTATTTCGTTCTAAAGAATTCTTCCAGACTAGATCGGCCAAGCCATCTACCATTATCAATGTAATGTTGTAATTAGGCTATTTACCTAAGCCTGATGCCATGGGGCATCTTTTCAACACTTAGAAAATTCTTAAACCTTCCAAAGGAACCCTTCATCGTGGTCTCACACTCAAATAACCCATAAAACTCACCTGTCCCATTGTCTAAGTGTTTTGTGAGCAATCGATCTCCCATTAATGTGATTCCTGCAAATACCCTCATGGATTTCCATCAGCACATAATAAGCTTCATTTGGCCCAAGACACCTCAGGTAGGGCATTGTGTAGCCCCTTCTGTAAAGCACCCCATCTATCAAGTAAAAACGTGGACTCTGATAATTTAGCCTCCTCGCTTCCTTCTTATCCCCTAGTAAATCTCTATATTTTAGGTACTTCTTGATCGGGTCTATTCATGTTGGCAGTCAAACTCTACTTCCATTACACATGATCCTGCCACTCTCTTCAACTCAAGGATCTCCAAGGCAATCACTCGGCGGGGGGGTTTAGACTTGATGGATGATGCCAATCGAGCTAACGAATCTATATGTTGGTTATTTTCCCGTCCGATTTGCTCAAATGTGACATTTTTCATTCCTTCTAGCAACTTATTCACCTCTGCGAGGTATGCTATCATATTGGGCTCCCTTGCTTGAAACCCATCATTCAACTGCTGGATGGCCATCTTATAATCACTCTTCACATTCACATCTTTTACCTAACTGCATCACAGAGCCTTAGCCCGGCCAAGATCACCTCATACTTAGCCTCATTGTTAGTTTCTTCAAATAAAAATCTCAGTGCATAACTCAGCTCCTCATCTTATCCATTAATGTGGATAACTCCAGCCCTAAATCCTTGCGAGCTGACCGACCTATCAACAAACAACTCTCATTTCTCCTCTTCCCCGACCACCATGACTTGGGGCCCAGTGAATTCTGTCACGAAGTCCGTTAGAGCTTGCCTCTTAATAGAAACTCGGGGCATGTAACATATATCATATTCGTTAAGCTCTACAGACTACTTTACCAGAATACCCAATGTCTCAAATTTATACAATATTTGTCTAAGTAGATGGTTGGTTTATACCTTAATTGGGTGGGCTTGGAAGTAAGGTCGTAACTTCCTTACTGCAGTCACTAAAGACAATGCCATTAACTCATGGGCCAAATATCTAGTCTCTGCATCTACTAATGCCTTGCTAGCCTAATATACGAGCCTCTAGATCTAATCTATTTCTTATACTAATACTGAACTTACAACATGCTCTGAAATAGTTAACTACAAAAATAACATCTCACTTGGAATTCACTTAGCCAGAAATGGAGGTCGGGTCAGGTACTCTTTAAGCTACTGGAATGCCTCATCGCACTAGTTTGTCCTCTCGATATCTCTTTTTGCCTTCTTGATCAGCTGGAAAAAGATATGACACTTATCTGTGGCCTTAGAAATGAACCGGTTAAGCACTGCTACCTAACAGTCAAGCTTTGTACTTCTTTTACCATCTTCAGCGATTTCAGATCTACTACAGCATTGATCTTCTAATGATTGGCCTTGATACCTCTAGCACTGACCATATACGCCAAAACATTCCCAGAGGATACTTCGAAGGCACATTTATCTGGATTTATCCTCATCTCAAATTTTCTCATAGTTCAATAGTCTCTATAAGGTTCCTTAAATGATCCTCGGGTTGAACTGTCATGGTTATCACATCATCGACATAGACTTGCATTGTCTTATCGATGAAGGGCCTGAAGATCATATTCACCAACCTCTGGTACGTCGCTCTAGTATTCTTTAACCTGAAAGACATTACCTTATAGCATTACAACCTTTTATTTGTGATGAATGTTGTCTTCTCCTCATCCTCGAGAAATATTCTGATTTGACTGTATCCCAAGAATGCATCTATGAAGCTTAGAAATCCGTGACAAGCTGTCGAATCCACCAACTGGTCCACTTTAGGAAGTACGAAGATTTACTTTGGGCAAGCTTTATACAAATCAGAGAAATCCCCACACATTCCCCATTTTTCGTTAGTCTTTTTTTTTTTACCAAGACTACATTTGAGACCCACTCCGAGTACTTTAATTCTCTAATGAACCCAGCCAACTTCAACTTTTCCACCTTAGTGTGAATACCCTCATACCATTACTAATTGAATATCATCTTCTGCTTCACCGCCTTATAGGGCTGGTCAATTGGCAGACAGTGACTGATGACCCAATAATCTATCTCGGGCATGTCTTTATGGCTCCACGTGAAGACGTCCGCATACTCTCTTAGGAAGTCTATGAGCTTCCTCTTCAGATTCTGCTCTAGCCTAACCCCAACCTTAACTATATTCTCCAAGCCAAATAGTTGTACTGATTCTAGCTCCTCTCTTACTCCCTCATACTGATGGGACCCTTGGGTCGGGGATCGGCTGATTCCACCTCGACTGAGTCCTCTTCTATTTCCTTCATCTTTTGCCCTGTGACATCATCAATACACAAGGTCTCATTGGATGTGGCAGTAAAACAGCTCCTTACTATCTTTTGATTGCCGCATACCACCCCGACCCTATCCCTGGCCGAGAATTTCAACTTCAAGTAGTAGCTTGACATGACTGCCCTTGATTTCATCTTGAAAGGTCTTCCCTAAATCACATGATAGCTACTTAAATAATCTACCATGGTGAAGTCCATCATAATTATACGAGTATGTGGGCTTATTCTAATAGTCATTTTCAGTTATACTTGACCAAGTGGGATGATAGTTGATCCCCCAAACCCTTACAATGGAGTTGCGTCCTTAATCAATATGGTGAACTCAACTCCTAGCCCATTCAAGGCCTTATTAGATATGATGTCCACTGCACACCCAGGGTCCACCAATATCTTATCTACCTCTGACCCGCCAATGTTGGCCTTGAATATCAGCGTATTGTCATGAGGGTAACTCACACATTGAACATCATCCCCCATAAATATTATCGGCACCGGTTTGGCTTTCTGAATCCTTGGGGCTCTCTTCGTAGACATTACCTTGGGGTTATTGATCTGACAATAATTCTTTCTTGCATATTTGAGTCCCTGGCCAACGTTCTTCCTCCTGCTATGGTGAACATAGACCTCTGATCCCTTCGTTGCCTCACCATTATGGCCTCGTGATCTATGCATTCACTGAGGTATCCATTCCTTACCAGGTCTTCTACCTGCTCATGTAAATTCATGCAGTTCTTGGTGCCAAGCCCTTTGTATTACGATGCACACAATAGGCTATGGTATCCCCATTTTCCAATGGGAACCTTATGGGGTCGGGCTCTTGTCCTATATCTCTCAAGCTATCTACGACAAAGGCCTATTGAGGGCAGTATACGATGTGCCTCTGGTTTCCTGTTCGACCTTGATTGGAGGCCTCCCATTGGGTGCTAGGTTACCCTGGGTCCTCGTCCTAAACTCCTATCGCTTGGGGCCTAGGCTTTTTCATCCGCTACTAGTATCCCAACAGTTTTCTAGCCTCAATTCATTCTTCACATGAGCAATGCCCATTTGGGTTATCTTCTATCATTCCCTCAACAATACAAACCTCCTAGCTTGTTCTGAGGTCATTGTGAAATATGTTACTTCCTGGATCCCATGGTGGGACCATAATCTCTCAACCCTTAGGTTCCTTTTAAAACTTTCAAATGCTTTGGGGGACTCGTATGTCCCGACCTGCAATACCAAGCTATGGTATTTGTCGATGAAGTTTTTCAGCGGCTCATCATCACGATGCTTCATTTTCCTCAGTGACTCGACCATCTTTCTTGGTGCACACGCCTCTTTGAAATAGCGCACATATGACTTCCTTAGCTTTGAAAACTACTAATACTCTCCGAAGTCAAATTCTTGAACCATAAGCTGGCTGGTCCTCCTATGGTTAGCGGGAACACCTTGCAGATTGCCTCCCCGATCAAGCCTTGAATCTCTACAAGTAAAATAAATTTTTCAATATTAAAGGCATGAAAAACCTCTTTGGGAATTCCACATCGAGCACATTCTTGGTAAAAGGAGACGTTGTCTCCCCATCTTGATGGTCCCGAGAACCTCCTCACATGCTTATCATATACTTCTTTATCTCATTTTGGAACTAGTCCCTCAAGTGACTCTCAGAGTTCTCATGCCCTCGGCTGAAGGCTTCCTCGTACTCACTCCTCCGTACGTGATATCTCTTGCCACTTGGAGTTCTATGCCCCATTCATGATAAACCCATTGTTACTCCCTCAAAAACAGGGGCCTTTACTGGATGACTCAGAGTTTGCTTGTCATCATATCCCTCATGAGGCTCCTCTTTTTGTGTAGCACTGGCCATAATCACCGATCTCACCTTATGAGCGTTCTTTCCCCTATTTCCTGATCCCCTCTGTTGGATAATTATGACCCAAAATATCAATTTGTAAAAGACATTGTGGTTTTTTGTACAAATTAACTATGTAACAAAGGAAATTACTATTTTATCATTTTGTAATTAGATTACTAGAATATATAAATGATAAAAGTCCTTTGATTAGTTCCGGATTAATAAGATATGATGCAGTATCAATCCACTAAAGGTTTAATCATTAAATATCCATAGTCGTAGTATTATCGAGACTGGACATCGATAATGCGGAATAGACTAGTATTGTACTTGTGCGCGTTATGAAAACGTAACAGCATAGTTCTCATATATTTGGGTATTGGATACTCATGCAAGTGTAATAGGAGGTTCTGTTTACCGATGGTACGGAAACAGCTTCGCTCTGGATAGACCCCTCAGAATCCCTTTGGTAGTATGACTATGTGTCTATGAGAATCCGAATCAGGGTAGGTGTATTTGGTCTTAACCTGAGACTTGCATCGCTATACTTGCGACAATCAATACGTTTTGGTTTTTGTCGTCCGAGACTTTAACAGGTTCTATGTACGCCTCTTCTGGTTTATTGAGAATCGTAGTGTATTGGGTGTGATGTCATGATGGAAGTATCACTTCAGTCATATGGAGATGATATCACGCAGGGATACAGAACTGGTACTCTAATATGTTGCAACTATCGGGATAATATGACAAGTTCATGATTATCTGATTAAAGAGACTAGTTGTTAGTGATCCGATATAGCTTTGTACGGGTCAAACAAAATTCCAGCCCCAGGCCTAGCATGTGACATCAGATACTGGATCGCAATACGCAATACTTAGTATACTATGCCTGTTAGATTATGTATTCCTTAAAAGAATATTTCTGGAGAATTGGGTATGCACGGTGGTTTGTTAGAAGCCAACCATGGCTTGTAAATCGGTAAGAACGTGGTACGGGTACGCACGTATTCGGATAGTCCGATGACCAGATTTACTGCCAACATATCCAGGGATCTCTTAGGTCGCTTCCCAAAGATTCACCGATGACGTTTGACTCGAACAGAATTAATCTGGGATTAATTATGTGAGAGAGAAAATTAATCTAGGGTTAATTACGGTAAGAATTTGTCTGGGATAAAATTCGTAAAGAAGAGAGAGAACGATTAATTGGAATTAATCGATTAAATAATATATTCGATATATTAATTGAAATTAGATTTCAACGAGGAATAAAATTGGATTTTAATTCGGGCGAACGAATTAATTTAGAATTAATTCGTAAGCGACTTTAATAATCATTTTGCTAGGCATAATTATTTAATTAAATTGGATTTAATTATGTCGCAACGGAAAATTCGTTAATTCAGAATTAAACAAACCCGAGCCCGAAATGTGTTAAGCGGGCCCACTCGAATTTTGAATTTTAAAGTGGGGCCCACCAATCACATCACTAGTCAACTTTATTCACTTTTGGTTGATAGAAGTTGGTGGTGATTATGGTAGCTTGTAAAACACATTTTGTCATTTTGAATGAAATTTTACCAACTTGATTTTTGGTAAATGGTAATTGACTTTTGGAAAATCAATACACAACACAATACAAAAATTGAAAAAACTCTCTCATTTTCTCTCTACAATGCCGTGAGCCTAGGGTTTGGTTCATGATTTTGCTTCAAAAATCTTCATTACTAGCACATTCAAAGATCAAACAAGGTGATAGGGAAACCAATCCCAAGAGTTGGAACACAAGGAGAAGCTTGGAGCTCTTCAACAACACAAAAAGTTTTGAACTTGATACATCCATCCAACCGATCAATGTAAGTTTTTCCGCAACTTCTTTTAGTATTCACACGAATCATGACTTAGAAGATCCTTAGCATGCTCTAGGATCCCAACAATGGTATCAGAGCCTTTTCTAAGCATAAATGAATTTAGGGTTTATATACTTTAATTTGGGGTTTTTGTGGTTTGAGCATGATTTCTTCAAATTTATGTTTGGTTGAGCTTGGATGATGATGAATTAGATTTATGCATCTTAAAATTTGAGAAAAATTGATTGGATAAATTTCCCCAATTTCCTTGCCTTGGCCGAATGTATGACCCTAGATATATCATGGTGATTTTTTGATTTTAGACCATTGGATGTGTTTAAAGCATGATGAGTATATTGATTGTTGATTTAATTGGATTAAAATCAAAATTGGATATAAATTATGCATATTGTCGTGATGATAAGCATGAAATTGATTGATTTTGCTTCAATTTGTGTTGGACGTGAGTTGATTAAATTAAAGCATGATTAATTAGATAAATTGGTGTTTTGGAAATATAATTTAACTAATTAATTGTGGCTATACAATTTAATTAGGATTAATGTGAAATTTGGATTTATATTAATTAAAATAAGCCTTTAATTTTGAATTGGGCTAATATTGTTGTTTTTGGGCTTAATGGGCTTGGTTGGGCCAAGTTGGTTTACAACAATTGGATTGGATCCAAATTGGGCTTAAAACCATTTCATAAAGACCAAATAGAATAATTGGGCCTTTAAAAATTTAATTGGGTCTACTGGGCCAAAATTAATTTTATGGCAAATGGTGATTCCTTATTGGGATTTGGTTGCCAAAGTCCATGCCTTAAGAATTAATTAAAAGCCATTGGACTTTAATTAAATTGACATTGGATGTTAATTGGGCCTTTGAGACCCATTTAGATTGGATTTAGAATCCAAGTCTAAAAGGCACAAATATAAGTGTAATTATTTAATTTGGAATTAAATACGAATTAGTATTGGATACAAATTAAATTGGATTTAAAATTATAGTTCGATATAATTCAAGAATATGCCCTTTGAGTACTTATTCTTAAACGAGTTGGACTCGCGCAAATCAATCATTATTTGAATATTGGATGGTCATTAATTCAAAGATTAATTAATTGGATTAGATTGATTGAATAACACGCTCTGTGTGAATACATGGATGTATTGTATGAATAATGTATATCAGATGGATATTAGAAGGGGAGGGCAATTTTGGAAATTATTGTAATAAATTTAGAATTTATTAAATTAGACCTGCGTGTCCAGTCTTATATCTCTTGACTCTTTGTAGTTATATTCTCACCAATTCCCCTTAATGTAAATGAGGTTTCTTTAATGTATTATGTAATTGGGTAGAAGTTAAAATAGTGCTAGTCGGGGAGAGGAAATGCAGAGATTTTTTCTAGGAACAATTTGTTGAATATCCATCCGCATATCGTTATTATTTATTTCGTGCCTTATTATGCTTTTAGAATGCATGCTTAAGGGTGTATGATGAGACCTAATCAAATATAATAAATTGGTTGCCAATTTACGCAAAAAACCCTCAAACAAATATTAACCGAATTCCTTCCATTGAGTGGTTCTCTCTCAAGATCCAAGATTGGCATTGATTTGTTGGCCAAAGTCAAGATCAATGTCCATCGCGGATGTGTTTGAACCACGAAAGCTTTGTTCCATATTACATGTCTTGGGCAAGTTGTGACTTGTTTGCCAAAGTCAAGGTCACTTCTTGTTCATCGACGTGGATTACGAAGCTTTCCCACTGTCAATGGGTCCCGCTTAACTAGAATCATTAAGCTCGTTGAACCAAAGCCAAGACTTAGTTGATTCAGAGGAAAATGTTAGGAAATATATTGGATATATTGACATATATATTGTATATATGTTTCAGACTTGGAGGTCCACCTACCGGATCTAGAAATGGATGAGATCTAATTGATCTTAGAGATCTACCTTGTTAAATATCATACAGCTTGTTGGCCAAAGTCAAGGTTGTGTGTTATTTAACGGGATCCTAGCCCACTGGGAACTAGGTTCCCAAGTATTCAACAGAGGGTTAGAGGCTCGCTGAAAAATAGTGGGAGGCCGGTATTGAATTTGGAATTTCGTTCAAATACTTGCCAAATACGCGCTTTCAAATTATTTTCGTCATTTTATATATTTATATTAGTTGGACTAATATTTTATTATTTTTTTGTAACAGTTGGATTGTACCAAAATGTCTTTAATGTCTTTAATGATGCGAACTTTCCTGACTGGGATATGAACCTTAGGATTGTCCTCGGGGCTGAGAAGATGCTCTATACAATAGAGAGACCTCTCGGGCCTAACCCCGGAATTGAGCAGCCGCTTGAGCTTGAGCTTTGGAAGACTCATAGCGATGAAAACTTAACTGCTCAATCCATCATGCTCGCTGCAATGACCCCTCAATTTCGTCGCCAGAACAAGGGATTGGATCCATATACTATGATGTTGAAATTAAAGGACCTTCACCGTTCTAACCTTAGATCGCAGATGTATAAATTGTAGAAGAAGCTCTTTCGCTCTCGAATGTTAGAGGGTACATCTGTCGAGTACCATGTGTCACAGATGATTATTGATATCGAACAACTGGGTCAGCTAGGCATAATCTTTGAGGCTGAGACTTCCATAGATTTGATCTTACAGTCTCTTCCTGACAGTTGGAGCGGGTTCATCATGAACTACAATATGATAAACCAAGAAAATACTCTTGGAGAGTTAATGGCAATGCTGAAAGAGGTAGAAAAATAGCTTTTAAAGGGCAAGAAGCGTGAGGCGCACTTCGCTTCGACATTTCAGTCTGCTAAGGCTTGGCCAAGGCTACTGGAGGTGTGAAGAAGAAGAAGAAAAGAAAGGGCAAGGCCAAATCATCAAAGTCTTTTGGGAAGGCAAAAGACAAATCCCAAGATGTTTGCCTGCAATGTGGCAAACGGGGTCACTAGAAGCGTGACTGCCGTGAGTACAAGGTGCTCATAAAGAAGTGAAGGCGGGCAAGGCTCCGGCTTCAGTTATGTTTGTTATAGAAATAAACATGTCTACTTCTAGTTTTAAAAATTGGATTTTTGATTCTGGTTGTGGTACTTATATATGTACTGATGTGAAGGATCTGCATATTAGCAGGAGACTGGCTTAAGGAGAGATCGACCTCTGAGTTGGAAATGGGACTAGAGTCGCTATTTTGGCTGTTGGGACTTACATTTTGGAACTGCCATCGGGGCATGTACTTAATTTATCAAACTGCTATTATGTACCTAGTTTGACTAGAAACATTATATCTGTATCTTGCTTAACCCAATGTGGGTATACTTTTGTATTCAGAAACATATGGTGTTTTGTTTATAAAAATTATTTTGAGATATGCAGTGCTGATATTAATAATGGTCTTTATTTTGAATATAAATCAATCTCAAACATATAATATGACAAAACAAAGGCTTAAATTAAGTAACAAAGATAAAACTTATATGTGGCATTATCGTCTGGGACACATTAACAATACTTGTATATTTTTCACTTTCGAATAGTGGATACTTGGATGGATTTGATCCAAATTCATATGACGTATGTGAATCTTATTTATTAGGCAAAATGCCTAAGACACCTTTTAGCGGTAAAAGTGCACGTGCCACTGAACTGTTATCCCTGTTCATAGTTACGTATGTGGGCCCATGTCTAGCCAGGCTAGAGGTGGATATGAATACTTCGTAACATTTACGGATAATGCATCGCATTATGGTTATGTGTATCTTATGAGACACAAGTCGGAAACTTTGAGAAATTCAAAGAGTTTCGACATGAAGTAGAAAAACAAACCGGCAAAAGTATTAAAACATTACGGTCAGACCGTGGTGGAGAATACTTAAGCAATGAGTTTCTCGATTACTTGAAAGAGTATGGTATTCTTTCACAGTGGACTCCTCCCGGAACACCTCAATTAAACAGTGTGTCCGAACAGAGAAATTGAACTTTGTTGGACATGGTAAGGTATATGATGAGTCGCACAGAGCTACCAATTTCCTTCTGGGGATATGCATTGAATAATTCAATACTTATTTTGAATAAAGTTCCGTCAAAGTCTGTTCAACTGACTATATGAAATATGGAAATGAAATAAACCGGGTTTCTCATTCCTGAAGATTTAGGATGTTGGGCATACGTTAAATGTTTGGATGGTACCAAACTAGAAACCAAATCGGATAAGTGCCTATTTATAGGTTATCCTAGGGAAACCAAAGGATATTACTTCTATCACCCACAAGAGAACAATGTATTTGTTGCTCCACATGCAATTTTCATCGAAAATGAATTCCTAAATGTAGTGGTAAGTGGGAGGAAAGTATAACTCGATGAAAATATGAGTGATATTGTTCATGGCACCGATTCCTTACCGGAACATGAATATTTCATCAGGGATGAACTGTACCATAATCTTCTAATACACAAGAACCGCGTAGGTCGGAGAGAGTCAGAAAATAACCTGAGAGGTATGGGTTTCGGATCTCACCTCCGTAGATATTAATCTTATTGAGGATAATGAACCGGCTACGTATGAGGAAGCGATACAAGATATCGACTCCGCTTTATGGAAAGAAGCCATGAAGTCCGAAATGGATTCCATGTATACCAACCAAGTTTGGACACTGGTTGATGCACCAGAAGGCGTAAAGCCTATTAGTTGTAAATGGGTCTTCAAGAGGAAGACAGACATGGATGGCAACATACAATGTACAAAAGTAGGCTTGTAGTGAAAGGGTGTCGTCAACGACATGGTGTCGATTACGATGAAACTTTTTCACCTGTTGCCATGATTAAATCCATTCGGATAATGCTTGCTATTGCTGCATATTTCGATTATGAAATATGGCAGATGGACGTCAAAACCGCTTTCCTTAACGGAAACCTTTTGGAGGATATTTATATGCAATAGCCTGACGGTTTTGTCTTACCAAAACATGCAAACAAGGTTTGTAAGTTAAATCGATCCATTTATGGATTGAAGCAAGCATCACGTTCTTGGAACCAACGTTTTGATGAGATCATAAAAGAATATGATTTCGTTCAAAATTAGGATGATCTTTGTGTATATAAGAAAGTTAGTAGGAGCGCACTGACATCATTGTCCTTTACATGATGATGTATTTCTTATTGGCAATGACATTCCCATACTACAATCGGTGAAAGCTTGGCTTTCATTAAAATTCTCCATGAAAGATCTGGGAGAAGCAGCCTTTATTATGGGAATAAAGATCTACCGGGATAGATCTAGAAAGCTGCTTGGACTCTCCCAGAGCACATACATTGACAAAGTTTGAAGAGATTCAATATGGATCAGTCTAAGAGATGACTATTGCCAGTGTCACATGGCATCACTCTATCTAAGGACATGTGTCCTAAAACTCAAGAGAGAGAGAAACAACATGAGTCAGATCCCGTTCGCTTTTGCAGTAGGATCGATCATGTATGTCCATGATATGTACGCGACCTGATGTCTTGTATGCTTTGAGCATGTGTAGTCGCTATCAGGCCGATCCAGGTGATGGTCACTGGGTTGCGATTAAGAACATCTTTAAGTATCTTAGATGAACTAAGGATGCTTTCTTAGTCTATGGAGATAGAGAACTTGAGGTAACTGGATTTACCGATGCAAGTTTCCAAACCGATAAAGACGACTGTAAGTCACAATCCGGGTACATATTTTGTTGAATAATGGAGCAGTGATCTGGAAATCTTCCAAGCAAGAGACTGTTGTCGATTCAACAACAGAAGCGGAATATATCACTGCAGCTGTGGTAGCAAAAGAGGCAGTTTGGATCCGTAAATTCCTAATTAGATTAGGAGTAGTTCCGTTAGCAGCTGAGCCCGTTCCTTTGTATTGTGAGAATAACGGGGCTAAAGCGCAGGCTAAGAAACCGCGGTCTCATCAAAGATCCAAGCATGTACTTCGACGTTTCCATCTGATTCGTGAGATCATACATCGCGGCGATGTGAAGATCGAGAAGGTCTTATCAGACGACAACATTACAGATCCGCTGACGAAGGCTATTTCTCAGCAAAAGTTTGAGCGACATGTACAAAGTTCAGGTGTTAGATACTTGAGAGATTGGCTATAGGCCAAGTGGGAGATTATGGACAATTATGACCCATATCACCACTATTTGTAAAAGACATTGTGGTTTTTTGTACAAATTAACTATGTGACAAAGGAAATTGTTATTTTATCATTTTGTAATTAGATTAATGAATATA